>VXBN01012626.1:271671-362229 GCA_013397395.1 Sinosuthora webbiana
AAAAAAAAAAAAAAACAAAAAAAAACCACCTCCTGTAAAGAGAACATGCAGTTCAGAATGATCTGGATAATGTTTGGGAAAACTCAGTGCCACTGTATCACCCATGGTTATTTTAACCAAGTCTGCCTGCAAGCATCCATAGGTATGGGAGAGACATTTTACCTACTACTCATTTCATATTATATTTTTCACTTGGTTTTCCCATTCTCTTCACAAACTGACCTCAAAAGGCACAAGAGTTTTTTACCAATATCCCCCCTACAGTCTCATTCATCAATAGTTTCAGCAAAGATTTCTGAGTTCACATATTCTTAATCCAGCGGAGCACCTACGTGTTTCCTCAACTGTCCATGTTGTCCATGTCCATGTCCACTTTCCTGTGTTGGGTTTGTGGGCTGATCGTGTTGATTCCCTCCTTTTCTTAGACAAAATTCCCAGTTAATTTTAAATAGACTTGAAGACTTTCCCAATTCTAGCAACTTCTTTACTTAATCCTCACACTGAATAACAGCACCTGGTGCACACGTGTATTGAAAAAAAAAAACCATTGAAATCTACTTTTCACAAGTATTTCTCCAACGCTTGCTGCATTAGCCAACATCTGCTGTGGAGAGTGTTTTCTGGAAGGGATACAAGCAACAACAAAAGCCACAGGGGTCTGTGACAAGACAAACAATCGGGAGACTCGTCAGTGGCGCTGGCACAAGTCAGCAAAGCCACCAGGACCCCGAAAGGGATGCAGGGCAGAGGAACACGGGGAGGTGCAGCTCCATCCTTCCCTCTCAGCAGATGTGGGCTTGGTGAGCGGCCGGAGGACGCGGCTTGGGCTCACACTGAACATGCGGTGGAGCCGGATTCCAAGCGGGCAGAGAAACTCTGTCTCTCCGCGGTAACTGCGGTCCGTTTTCCCCGGCTCTGCCCGCGACTGGCTCGTTCACAAAAACAAAATCAAACACCTGTGCACCGGCTCTGGCAGGGTGTCGGTGCCAGCACGGAGCCATCTGCAGAGCACGTCGTTAGCCAGCTCCTTTTCTCCGGGTGAGACGCAAGGCAGACTCATCGGAGCAAAGCCGCAGCGCCACTAAAGGAACATTTTGTGTCCCAGCCTACTGCTCCCCGCTTCTGTCTTTGCCTTTTCGTGCTGCCATAACGGTGATGAATAGCGATAAAATATTCACTGCTCTCCCCATCAGGTAATTCTCCAGGCTCCGGACCAGCACTCTGACCTCATCCCCTCTTCTTTATCGCCCCAGCTGCCACTTTGTTGGCAGATCCTTCCAGCCTGCCATCCCCTCATCTGACTTCTCCTCCCGCACTACGGAACAGAGAGATTTTTTCAGAACTATTTAAGCGCTGCTGGATTGGGTCTGGCTGGGTTGCAGGGATGGTTTCTGTGAGGAGATGCCAGAAGCTCCCTCTCCTTCCCATCCCTCCTCTGACTTCAGGAGCACAATGCCATCCAAGTAATCAAATCTTACAGCTCATGATGTGATCTTATTAGGCTGGGATTCGTTCAGGATTTTTGACTGACTGTTGGGAAGCTCTGGGACAGTGCAGGGGCACAGCCCAGCCTGGGCAAGGAGCAGCAGCAGTGGAGTGGCCCCGAGGGGTCCCTGCAGATGTGCACAGCACCATCAGCTGCCCTCTGAAATCCCTGCCCCTGGGCACCTCCCCAGAGCCACAGAGCTCCTTGATGGACAGCACCACGCCTCACTGAGGGTTTGGTCTGCCCCCAGACCCCACTGAAAACAAACCCTTCCAGGCCAGGGTCACCCACAGCTGCTCCAAACCCACCCTGAACCACCTGCACTGCCAGGGAGCCGCAATATTTATTGGTGTTTTATTACTGTATTTAAAACATTTTCCCCTTTCTGAATGGGAACACAGAAAGCAAACACCATTTTTTGTGCTGCCACAGTGGTGATGGCACCATGGTGACCCTGGGTCTGCTTCAGCTGACTATTAAATTTCCCCCTTATTTTCAGAAATCTTTCACTGCAGCATTCCAGACATGAGTGGCATGGAATGGCTCCTTGGAAAACAGGCAGGAAGACTAAAGGAATCTACTGCCAGAACTATCCATCCTCCCCGCTTCTCCCAAGCCCTGTGTACCACCTGCTTCAGCTCCAGAGCAGCCATAAGGATCTCCTTCTCCACAACCTCCTTGGATGAGGCTCTGAAAAAGCCTTTCATTGACTCACTCGACTTAATTGGGAGCGCAGCAAACAGAGCAGAGCCTGGGGTTTGGGGATAGCAAAGCACATTTTGTTCAAAACTGGGATTACTCCATGATAAATCCATTTGCAAGCAGATAAATGCCAGCAGAGAGACTGGAAACGGGAAGTGTCTGTTAAATAAAGCAGGTTACTGAGGGGGGAAGAAAAAACAGAAAAAGGGAGATTTGGGTTTATTTTGAACAAATAAGCCAGGGTTTAAAGGTTATTGCACTAAAGCAAAGGAAAAGACAAAGCAGACTGTAATCCAATTCAATGTAATAAGCAGTAAATTAAAGAGTTGGTATTCCTACAGCACATATTGATTATTGTAGTCTTGTGTACCATGTTTGGTGCTGGCAAATCTATACACATCTTATTACTCTTCACAGGATACAGAGCAGAGCACTCAGATTAATTTCAGGCCTCATATTTAAACTCTTCTGCCAGCCTGAGAGCTCTGGGTATAAGAGAGAAAACTCCCACTAAGCTGATTTACTCAGAGGAGCAGAGAAACCACACGAAAATCCAAACAAAGAACTTCACCAGTGCTCTGCCAGGTCACTCAAAGCAAACTGCAAGGAGCCCAAGAAGAACAGACTCACAGACCAACCCCAGCATTCATAAAATGCAGATGTTGTACAGGAATTAAGAGTTGGGAAATCAACATAAAAACACACCAAGAATCATCATCACTAAAAGAACCATGACTTTCTCCCAATGGTCACATCTGTCAGATGTTCAGTGTTGACTCTGGAGGTGATTTTCACTTCCACGGCCATTCCCACCACTTCTCCACCTTTTCCCTGAGCCACATCTCATCCAGAGAAGCAACCCAATGCCTCTTCTTAAAAAAGAACACTGCTTTCCTGCAGACCTGACATTTATTGCCTTTATTTTGCCCCGTAGAGATGGGAAGAAATACATAATCAAATATGGGTGTGCATTTCTGCCGGGTGTTTCCAGGCAGCAGGCAACTCCTGCATTATCTTCCCCTTCAAAGGGATACCTATGATGCACAGCAAAGAAATAACAGAGGGAGAGATGGACAGAATCCTTCAAGTTCCATCCAAAATAAAAACAGGTAAGAAAAAGAAAAGCTGTGCATGAACCAAAATCTTCAAACAGTACAGAAAAAAGAAAAAAAAAAAAAANAAAAAGCCATTTTTTTACCTTTCTATTCCTAAAAGCTTTTCAACAATGAGTATTAATTTCTTCTGAAATAGGGATGGGGTAATTGCACGAAGTCTTTAATATCAATTGCCACGTGAGCTGTTGTAAAAAGGTTTGTTATCCCCACTCCCACACAGGTAGGCCTAGTCAAAGCCACCTTGGTGGCCAAGGTAACACTCCCCAGTAAAAAACGTGTGAAATCAGTGGGCCAGCAGCGAGCTCTCAGGTTAAAAAGCCTGGCTCATTGCATGGGGTGACAGCACAATGAGCTAACACTGCTACCTGCAATTGTGGGAGCTTTTAAAAACCCCGGGGTAGCACTCAAGTCAATGCAGCAGCCACTTGAGTTTTCTTTAGCAACCCGATCGTGGATAATTCCTCCTAAATTTTAGAAGACAGAAAAATGTGCTAGAGAACAAACAAAACCCAACCAGTCTTCAAGTTCAATTTTATAACCGATAAGAGCTCAGAAACGATTGTTCTGAAACAACAGATTTGGGCAGATTAAGGCACATATATCAAAAGATTACATTCCCTAAGATATTTGACCAGTCTAGAACACAAAGTAGTTCTTAGAATTTCACTTACAGGAATCAGAAATAAGGACATGTATTTATATTGTTTGTTTTTGGTTTTTTTTTTAATCTTAATTGGTGCTCACTACCGCATTTTCTTGGTAATTCTGTCTCCTCAAAGCATTTCACTGGATGGCACAGCTGGAACTGGAGCCAGCATCCTGTGGATGGAAGGGATGACCTGCAGAGCCTTTGCACATGATTATAACAGGTCGGCTGTTGCCCTAATTAAATGCAAGTCTGGTGATGTCCTCTTTAGCACCAGACACAGCCTCTGAGACAAGAACTGCAGGACAAAACCAGTGCAAAGATGCTTCACCCATCAGAGATTCAGAGCTGGCTCTAAGGGTGGGAGCTGCAGACACAGCACTGGAGACCAGGGGCGAAGGGGACGCAGGAGAAAATTTAAAGGGGAGGACTGAGAGAATCAGACCCCACCAGCACCTACAGATGTTGGATGCAGAAATAGCTCCTGGTGTGGCTCAGTGATCACTCTGCAGCGCAGCCCTGCACTTCCCAGGATCCTGGGTTCCCAGCTCCAGGTGTTTTCTCCCCTGCTCTGCCCCCTGCCCTCCATGCACACACTTCTCTTCTGGCTGTAATCCCACCACACAAACCCTCCTGCTGCAGCAAACCAGTGATTGCTGCACTGCCTTCATCAGGTGGGAAGATGCTGTAATTTGGAGTCATCCATCTGACCCTAATTTGCCATGGAGGGCCCTGCGAGTTTTTAATTGCAGACTGGCTGTGCTAAAGCTGTCAGATGGGTTACAAACCCACAGGACACGTCTCCAGGTGTCCAGGAGGTTTCCAGCACACACAGGATGGAAATAGAGGCTGATCCAGAGTGCAGTGGGTTGCACAGGATGTTCAGCGGGAGGGGAAAGACAACAACCAAAAATATAACAAAATAAAGAACAAAAACCAAACAGAAACTCCACCATTTCTTCCCATTCAAAAAAAAATAAAAGCCAAATGGCCGTGCAGCCAAGTGATAAAATGTTAAATATTTCCTGGGAAGTTCCAGAATGGATAAACCTGACTCACATCAGACTGAAACACAGCAGAGAGCTCGACCTGGACAGCCAAGAAGGATCAGTCCTGATTCAGCAAGGACAGAAGAAGGGAGATACAAGAACCTTTCCTCCTGTTCCCCTCTGACCTCCTGCCCAGGCTCCACCTTTACACCCCAGGACTGCCACCCCTGAGGCCATTTCTTGCTTATTTTGCCCAAAGTAAAAATTGATGCCATATTTCAAGTACTACCTGGATTTCCTGCATTAAATACAGAAAATTGGAAAGTCCAGAGATGTTATCTCTTTAACCACAGACCATCAGCTGTCAGCCATGGTGAACAATGTGTAAAAATTATCCTAAAAAGCCTCCACCCCTTGGAAAATTCTTTCCTGGATTGTATCTCCTGTCAGATTTACCTGTTTTCTATAACTCAATTGCTGTTAAAGAATTTTATCTATCAACAAAAAGGACCAGAAGAACCATTAAATTTCTGTTGGTGCTACTTGAGAAATAGAGAATTTGGAGGCTTTTATCCTAAGACAAGCAGCACTGCAGAGTTATTTTTAAAATGAATTTTCAGAAAAAGTCTTAAAATTTTGGCAAAAAAACAATCTTTGTTGAGAAAAAAGGGGCTTTTAAAATGCAATTTAAAGTGCATTTTAATAATATCCTGGTTAAAATTCTGAAACAGAACCACACAGAGGAGATCCACTCTGGCTGAAAACTTCATTAAATCGTCACGTGAGGATATTACTCACGAGGATATTGGGGAGAAAAGTAACATTTTACAGCCCCTCTCGAGCCAATTTCACAATGGAACATTAACCCTAATAGGACGAGTATCTCTGTAATAATTGAATAAAACAGTCATTAAGAAGCTAATTTCTTGTGTAGCCTGTAAGATTTTGAATTTTTAACTAAACGAGGAATCAATGTTGAGCTAAATTGTGAGAGAAATTATTTGATGCTGCCGCACTAAACTCATTAGGAGATAAACTCACAAATTAATTTCAGTTCCGACGCTAACAGGTTCAGAGATGCCTCCTCAACCACGAGGTGAGCAAAAATTTTAATTGAGCCGGTATTTGTGGAGCAAAGCAACTATTCAACACCTGAAATTTCTCCTTTTTTTTGGGTGCAGTCAAGGACCCTCTCCAGCCCAGTGCGATCCAACAGAGCAGTAAACAGAATCCCAGAATGGCTTGGGTTGGAAAGGACCTTAAAGATCAGCTCATTCCAGCCCCCTGCCATGGGATGGGACAAAAAATTGGACAGAATTTGGGAGCCTGCAGCAAGATGTGCCATGTTTTGGGGGAGCTGGAGAAGCTGCAGCAATTCTGGATAACACCCTGGGACTGGGGATCAGCAGCAACTTCTAATAACCAGGAAAGGCTCCATGTGAGACAGCCACAGCCTGGTTTTAGGTGGGAAAACGCTCATATTCCAGGACTGCAAGATCGAGTCACTAATGAATAATTCAGAGGCTCTTGCTGTGACAGACATTATGTGCAGGCACTGGCAGCACCCTCGGAAAACGAGAAATTGTGGCGCTGATAAGCTGAGCACAACTTAATTCTCAAAAAAACTCCTTTTGCTCAAACCCCTGGGCTCCTCAGTGGCTCAGCAGTCACCAGCTCTTCCCCACCACGACTGGACGTGGCTCTTTGAGGTCCCCTTGGCCTGAGTGACAATGTGGGGACCTTGTGGCCTCCCCCAGCCCTCTGTGGCTGCAGCCTCGGGGTCATCAGAGCTGCCAAACCCAAGGCACACCGAATTCTGAATTCTGCTGCTTTTTCCAGTTGCTGCTCATTGATCCATTAACCCAGTTTGGGGTAATGAGCAGCCAGGCAGCCTGCAACAGGGCAAAGCCAGCAGCTAAATAGCCAGTGACACCTCGTCCCCTGTGCCCAGCTGTGCTGTTAAATAGTTGCAGTCACTAACTGGAGCAGTTCTGGTGCTCCTGGAGCCAAAAATGCTCAGCGCTGATTCCTTCACTGCATTGCTGTCCGAACTGTGGAACACAACGTGATAAAAACAGCCTTGGAGTGGAGTTTATCCCTCTGGTGCAGCGTGATTTGTCCATAAAGCTCTCCCTGAACTGCAGTAATGCACCCCACTCACCCAGCAGGTTTTTCCAAACAGGGAAAGAGTTTCAGTTCACCTTGAAACATTTTAGGAAGTTTACCCAGATTCTTCCATACCCTTCCGACAAGGGTTGGCTCAGTGCCAGAGAGAAGCATCTATCGGATCTCGTCACTCTTCTTCAAACCCTGTATCTCTCTCTGTTAGCCAGGTTATCCCTCCTAAAACATTTAGTACTTGAGAAAGAACGCAAAAGAAAGAAAAGGTTTTTTGAGATGTCTTAGCGAGGTGTCTGAGGTTTCTCGGACGTCTGTGCTCGGCTTATTATTTGTTTTCTGCAACATTTTGTTACTATGTCGTTTTTTTCATTATTAAACGTTTTGATTTACAAAACATCCTCGAGGAGGAGTCTCGGTAATTTCCTTGGCCATTTTTCTGCAAGGCTGGACCCTCAGAGTGTGGAGTTAAACCCACACTGAACCTCCCCTCCTGGTGCTAAACCCCACCTGAAGGCAGGGCAGGCTGGAAAACCCACACACCAGGTGCCTTCACACACCAGCTCTTGCACAGCCATGGGAAAAGGAGGTGGGAATTGTGCTCCTGCTCCATCACTGAATTCCAGAACCGCACTTGCAGGGCAGGGACTGTGAGGTTTGACACCTTCCCTCCACCTCAGTCACATCCCTGGAGTCACGTACCCAAATCACAGGTGCAGAGCCAGGCACAGAAATCATCTCCGTAACAAGTCACTTAAAACATTTTTGATGTGTTCAGAGAGTTAATTGCATCCAACATGATTTTATCAGCAAGAGACTGCCCCAGACGATGCAGGAAGCATCTGGTAGCGCAAGAAATACAGTTTGTGGTTTCCAAGGCCAGCAAGCAGCTTTTCATTTGTGCCTCCCCCAGCAGCACATGTGGCTGTGGCCACTCACAGCTCGAAGATGATGCAGATTATTACCCAAGGAGTTCTGGGGTACAAATGAATAATGGAGCTATTCCAACCCGAAGTCCCAGATGGAGAATTGCTTACAAGCATCTGAGAGTATAAAAGTTTTACTCTCCCATCATAGTCCCCAGGGGAAGCCCCATAAATGTTTCTAACTGGAGGTTCTGCTACCAGCAGCTCGTTTTCCCTCCTGCCCCCAGAAAGGCCATGAATCACAGAGCTTTTAACCAGCAGTTTATATCACATCCTCCTCTAATGGTTCTGGGGGAAAACACCAAACTGCAACAGCAGAACATCGGCCGCTGCCAGTGATTAGAGCTACAATTAATTTGCTATAAGGATTAAAAATCCTCTTTGGGCCATGAACGGGGGCACTCCCAGGAGCAAGATGTGAGGAGCATTAGGGGCTTGGCAAGGAGATGGAAAGATAAAAGAGAGGAAGAAATGCCCTTTTTCTGAGTTTCCTGTAACTTTAGTGCTGAACAGGGTAAAAAATATCAACCTGCTGCCATAAACTCACAAAAGGCTCCTCTCAGCAGAACTTAAAGCATTTCCCATGCACGGTCTGCAGCAGCAAGAAAGAAAAAAAAAAAAAAAGTGCTCGAGATTCTCCTCCCGATTCTGCCATGCACCAGTGAGTCCTGAAACAGCAGGCAAAGCAGATGTTGTGCTGACTTCCATGCAATGGCATGTGACAGCCACCTTGATTGTCCTTTCCCAGCCATTTAATTCAGTTACTGGGGGAAACAGTGACACTGACACATCTGCAAATGCCATGTGTGCCCATAAATCAAGCATTTATATCTCTTCTTTTCTTTTCTTTTTTTTTTTTTTTTTAATGGGAAAACCATAAACCCAATTTGGAAGGTACTTAACAGAACATCACAGTACCAGAAGCACCAGCAGATGTGATGTGGCTCCAACACCTCCAGAGGAAAAAAAAAAAAGCCCAAAAACACTGAGCATTTGAACATGACTGGATTTGCATCACTGTAGGGGAAGTGGGAAATTTATCCCCATCCAGTTCTACCTGGGGAAGACTCATGAGGGTCACCCAAGAGGAAATTTGTCAGCTGCAGTAAGCTGTCAGCAGATCTGTTCAGCTACAAATCTCCTCAGAGAGCATCTTCCCTTCCTAAAGCCCAAAATCTGATGCCAGTAATAAAAAAAATTAACTTTATTCACATAAACTTTATTTATGTGTTGTGTTGATACGGGATACCAGCAAGACAAGAGTTAATATAACATTATTTGCTCTTAATCAGAGGAAATCTGCATGAATCAGAAGGTTGTACCAGTTCCAAGGACATGAAATAATCCAAGACAGACAAAGGCTTCAAGGTATTACCTCCACAAAAAGGCAATCACAGACCAAAACAAAACGTTGTTAAGAACAAAAGAAAGAAGTCAACTTCACAAAGTCAACAGCCTGGCTTTCCAAGTGCCTGCAGAAAGAGCAAAATTTTCATTCCAAGACGCTGCTGCTCTTCTCAAAAGCCCTTCACTCTTCCCCTCTCTATAATTTCCTCAGGGTGAAAGATGCATAAGGAAAAAAAAAAAAACAAAACCAACCACCCAGTTCTTTTAAGCAGCCAGAAATAAATGCATTGTGCGATATTGCCGCCGAAGTTCAAGAGTGAGGGAACCCACTTTGTCACAGTCACTTCCAATGAACACTCCATTTTATGATAAGTTTCATAAAAAACTGCTTAATTCAACATTTATGAAAGTACTGAAGATAGATGAAAGGTGTAGAAAGAGGAATCTTGCCAATCAATCATCCTGTTGGGGACGAGCGCCCAAATGATCGGAATGAAGATGGGCTTTTCATGTACATATGGTCTGCCAGGAAGGATGATTGAATGTTCTTGCATTTTTAATCAAAATGTGCCTGCCATTGTGCTACCACACTCAAATATTTTCTTCCCCCCGCTGAATATTAGCACTCTCTTCCCCCTTGGGATTGAGTTGCTTGCAATGTTCCCAAAGAGAAAAGGAAACGTCCTGGGTGAAAAGGTGCTCGGTGAAAGATTGAGTGAGGAAAGACTTTAATTTTAACAGAATTTTTTTTACCAAAAAAAAAAAAGAAAAAACCTGATCAGAAGTGAACACGGAAGCACAGCTTTAAATGATGTTACAGAGGAGAATAAAATGGTTTCATGCCAGATAACACAATTTGCATCTCAAACTGCACATGCTAAAAATGTTTTGGGACGGAGATCGCTTTTTAATAAGAAACTTTTATAGCTTTTTGTTCCAGGAATCCTTGCTGGAAATTATACTCCTGGGCATAATCATGCCACAAGACTATTGATGAAAACCTGAACGTTTGGGTGAATCTGTTCTAAAAATACCCAGACAGGGAAACTGTGCCTTCTTCCCTCCAACTGTGAGGTTTTCCAGGGAATAACAGCCCAACCTGGGACGGAGCTGGAAACTAAACTTTGCTGGCTCTCCTCTCAGGACTCCAGCCTATGGGCAATGGAGAGAAAAGCCTTATTTATTAGCTCAAAAAAAAAAAAAATTAAAAATCACTTTTTCTGTCCTTTCTCTAAAAAAAGACCCACGTGAGACCAGCTCAGCTTGGTGCAAAAAGCAGCTAATAGGATTTCTCCTAATCCTTTTACATTTCTGGAGCCTCCAAGAAACAGGCTCAGGATTCTAAGAGAAAAGAAAGGAACCCCAAGCTCTTCTGATTTCCATATTCACCTAGTTCCCCTTCAATGGAATTGTAAAAGTTACAGTTCAAGTCTTAAGTGATAACATATGGTGCAATAAACACTATTATCAGCTTGATGAGTTATTGTAAGTAACCACCCAAATTACCAAAGCTTTTCCTTGGGGTGGAACAGGCTGGAACTGAATACAGATTCCCTGTAATTTCACAAGTGGGAACATTCATCACGGCGAAGTTGTGAATTATTTTTGCCTGTTAATACCCTGTAAGTGCCAATGTTCTCTTTCAACGCTTGCAATGTCTGGTGGAAAGATAATGATTCCTGTAAAATTGATTGTTCCCCCTTGACTAATAAGAGAAGTTTGTAGTTTGTAAATAGTATGAGACAAAGGCACGGGCACAGTGCTACCACTTAAATCATCTGCATCGGGTTCTTAAATACTTCTTCCCCCTCTGCTTCTTCAGTCCTGCACACAGAGCAGGACAATGAAAAGAGTAATGCTGAAATAATCAACCCAAAGTGTTACCAGAGATATCCAAAGTCTGTTATAAACAGCTCCACAGAAGGGCAACTGCATCTGTTCAAACAAAATCCCATTGCCTGATTCCCTCAGTTGGTGCAAGGGAACAGAGCAACCCCATCCATTTCAAAATCTTCAAACCTCTAACTGGGCCCTGCTCACAACGGGACACACTAAAAAATACCTTTGAAAATAACATTTTTTTTCGTTTTCACCAACTCCAGCCTCAAGTTCCATTGCACAGAAGAAGAAGTTGGAAAGAAAGATGCACTTTGACGGGAATAAAAGAAGAAAATATTCTTTTCACTTCTGGCACTTGAAGAACTTTCCAAACCGACAGAGAACAGGCTGCCTATTCATGAAATCTGCAGGAGTTTTCCATGGATTTCAGAGAGGTCTTGCCAAGACAGATGAGGCAATCCATCACCTCGGAGGCGGTTGCTGCTCTCTGGAATTGATATCACCAAGCAGGGTGAGGAATCCCAGGAGCAGCCGTGGGTCTGTGACGTGGTGTTGGGTGCTCCAAGGCCTAACTGTGATCTCAGCTTCCAGGGTTTCAACATCTCCCCCTCTTGTCTGAACCATGCAAACTGCTGTGACAGCTCTGTCAAACCTCTGTGGGATACACTGAAGTCAAGGCACAGACACCATGATAACTATGATGACCATCAATACATTTGTGCCTATTTCCAAAAGTTCTCTCTTACACAACGGTGTAAGGCTCAACCAACCTAACAGGTCGTTTAACCGTGTAGGAGCTTGTGTTGTCTGAGAGCCCCATGCCCTGCTGGCCAGAGCTGACCAAGGAACTGAGAGCTGACCAAGGAACTCAGAGTTAACCCATGGACTCAGAGCTGACCCATGGACTCAGAGCTGACCCATGGACTCAGAGCTCCCCACCCCACCCTTTGGTCACACATTGTCCATGTCCTGAGGAAACAGTGCTACACCCCCAAAGAGCCAACCTGGGCTGAATCCCTGAAAACAGGGACAACACAGAACTGGGACACAGGGCAGAGGGACAGGGCCACCTCCACCCCTCCTGGGACACCTCACACCCAGGGGTGTAACACAGCAGAGCTGAAAGTCACAAAGGCAGCAGCAGCAAGGGCAACTTTTGGGTTCCTATTGCTTTAAGCAAAAGGCTCCCCCATCCTCCTCGTCTCCAAAAATACCACAAAAAGACAGACTGCTGCAGCAGCTCACCACATCTGAAAATCATTCCTGTTTCACGGAGGGGGGGAGAAATAACCAATAAAATAAATCCAGTCTGATTATTTTGAAAAGGACAAAGACAGCAGAGGTGACAGAGGTGTAATTGTTAGTCAACCTTACAGCACTTTCCAGTAGAGCTATTTAACATTTGATTCCACTGATAAGAAAAATAATAAACAAAGTTATTATGAAAGCTCTCTATCTGTCAGCCAAAAGTTCAGTAAATCATTTATGAATGTGTACCTAGAGCTTCTTTCCCTTCTACTCTCTTTTCCCATCAGAACCTGAAGCTAGTTACTTTTTTTAAAGTGTTGTTTTTATTCCTTAAATCAACCTGAAAGGAATAAAATATTGCAATGAGCAAAAATACAAAATAAATGTTTGCAGTTCTGTAATTCCTCGAAATGTCAAATAAAAACATAAAAACGTATGCTCTGTAAGTTTTCAGCTGAACTTGGCATGACAGTCCATCTATTATTTAAAAGATGTTGAAGCTCAATTCATGAATTATTAAATTCTTGTTACATTTAGTTTTCAAGGGAAAAAATTATTTCATTCAATAAAGGAAATTCAATTCGCTCTATAATACTCCCCTAAAAACCACGGAATTTCAAGTTACTCTGAAAAATAGAAGAAATAACTAGTCCGAGCTTCCTAACACTCCTGCCTCATTAAAGGGGTGTTCTGAATATTCAAAACCCATCAAGAACACCTCAGCATCTCCACATCCACTGCACAAACATCCCACGTGTGGAACCACCTGCAATGCAGGAGAGGGGCTGCAGGGAGCTCCTGAGCCTTGATTGATGTGGGCTGGGATCCTCCAGCCTGCTCCCTTCCCACATTTCTCATCACTGGCCTCAAACCGAGCTCACACCACAGCAAAGCACAGGCAGGCCCACTACCAGAGTTCTCTGCTCAGACGTCGAAAATTTGGATTCCAAGACACATCCAGGAGTCCTCAGAAGGTGCCTCGGAGGTGAGGAGCCACCCACCAGAGAGACCCCAGGCTGCTCACCTGAGGAAAATTGAGTCTCTGGAGTTTAAAAGGCAATATCCCTCTTCTGAAGGGCACTCCTGGTGATGATCACCTGGATAATTCCAGAAACCTCCTGCTGGCCCCCTCAGCCCACCCCAGCCTGTGCAGTCAATGGTCGCTGTGCCAGGAGAGTCAGGGCTGGAACGGGAATTCCCTGCGTCCCTCCAGGACAGCAAACCAGACCTCACCCAAAGGAACCTGCTCATCCCTCAGCTCAGCCAGCAGACCTCTGCCCTGCACCTTTGGAACTTCATTTGTACAGTCCTGCCAACCCATGATTGGCTCTGCTCTGGAGTGAGGACTTCATAGTTACAGGGATTCAAAAGAAACAGCTAACTGAGCTGATTTAATAAGAGACACAAAACAAACTCAATGGCACCACTTAGGCTGCCTAATAAAGTAATTTCACGGTACTCTGGGGGTTGGCTATTCAATTGGCTTCTAAAAATCCATGCTGATATTCCTCAAAGGCTCTGAACAACAAACTGTCACAGGTGCAGCGGCTGCTCTGTGTGACAGGTATTTCAAAGACAGCTACTCACGCATATAATCCCTCAGATAAAGAAAAAAAAAGCAATAAAATTATATTATGATGAAGCTGCCATAATCATCAAGCAAATTTACAATGCCTAACTGATTAGCTTATACAGATAAATTTTCCAACACCCACGGGGGTATTTTTTCCCAGTAAGAAGATAAACCCTGAGTTTGTTCGCTGCATTTTTCCAAGGAATGGTTTAAGCCACCAACGTTTCAGGAACAAGCCAGAAGAAACATTGCTATTCAACAACAACAAATCCCCCTCTGAAAAACAAAAGTGTTAAATGCAAACCTTGTAAAATATTCATTTGTTTAGCCGTGAGTTAATAAATTTTCAAAGTAGATTTTGACACGGTGTCATCGTAAATGCAAACTAGCACTGAACTGTTGGAATTATTTTCTTAAAGTGTTTTATCTGTGTTGGCCTCCTGACATTTCTTCAGTGCTCAAGCCCTAAACAAGGCTCATTTCCAGAGGCAGGCATGAGGATGTCAGGTAAACACCCCTCTGTGTCTGGATGCTCTGTCAGAACGGGTTCAGAGAGAAACTTCAAAGGGCTTTGCATTTTCCACCAATTTCTGCACCTCAAAAACACTAAACAAAAAATAAATATATTCACTCAATCCCCCCAGTGCTGCATCCTGCCCGGGAGCAGGGAAGTCACTCTGCTCAGAGTTAACTACTGGGTGAAGGAACCTGGATCATTCCTGAGGAGCCAAGGGTCCTTGAAATACGAGAAGAACAGAGGAGAATTGGCTGATTGTCTTCTCATTCAGCACGAGGGTTTGTGACCTGTGTCTGAATGTCTTGTTAACATCACCCAGCTCAATAACAGACCAGCTCCTGCAGGAAAAATCCAGCCTCTCTAGTGGGATCCAGGAATGAGCACGTCCAGTCTCCCAGAATACACCATTAACTGTCTAGAAAGGGACTTCTTGTTGGACTGTTATTCTTTTTATTATGATACATGATGCCACTCTCAAAGAACAGTGATTTAGCCTTCTTTGTAAATAGAGTTATTGATTGGAGCTCCTCTAACAGCACTTCTCCCAGCCCTGCTGCTCTCAGGCTCCATAAAACAAGGAGCCATCCCTGCCTTTAGGTCTTTCCCCAAGGTTTTTGGTACAGCCCGGCCTTCCAGCCCAGAAACAAATTGAAAAAGAAATAAAACCACCTATTGAACACCAAGTAGAGGGTTTTTATCTGTTTGGACATCTTGCATTCCAGGTCTGTGCCCATGACACATCCAGGAGGTGCCTGGAGCAAGAGCGGTGGCCTGTCCCTGTCCCATGGTGTGGACAGAGCAGTGTCCACATGCCCCTTGTCCCCTCTGCTGTCACCACCAGAGCAGGCAAAGCCCTTTTCCTTTGTGGGGAGAGTGCAGGCTCTGAATCAATATCAGAACAATCTTAGTGGGCACAGCATCACCACTTAAATTGCTTGCAGAGCTCTCTGTGCTTTCCAGGGTAGCTTGGGAGGTATTTCTGCCCTTTAACTGAAGCATTTTGTCAGCTCCTGATTGAGAGTTACATAAATCAAGGTTCACTGCATCTTCACTCTTCTCTGACTCAAACTACACAGAGGTATTTTTGGTAGCTGTGAGGAACACTGAAACACAAAAATAACTTCCAGGGAAGCAGTAACTGGCACAAGAAGCGTATTTCAAACAATTGAACCAAAGTAGCTGGCGCTGTTTTGAAAGGCAAGGTTTGTAAACTAACTGCATGTGTCCCTCCTTGGGACAGTTCCAGCTGTCTGGAACTGAACTCCCAAAATAAACAGAAAATTCATTATTTTCTGTGAATATTACATTGCAAAGTTACCACGCAGCTTCCCTACAAAACACTTCCACCCCAGTGTGAACTAAAGAAATCCAACTTTTCCTCTGCCTGAGGTGAGGGGAGGGAGGAGCAGCAATCACATTCTCTGCCACTGCTGGAGATGCAAAGTCAACCACTTTCCAAGCTGGAAATGTCAGATTTGAGACTGGCTGTGCAACCTCAATCTGCCCCCTCGTGCCTGTGCATAATGATGTGGGCTTTAATTACCTGAACACGATCTCCAGTTTTAAGATCCTGCCTCAATCAGCCCAGGGCTGGAGGAGTGAGGTCTGTAGGATTATATGCCAGGCAACATTAAAGCAGGAAAATGGATTATCTGCTTGTATCAAAGAAGCTCCACAACATGAGAAGGGAATTAAAGGAAGAATTCCAGCCTTTTTTCACCTCCACTACTCCCTCCATAATCATGAGACTCACAGAACAGACATTTCTCTGGTACCCCTGACAAAAAAACGTGCATCTGCATTTCCCAACCTCCCCACAGCAACGTTTTAATGCCAAGGTCAAGCTCCAACAAAGCCCCAAGTCTGATGTTTATCCAGCTCCACCATTTGGAAATTATCACAGTTTAAAATGGGTGACATTCTGGTTGACACTGTGCAAGGTTTTACTCTCGGGCCAGCGTTTTCTGAGACCAGAGGAATTTTTCCAATGACGGAAACTCTTTCCAAGATTTTTTCTCCTCACTGTACCTTGGACAACTGTCTCCAAGCCAGGCCTAAAGTGTCCATGAAGCCCATGCCCCAGCCAGGAGGTCTGATTGGTGTGTAACCCATCCCAGCAGGAACTGGCCTTTAATCCCAGCTCTAATCCTTATCCACCTCTAGGACAAGCAAAACATTTTCGGTTGAGATCTGAAGTAAATTGGAAAGTGGTAAGTAAAACAGGTGATTTCATTTAAGACACAACAGGCTGATTTTCCAGTGAGGATTCCAGTTTTTAAGGACATCTCCATGGCCCTTTCCTGTATCAGTTCTGGACTCCTGCAATGCAGGCTGTGCTCTGATATTTGCTACAATTTAAAACCATTTAATATTTAAAATACCGGGGTTTTTTCCCCCCCCACCGTTTATAAAACAAAAAGAGGTGCTACTGTTCGGTTTTTAATTCAACCTCTAAAAGGAGCGGTGTGAGAAACGCCTGAAATTTTCGAGTTTTCAGCACCGCTGCAGTATTCATGAAAAAACAGAGAGAGTCCCTTAGCAGGGCACAGCTGGCACACGAACCTCAGCGTGAAAAAGTTTCTGGAAATTCTTCTGATTAAGGGAGAATCAGCACTTCTCTACCCTCTCCTGGCCGGAGACCAAACTCTCCCGTGCTGCTGCTTTCATCCCAGGCTTTGGAAGGCAGGCAGCTCTCAGCATCCCTCCAGCAGGGAGTGAAATCCATCCTGCTGCAAGCCTGGGAGCTCTGCCCTCACCTTCCTTCAGCTCCAAAATGTGCTGCAGCTTCAGAGTCATTTTTTCTTCCCCCCCCACCACCCCGCAGATCTTTGTAAGAGCCACAAATCCCTGGTTACTTTTGATTTACAGTAGAGGCAAGGTCATCCTTATAATGAAAAAAAAAACAAGGTCTATATTTTCAGACACCAAGATACAATTTATCATGGAGATCAATGACACTTTTATTCTCTATAGAGATGAAGTATCCATTTTGCAGTAAAATTATCAGAGGGGTTTTTTCTCCTTTTTCTCTCCTTTAAAAGCCTCTCGCAGGTGCTGCAGCAGTTGAAAACCAAATTGTAACAGAACATTTTAGCATCAGCATCCAGCTCTCCTGGCTGCTCTTCTAAAACAGATTTCACTTTTCTCGTATTAGTGGCTGGAAGAAAAGGGAACGGTGAAATCTGTGAAGGCAGATGTGTTTGGGTGGTGAAAGGTAACACTAATGGTACCCCCTGAGTAAAGAGGTCTTTCTAAGCCCTTTCAATTAAAATAATTGCCCCATTCCCAGCTCTCCCAGTGTCCTCACGTCTGGCAGTCACACTAGCCTGTGCCAGGCTGAAGCAGCCACGGTGGATGATCCGTGGGGTTACCCAGAATCACATTTTTTTTTCCCTAATAGGGATTTCAGTTTTTGTTTAATTTGAAGTTCAATCTGTAGGATGTTTTTTAGCTCGTCTCCAGCAGCGCTTCTGAGCATCCAGGAACCTTTTGGGGCATTTTCATGTGCTAAGATTGGGTAATGGTCACCAGCTTTTGAGTTTATTTAGGAACTGAAGACACAGAAACGTTTTGTAGGCAGGGAATGGAGAATTACCTGTCCCAGATGTGTTTATTGCACTGACCCACACGGGGATCACTGGGACTGAGCTCCCCAGGCTGCTGCTGGACAAAGCCCAGACACCCCCTAAGCACCAGCTCATGGTCACCACCCCAGGCACAGTCCCAGCTGGGTGAAAACATCATTTCTTGGTTTTTTTGTCATCTTTCCAAGCAGCCTGGCCTGGGCTCTGGGAGCTGTGACAAACAGGTGGCTGTGGCAGCACCAGGGAGATGCAGCAGCAGAAACTCCCCAGCCTAAACCTCCTGCAAGGCAATGATGTGCATTCCCACCCTGCCTGAGGTACAGCCTTGGTCTCCTCTGCCCACTGCAGCCCGTGGCAGGGTAAGCTTATTAAAAGGATTTCTTTTTTAAAGCCACTCCTTTAAAGCACATGAAATTCCTGATTTTTATTGATGGCTCCCAAGGATTACAACTTCATTCAGATGAATTTCCCTTAAGCTCTATGCTTGCCCTCAGCTAATCACAATTTTCAGGACTGGAAGGCGTTTTAGGGTTCTCCTGGTGTTCAGTTCCATTGGAAATTATTTGCCACACGTGCTCAATATTCTCACCTTACCCTGCAGTTCCCAAATTAACGTTTTCTGTTCACTGATTTTCGAGCTGCTGAAGATAAAGGGATTTTCTGCACCCAGGGGTATCCATCTCCAGTCAAATGCTTATGGGCTGTAGCATGTCTGGAGATATTGGCACAGGCAGGACGACACTTGTTCATGGGAATTTCCTTAACCTGATGATTCCCAGTTAATAACAGCTGAAAGATTAAAGGGAACCTTTTTATTCTCTGCTTAGTCCTGTCAAATAACCATAATTACTTCCAAAACAAAACCAAACTAAGACCACTGGATGTTTCAGGAACTTTTAAGGCCTTGCCCAACTACATTTTTCCAACCACCATCTCCAGGCAGCAAGAGAAGAACCATGTGCTTGTGCTGATGAGCCATACTCATCCTCAAGGTCCTACTTCACCTCTTCCAGGAACATCAAGTGGAATAGTTGAGAGAAAAAATTTCTTTTCTCACATTTTTTGTCACTATCTTTACATTTCATTCATTTTTGCCCTGACTTGTAGGTCAGTGCCAGCACAGGCCCTCTGGGTGTATTTTTGAGGAGCATTTTGAGGAGAAAAGATGCCACAGCACAATAACAGGGATGTTTTTCAAATATCTTGAACCTTCCCGAATAAGTCACTGAGCTGTTCCTTACAGGTATTTTCAGTGACACCATAATACAAAAATATTACTTTTCATCTGACGCACATTAAAAATAAACTCCTCAAATAAAACCTGTTTGGGGGCCCTGATTCAGCTGTGCTTTGGGTTCATTTGCTGCTGCAAGGAGAGAGTTCCAAAACGAGCTCCAAAACCACCTGCTTGTTCTTATTTTGCAATCACTTCACAATCAGCCCGCAAGGTATTAAATGACTGCAAAAGCGCACGACAATGGAGCAACGAGGAAACAGAGGCACAGCAAAATCATCTCCTTGATCCAGCTGTGTCCTGAGCACCGTCATTTTCCACCCACCACCACTTGTGTAGGAATGAAAGGCTCAGCTTTCAGAAATGAAAAACATCACTGGGTTTTTTTTTTGGTTTTTTTTTCCTGGCCTCGTAGATCATCAGAGACATTTCAGGACAGTTGCTGCTCTTGGCTGAAGCATTGCCCAGATTGGAAGCACCAATCTCCCCCAGAACACTCCAATCTCAGCGAGAGAAATACCAGAGCAGCTCTCCTGCCACCAGCAAAACACTTCAGGTTTTTTATTTCGTGACTTCAGCCCAGCCAAAACCCAAAGCTGAAGCCACTTAATGATCCAGAGCCGGAATGAGATTGAACTTGCACGTATATGGAATTATTCTAGGTTCTGTAAGACAAAATGAAGGAGGCAAAGGGGTTTCCACAGGTTGGGATTAGCTAAGGGAATCAAATCTAACAATTTTAAGGAGAAGAACGAGAAAAACCAAAACAAAACCATTTTAAAGCTATATATTCAAAATGGCAACTGATTTTTGGGGGGATTTTGATTATCATTTTTGCCCGTACTGGGAGACACTGGGTTCACCCTCCACCCCAGGGATTTGCCAGTTCATCCTTCCCTCCTCCCAGCCCAGCACCAGGAGCTGAACCAGACACCCAGAAAGGAGCAGAGAGCAGATTTTCCTCATCAATTGGGTTTTGCACTTGTAGGTGGAGGCTCTGCAGTGATTTAAAGGCAAATGGAAAAGCCAGGCCTCTTCACTCAGTGTAAACTTTATCATCTGCCTATGAAGCTGCTGAAAAATTGCTTTAAAACAAATTCCCACAGGAGAGACACAGGCCAGCAGAAAAGGGTTGGCTTGTTTGTGTGGGCTTGATTTTTTAAAAAATTATAAATAAGCCACGATTCCTTTTTCTTTTTTAACTTCACTAAACTTCTTATTGTTCACGTATTTCATCAGGAACCACCCACAAGAGGGGCAGCCTGGAGAATCAAGATCTCCTTGCCCAGCACGTGCCAGAACAAAGCATCCCTGTGTTTCAGTGTTCAAAAACAGCATCAAATTTATCACAGGTAGCAGCAGATGGGAGATCATCACGGAAAGAATACTTTTTAATTACCAAAACATATGTGCTGATGCAGTGCAGCACAGTTGTGAGGTTTTTTTGTGCAACTTAGAGAAAGTTTCTGCACAAAGGTGACTAATTTTTGGTCACGTCTCACAGCAAAACACTTGTTAACATTTTGTATTTAGAGCTAACCTATTCAGGTTATTCAGGCTGTGTACCCTGAGGAATGCTGGGTGGATAGAAGGCTGTGTCTTGTCCATAAATGTTCAGTGTTTGCCTTTAGATACAACCAAGAGCAAAGCTGGGAAATGGAGTTTAAAAAAAAAAAAACTTACTGGAAGAAAAAAGACCCCCCCCCAAACAAGGAAATAAACCTGAGCAAAACCGAGCTCTTTGCTGTTTCAGGGTGCACAGCACAAGCAGGCAGATGGCATTTCACAACTCCTTTATCTCAGTGCCCACAGACAAACCACTCACATTCCTGTACTTCACTAAGAGCTCTGTAGAAAGCTCATATTGCTTTGGAGTCGCATTTCTGGGTGCTGGATACCAACAGCAGCAAGCAGTTATTAAAGTTCCCCTTTGTTATGCTGTGAACCCCACACTGTGGAAGTTCCAGCTCTCTGCTGGTCACACAGAGCCCCCAGCAGACAAAACCTCCCACCAGGCCAGAGCAGGCTGTGTGTTCATCACTGCCTTCCCCACTCCCCGTCTGCTGTGAGGAGCATTAATTGGTGCAGAGTTACTCACACAGCCCCTGCCGTGCTCCCCAGCCCTGCTGGGGCTCCCTCTGCTCCAGGAGAGCTGGAGAAGGAACCAAAATCCACCTCAGCCTCCACTCTGCACCAGCCTCTACCTCGGATGGAGCTGCCAGCCCAGCCCTGTTTGTGTCTCAGGCAGCCAGAGAGGTCCTGGTGCCTTAAAACCTCCTTAAAAACCCCTTGAAACCTTCAGCAGAAGTTTGGGATTCCACTCTATTGATTCCACCAGTGATTCACAATCTACAGATTAACAAAAGGCTTCTCCCACTGCCAGGCTCCAACAGGAACAGTAAAGCTCCACAGAGAAGGGATGAGAGGGGGAAAAAAACAGGCAGTAAATGAATCAAATCTTGGTTTTCAAAGTTGCCCCAGAGAGGGGAAAAAAACCTGCTGAGACAACTGGAAAGTAACTCTATTTCTAAGGTAGCACATCATATATGGTAGAAGATCCTGCTAGCACAGCCAAATAATCAGCAGGACAAGGTGAGAGACACCCAGGAGAGCTGAAACTGTCTGTTGGGAATATCCTGAATTAACAAAAGCAAGTGGCAGAACCTCCTCTGTTTGATTTTTTTGTTGTTGTTTTTGACAGTCCTACAGGAAGCAGGAAAACAAGGCTGGATAACGCTGCCTAGAAACTTCCTGGCAGGGAATGCAGTACCATGGGAACAGGGCAAGGCTGGCCTTGGGGCAGGACCAGGCGAGCCCAGCTCCTGGCAGCAGCCCCAGCCCAGGTCCCCTCACTGGATTCTTCTAGAAACCAGGAGCGGGAGCTCCCCCTCTCCCACACACTGCCAGCAAACACACAACCTGGTAACACCCCACCTGTGCCAGCAGGTACCCCAAACCAGCCTCCCCTGGGAGATCTGCCCTCTAACAGAGGCCAACATCACCCTGTGCTCCAGCTGCTTGCCCAATTGCAGCTGGGAGTCACAGCTCTCTTCAGAACATCACATTTCCATGGGTTTCACTGGAGTCACATCACATTTCCACTGGTTTCATTGGAGTCACAGCCCTCTTTGGAACATCACATTTCCAATGGTTTCACTGGAGTCACAGCTCTTTGGAACATCACATTTCCATTGGTTTCATTGGAGTCACAGCTCTCTTCAGAACATCACATTTCCATTGCCTCTTGGCTCCTTTTCCTGTTGGAGCAGTTGCCACCATCTCCCTCACTTGCTGTGATACACAGACAGGAGTTTTGTGCCTTTTTTTTCCCTCTTTTACTTCTTTAAATCCTTGTGTTAAGCAAGTAGCTCAGAAAAAGGAATCAAAGCCGTCGTTCTGTGCAGTGGAATTTTTCATTTGTCTTTCTGTTCCTCATTAGTCATTAGTGATGCACAAATTCTTTTCCTTTCTTTATCCTTTGCCCCTCTCCATCCTTTATACTTTGCAACGTACATGGACTTTTGTGTTACAAATTCTTCAAAGACATCATTACTCTTTGCATTGATATGCACTGAAATAATCTTTGTAATCTACGATCAAAGACTTGCTCTATCTGGCTGCATTCATTTCCTTTCTTTCCCCTTTCCTAGCCAGCCATTTTTATTTATACTTCGTTTTGCTACCAAAAAAAAGCCATCAAATCAGAAAGCCAAGGGCACAGCGAGCCATGCTGGTGATGTCCTTTATTCGGATTTCCTTCTGCCTTTAATGCTTGGGCAGAACCTCCCCCACACAACCCCTGAACCCAAATCCCTCCTCAAAACTCTCCTGCCAGGCAAGGTGATGTTCAGATGCTGAAATTTCCTCAGGCCTGGTGTTTTTTCTCCAGATTTCTAATAATGGATTTTTTTCTGTAGGTATTTCCCTTTTAGGGGTAATCTGAGGAAAGGCAGATCATAATTTAAGGCCTGGACTAAAATGGGGATGATCATTATTCCAGAGCTACACACAGACTATAGAAAATAATCCTCTGCTGGGTTTTTTAGCCAACCAATATTGAATTCTCTTTGCAGCACTTTAACCCATGCACATTCTTTTTCAGTTTTTAATACTTATGTTCCTCTGTCATCCAATTCTGAGCAGTTCCCCTCTCCTCTTTATTTCCTGAGCCTTCTATCCCACAGAGCTGAAGCTTCCACTTCCCCCACGATTGCCTCAACATTCATGAATTAACTTTGGAGGCTGAACTTTGTCAAAGCTGCTTCCTGCACCCAAGTTTTCACTCAGGAATGTGCATCCGTTCCCAGAGCCACTTCTCAGCTCTCCCAGGTTATATTATCCAGACATTTGATTTCAGGGAGGAGGATCCTGTAGTACTTAGATGCCCTCTGTATCAATATATTTGGTATAAACAGGGGTTTTGGGGCTTTTTTTTGGTGCTAGAGACTTTTTGTTGGTAGGATGTTTGAATTGGGGACTGAAATGCAGATCTACAGGTAAACAGCACCATGATAAACGTACCAACAGAAATAATTTGTTAATAAATAAGCTGAAAGCACTAAATAAACAGTATTAACTTGCATTTTACAATTATTTTTTGAAGTCCATATAAATGGGCACATATTTAATGAGTGTCAGGATGCATTGTTAAATATCTCAGAGACACTAGAACAAAAAAAGCTTGGAGAATGAACAGGAGCATCAATGCAAACCTGTACCCACATTCTTTCAGCCCAAAAACACGAGCCACAGAACTTGCCAACCATGCTCACAAAACAGTCTTCTGAAGATTTTTCCATCAGTAACTGGCAGGTTGAAGAGCTGTTAATTTTACCAGCATTTATTCTACTTTGTTTACTATTTTGTCAGGTTTAACGTGCTTTCACACATTCAGCAAGAGAGCAGCAGTGAACAGTGGCTACACAAATAAATCCATTTATCTATATACTATCCCAGTGTATCCATAGGATGTTTGCTCTCAGGCACCTGAACCTGCCCTTGAACGCCAGTAAAATGTTATTTCATCCCCAAAAACAAGTGAAAAGCAGCCATAGCACTAATTTACACTTCGATACAGCACTTATTTGCACATAGATAGCATTATTTACACTTACATAGCACTTATTTACACACTGACCGTGGAAGCCACTGAACAGAAGAAGAGGTAAAATGCTCTGATAAATTTAAACTATTGCAGGTACTGAGTGTGCAGATTTTATTGGTGTTCCCAGTTCTGCAGACACCTTGCAAATAGCAGGATTTTAGGTCTGACAGGATGACTTTGAAGTGCTGGACCCTGCTGCAGAGGGTCAGGAGTGTGCTGGAGACACCACAGAGATGCTTCACCCCGGACAGGAGGAAAACTGATCAATTTCGGGTTGCTGCTGTGAGTCAGCACCTTCTACCAAAATAAGCCCCAGGATCAATATCCCTGGGCATTACCCTCGTGCTCATTCAGCTCTTTAAACACGAAAAGAATTACAAATTTACGGGGCAGAGCCTTCTCTGCCTGATACAATGCAATTGTATGGTCACAATTTAATCCACCTGGGCGAGGCAAAACATGAACAGCCTCTGCAAAGTGCAATATAAGCCTTGAAACTCTAGCATAACACAGAAGTCATTTTATATCCTGAAGTGTATTAAAAAAAAAAAAAAAAAGGTAAATAACTCCTGCAGAGGGGTTAGAAACAGATACTGTAGGTTTAGAGCACCGAAAGGACTGATTATGAAGTGGACTAATTACAAAGGGGAGAGCAGCAGAATTTAAAATATCAGTCTTCAGAGCCAGCAGCCCACAAGCCGCATCATGCCCTTGGCCAAGCAAGTCAACTGCAGTGAGAGCACTCCACAGGCTTTTATGGCAGAAATTAACTCCCCCCACAAAAAAAGAGAAACTCAAGTAGTTGTCGCTGACGTTGAGCCAAAAAAGCTTTCTGGCTTTAGCGCTCCTCTTTGTGAGGTCAGAGGTGGCCACAGGACCTTTATTATTGCCCAGAGTTCATTTGACTCGAATCATCCATGAATGCAATCCAACAAGCTAATTAAAGGCATAAAGCTTCTCTTGGATTGGATTAAGGGTTGTCATTTTTTTTTTTTTTCCCCTTTCCCGTAGGAGGATAATTTTTTACAGCCTGAAGCGAAGTTACATATTTTCACAAGACAATAGAGAATGAAAAAGGGAAACAAAGAAATACATGCTTTACCAAAAGCCAATAAAAAGGAGACAGATTAGCTTTCAATCACGCTGAAACAGGTCAGAGAAGTAAATCTAACTTTGCAGAGCTGTAAAGAAAAGATCCGTCTTTGTCTCTGCGGTTTAAATAAAAGTTTGACAAGAAAGTTAATAATATGAAAGAGAAGGGAGGATTTATAAAAATCTCTTTTGCAGAGGTAAATAATTGAAACAAGGCGCAGAGCTCAGAAATTATTGTAGCTCCACTTCAGCAGGAAAAAAAAAGCCCTTCTGAATTCAGCACAGCGTGCAGAACGTCGGGGGAAGCCAACGCTTCACAAAGCCAGCTCGCGTAAGGATAAAGCAACTCTGCAAGTTTCACCGTTACAAAAATTAGCCAAAATTTTACCAACTGCAGCACCTTCAAAAAGGGGAATAAACACCAGACTGAGCCCAAAGTCTCCCTATAAACTGTGCCCTCCTTGGCTGCTCTGGAGCATCCAAACTGACCAACACTTTCATCACCCACTTAAACCCCACTCCCGTCTCACAACAGGCCCAGGGCAGGGAGGCTCTGACAAGAAGGTCCAGGCAATGCTCAGAGCCAAAACCTCTCCTAGAAGCCCCTGGCACACATCCTGAAGAACAAAGTTTCTAAGGAAATCACCACCGGCTTCAAAAATAAAGCAAATTTCCCTCGGCTGTATCTCAGATGGCTCCTTTTCTCCTGCAATCGTGGTGCAGAAAGGCTTCTCCCTGACTCTGTTACAGAAGCAATTTCCATAAAAACCTTTCAAAAGAAGTGTTCTCTCACCTTAAGCTCAAACTGCTCAACACTTCTCTCCAAGACATAAAAAAAGGAAACCTCTATCAGGAGCTCACTTAGCTCATGCACTCAGGAGTTAAATGAACTGTTCATAGAAGGAATTATCCTCCCTGGACAGCCTGCGGGAGGCTTTGAAGTTAGGAAAGCAACTCGTTTCTCAACACCAGCTGGACTTTTTTTTAGCTAGCTAATTTGCTGCTAATTCAGTAGTTCAAGGCATCAGTGAGAGTTTCCTATTTCTTGATTTCCCCTTGGCACAGCACAAATTTTTTCCACTTTTGCGCCGAGGGTCTGGAGTTCATTGCTGTGCCCACATGGGGATGTGGTGAGGCTCACTGGGGAGAGCCAGAGGTTCTGTGGAGACTTCTGGGCTGGTTTAAAGGCATCAAATTGACTCCTTTGATCCCAAATTTTTACCTGCATGTTACCCCTGCCATCTCTACCTCTGAACAGCCCTAACTTGAAGCAGAATGAGGAATATATGCACCCCTCAGCTGGGAGTGACTATTAAACCTCTCCAGCTTCTGCTCTTGCAGCTTTACTCCCCCACCTTGATCAACTGAATCTTATTTCCTCAAAGCTGCTTAGGGCAGTATCCAACTCCCCAGAATCCTAAATTGCTGCTCAGAAATGAGTGCAGGTTATTTGGCCTGTCTCCTTCCCAGCTTTGGAATGCTAAACAAAGGCATGAAGCACTCCTCGCCTTCATGTTGCCTCTTAGCCAAGATTGTAATTTCAAATATCTGATTATATTCCTCCCCTGATGAGTTCAAAGGAAACAAAAGGCAGCAACTAAGATGCAGGATTTAATTGCAGGAGGAAAAAAGGCTCTGAAGAAGCTTCACGTGACAGAATCAGCAACAAGTGTCATCGGCTATTAAGTAAGTTGTCACATCACGGAACGTGTGCAAATGAGAAGGAGTAACAGCAAGAAAGATCTAGAACGTGATATAAGGAACAGAAACACATTAAAAAGCGAGTGAAACCCTGGGTATTTAGAGCTGAGCCAAAAGGCAAAGAGAGGAAAACATCAGTTTGGAAAGGTCAAGACAGAAGCTGTTTGGATCCAAATCACCGGGCAAAAATACGGAGCTTTGCCATTGCTAAATCCTGCTTTAGAACTCCAATTTCACCTTAAAATGCACATTTCTTTCCAAGCTAATATTTTGTGTTGGGTTTCATTTTACCAGGGCTACTGTTACTATGGAAGACTGATCCAGCTGGAGGAAATAATAGTTAAATAATAGGACTTTAATGTTGATAGCAAACATATTCCAAGCACTGCTACTGAATCAAAAATGGGTGATGAAGGCTATTTCAGACACTTGAGAAAGATATTCTAGATCAGGAGAGACAGCCTGACTGCAGAGAGCACCAGGAGTGCAACAAGACTAATCAGAGATCTGCAAGTATGACATGATGGAAGATTAAAAACATTATGGTCTGTGTGCCCTGAAGAGCAGACAGCTCACAGGGGACCTCGAAGTCTTCACGCACACAGAGCAGAATATCATCTTTTTCCATACCTAGGACAGATAAGACAAGTCACTCCGTTTTCCTGACTAATTACAAGAAGAAACATCCAGGGTAAATGTCAAGAAAACCTTTCTAACAGCAGGGATGAGGAGACAGAATAGATTAGCTGAGCATCTCTCCACCATTGGAGATCTTTCAGAACACATTGAATAAATATCTGTCAGGATTAATATACAGCTGATCCTGCCTTGGGGCTGATGGATGAGTTACATGACCTCTCCAGCATCCTCCCAGGTTATTCCACTGAGTTTCTCTTGTAGCAGTTGCTGACAAAATCAGGAGCTGGATTTGAGAACTGAAAGCAATTGCCAGGATTCCTCAGGAGCGGCACAAAATAAATCTCATTTTCAGGGAGCACAGGGCTGTTTGTTTCCCTGCTGTTGCAATCACCGTCTTTAAGCAGCTGGGAACACACACAGAAGTTGGGGTAATTTCCATTATCCAGTTCAGAAGTCAGTTCCAAAGGGTGGTAAATTAACTGCGCTGCAATTGTGCTAAGGAACATTTCGGCAAAGATACATCTGTTAAAAGCACCCTTGAAAGGCAGAGACCTTTAAATCTTTAAAGCTGTCCCTTTGAAAGCCTTCATTTTTGCAGAAGTGATAAAGGTTTAGCTAACATAGCTTGATATCCAGCCTGGGAGATATTGGGGAAACAAATAAAGAGTTTAAACACCGTTTTTGAGAATTAAAATGCAAGATCTCCTCCAAGTCATTCACTGGCAAGGCTCCCAAATCATTCTTGCTTAATATAGAATATCTCAAGTTGGAAGGGACCCATTAGGATCAATTAACTTACCAGCTAAGTAAGTTAATTCTCACCTTTAATGCAGCCAGATGGTTCCCAGGAACCAGATGACTGAAAAATGGAATCTTTGGCCTTTCTGAGATCAATTTCAGAGCTACAAGACAACATAATATCTTTTAAATAAAGATGATCTCCACTTGTAGGAGTCATTTGTCAAAGAAAAATATTTTACAAAATGCTGGTGATGACTTTAAAGAATCCATTCTCTAACGATTCTTGTGTAGAGCTGACCACCTGAGTCCTGAACATCCCCAACCTGAACTCCCTCAGTAAATCTTTCAGACACTGGAAAGAAATGGGGTTTTAAGTTTCCAAAATCAGTGACCTCTGGGGCTGTTAATACATTCCATTTTGTACACCACCGAGATGATTGAGTTTTGGTTGTTAATTGGGGCTAGAACTGACTTTCAGCACTGCAAAGGGAAGCAGTGCTCAGGCTCCAGAGGCACGACAGGAGACTCCTGCATCCCGCAAGACGAGGTCACCTCGGCACTGCCTGTGTCCTCAGGCAGCAATCTAACAGAGCTGAGCTGTCTGCAGGCTTTCAGAGCTCCTGAGGGAGGAGCAGGAGACGAGAAGCTGCCAGCAGCATCACTCCCTGCTCAGGTCAGGGCGAGGTCCTGCCTCCCAGCCCACGGACCGAGCTCCTTCCCTCGGCGGCGCCCCGTCGCTCTCTGAACCTATTTACAGCACCATCACTTCTGATCACACAGGCCATTCATCTGGAGCTCATGTAAATGAAATTACAGCCTCAGCTTGCATGGAAGCATCCTGGTTTGTGTTGCAGGATGTGCAGTTTGATCCTGTGGTAGCTCCAGCCCTGAACCCCTTATGGCACTGCGCAATGAGTGCTGCACCTGGTGCTGCTCACCCGTGGGCAGGCAGCTCCTGAAGCATCACAAAAGACAATTATTGCAGCTTTTTTTGGTCTTGGTCGCTCGTCCTTGAATCGTGGGAAAGACAGAGAGAGTGGGTGATGCCCTGTGTCCTGGGAATTTTGGAGTAAAGCTGTGGAAAAGGAGGTTGGGGGATGCACACAGGGAGGGAAGTGCAGGAAGGCACAGCACAGATGGAGAGGTTCTCTTTGTTTGCTCGTCACCTCTGCCAAAGACTCTTCTAGAAACCAAGGAAACCTCTGAACACGGAAACATACTTCCAGAGGAAAACAAACCTAAAGGTTTTACACAAGCAAACTTGGTCTGTGGGGAAGTTCCCATGGGGGACTCCACGCCCTCCTCATTTCCTCTCCCCATGTCAACAGTCTGTGTTGGTGAGGAGTAGCTGCCATTAAAGAACTTAAAAAACCCTGTTTCTTTACAATTATTTGAAATCTTTGCAAAAACAACTTTTTCTTCTCCCCCAGCACAGTTATTACAAAGCCCAGTGTCAGCAGCTGTCACAAGAATCAGCAGAAGTGACAGTGGCAAAAGTTCATGCAAAGAGCTCAGTTCTTACATTGTCATGAGAAACGCTGGTCAGCCTTGTACAGGGACAGTGACAGCTGCAGGTAAAAATCCTCTCCCAAGCCCCAGTTTTACACCATCTTTTACCCTGCATTCCTCACCAGAAGGGAATGGTCACTAAGCTGATCTCCAGAGATTGTTGACTAACAGCTGGCTGGGGATAAGGTGATGCTGGGCAGCAGCTTTACAACTTCACCTTGGGCTGCAGATTTCATCTTAGCTACAAATCCCTTTTGGAAAAGTAACAATTTTGCCTCCACTACTTAACTTAGCTCACTAAACTGTGTTTTCTCTCCTTTCTCTCTAAGAGAGGAAAGAAAAAACTCATGAAAGTCAACACATTAAACCATCCAAGTACTTTAGAAGCATAATGCAAACTCACACATCCCAAGTTTTGTTCTAGTCAGGGTTTTCATGGTAGCACAGCACTGTTTAATGCAGCTCGTGGCCCAAACCGGCGCTTTTGAAGTTACTCTAGCAGATCAGTTAAATATGCATTGATTTTTTAAAAATTATTTTTTCTTTAAAAGGATGTATTATTAATTAGGCAACAGAACAGAGCAGCTTCCCTGGAATTATTCCAGTCTGTGACTGAATAACATATGCAAGGTGCCATCCGGAATAAAAACCCCCCGGCAGCTCAAGTGAGGATTTCACACAGCAAGCCCAACATCCAGCCTTTCAAAAATAATGGACTGGGGCACAACTTCTTCTCTTTCCAGTTTATGCTGGGCAATTCAGGGGAAAGATCATGGACAGGGGGCTCTCTGTCTCTACAAGTTAAAAGTAGCACGGGGACTGCCCAAACAAACTCAATCCCCATCTTATCATGCCCAAAACTCAGATCTCCCTTGATGGAGTCGTGGCCTGCAGTGAAGGTGCCAAAACATCACCACACAGCAGAGTAATGATGCTGCTGGAAACATCAAGTCCATGGTACAAGCCCCTTCAAAGACCAAATGGGTCCACAAAGTCTCAGGATGAGACTGGTCAAATTATCCCTTAGGCTTCTCTTTAGAGAGATGAGCTCTTAAAACCCATCTGTTGTTATTTCAAGGAAGTAAAGATTTTTATCCCCCAATATACCCCCCACATCAGACGCCCGTGGTGTCAGAGCAGGGAGTGCTCCAGATAAAAACTTCCCTGCACAAACCTCAGAGTTGTGTTTGCAGCTGACCGACCCCCAGATGTGCCCCACCAGCTCTCCTGGATGTCACATCTCTCTGACAGGTGTTGGAAGTAATTCAGCAAAGTTGCATTAAGGCAACTTTAAAACAGGAGGCCTCCGGGCTGAATTTAAAAAAAGAAAAAGTCCTTGGGGAATCCTAAAGGAGCTGACATGGCTCTTCTGTTGGGTTGGTCATTTCACCTTCCTCCCTCTTCCCTTCCAGAGGGACTCAGGCACGAGGCTGAGTGTTGAGCTGTCAGTTCAGATTTTCAGCCTTAAGAGATGAATTCTCCTCCTGACTCGAGCCGTGCCCGCTCTCACCTCCTGCAATTGTGTGTGTGTAGTTAATCACATGCAGCTACACTGAACCTGATTGTTAAAAGGCTGAGTAAATATAACTACACCCTCGTTATCTTGTTTAAAGGTAGGAAGATTAATTTGAATTCTAACTGGAAATACTGACTCAATGAATAAGCCTGAAATGTAGCGGTTTTCAATTACACTGAGAAATTGGTCTTTTGAATTTTCAAATTATGCGAGGCAAAGCCAGCTCACTTTAATCTATACGCGGGGATGTATTTGCCGTCTTCGCGGCGCTGCATGTCAGTGGGTAAGAGCTAAAAGGGAGTGAAAAATCCTAACGTTGGCTGTTGGTGCCCTCCAGGGGCCTGGCCGGGTATAAATCTCGGCCAAAACATAAATTTTGGAGCATTCGCATGTACAATAAATATTGCATATTATTACCCTGCTTTAAAAGGGGGTGAGGGCCATTTTTCACGGTGCCCTCAGCAGACAGCTGCTCTCCACAGTCCCACGGACACCGATCAAACAGGAGCAGGAGAAGGATGCATTTATATTTGACTACTTCCATCTTCCCTGCCTGGATTCCTAAGAAAACAAGGCTTATGTCCAATAACAAACCTGAAGGACAAACAGAGGAGGGGAAAACTCAATCTCGTATCTTCAAGCCACGATGTGAGTTCAACTTAAGCCCATTTTTGTTGCAGGCTTACTACAGCTTCACAAAGAGCTGCCATCCAGCGGGTTTTTCACCCTCTGGAACAAGACAAAGCCTTCCTCAGCCTCACAGATTGCAGGTGAGCTCCTTAGAGCAGGGACTATTAATTCTCATTTTCCCTTTGCCATCCCATAACAGCTGCCACAAGGCCAGACAACAGAGGGGCAAAGAAAAGCAAACAAACCAAAAAACAAACTGCCAGTGTCCAAAAGCAGTCCACACAAACCCAGAAGATCACCTGTGTATAACACAGAGTATCTCCAGCACAGAGCTCGTTTTGCAGGATTTTTCTGGAATTAATGGAGCTCTCCTTGAGTGCACAGGGCTCAACAACTGCAGGGAGTGTGGCTGAGAGGAGGTGTCTTACCAGGGCACAGCTGTGTTAGAATTTCTCCCCCTAAACATTCCCACGCCTAAGGAAAGCACCAGATCAAAATAAGGCTGGGATTATTGTCCAGTCTCACCTGCAGGAGTAGCTACAAATTTATAGATACTTCTGCCAAATTAAAACTCAAAGTTCTCGGTGTACTTAGAGGTGTCCTCTAAATCTACATGTCCCCTCTTCACCTCACAGCATAAATTACCAATAAAAGTCATGGTTGTGGAAAGCTTCTCTTCCATTGAGGCAGGAATGGCACTACTTTGTTTCAGGGGTTGAATTTTCAGCACCTGCTCACAGTTTCCAGCTCACTATGCATCAACGTTATTATAATGAATATTTAAATTCCAGAATTCCAGAGCTGAGGCTGCTGAGGGATGTTCTACCATGCACAAGTCAGGTTCTGACAGAGCTGCTGAAGGAGTTACCATCTCCCTCTCCCTGCTCTCTGGTCACGTCGAGAAAGGAGACTTTAAAGATGAGCAAAATCCAAAAGTACAAAAGTCTTTGACATCATTAATACCAGATAATTGTTCTTCTTCCATCTGCCAATTGTGAGTAGAAATTGAGTCTGGGGAGCTACTGCAGATCATCTTTATGCAATTATGATTTGTGATGAACTACCCAGCTCCAGCAGCTCTCCCCAAGCTCCAGCACCATCCTAAGTGGAAAACCAGGAGCAGCAGTGACACGACGTCAATCCCAGGGCTTCACCTGCCCACAAACCAGAACTGCACTCCTGGATTGCTGCTGGCTGTGACCGAACAGCTCACGGCTGAAAAATCACCTCGGAAGTCAGAATGGCAGGTCATTAGCAACACACGCTGCCTCCCATTACCTGGATTTGTTCTCCTTAAATCACCCGGGCTCTCTCTCACTGTTTTCAGGGGTTATCTGGAGGCAGTTCAGACCTGAACAGGAGCTTGGCTCCCAGCGGTGCCGCTGTGCTGGTGGCCACACTGAGTGTGTCCCAAACAGCCAAAACCTGACACCGAGCAGTCAGAAACCTGAAGGAGCAGTCAGAAACCTGACTGTGCTGCAGAGTTCATCCCCAGCAGGAGCACAGCCCCATCCTGGGAGCTCCCTGCCAGACATCAGGCTCTCATTAGAGAGGAACATCAGTTAATAAAGCAGCCAATAAACCAAAGCATCGGGGTTCTGGCCCATGGGGACCCCTGGGCTGCACAAGCTTTTCCCTGGGAATGCAGCAGAAAGGAAAACCATCCCCTTCCAATCCTGCCTCATCCAGGCCCTTTTCACTCACGTTTAGTCAATATGGGGGTTGTGGAACAACAGATTTGATTCTATTCTATTCTATTCTATTCTATTCTATTCTATTCTATTCTATTCTATTCTATTCTATTCTATTCTATTCTATTCTATTCTATTCTATTCTATTCTATTCTATGTTTTCTGCTTGCAGGAATAGAAAGGAGCAGGGAGTGATTATTCTGATTACCTGCAGGGGCAGCTCAGCCAGCCCTGGACGCTGCTGAGAATTGCACCCTCTCCCCAGCACCTGCAGGTGGCACGGCCCTCCTGCACATCTCTAACCCGTGCTCCGTAATCACATTCCAGGAGGAAACAAAAAACCCCCAAAAAACCAAACCAAAAAAAAACCCCACACACTTTCTAGATGAAGAGAGGTTTCAAAGATCACAGACTGATTTATGATTTATTTTGTTCAAAGTCATCAATTTAAACAATTGCTTTATTTTCCTGAGGCTGTGCTGGATTTGATTTAGAAAACATTGACAAGGGAAGATTAATGCCGGAGAACATAAAATGAGTTACAGGAGACTGACAATGAAATACACAACCAGCGCTGCTCTCGGAACAGCAGAATATGAAGACTCATGAAAAGTACAACTCATATTGATCACGGCAGCAGCAAACATCTGAAAATAACAAAGCAGTGCCCGTCCTGGGAATTAAAGTCCAGCCAGCAATTTTAGCTTGATAGCCTTTCACTGGCAGGTTTTTGCAGTGAATAATCTTTTAACCACTGACAAGTTTTTGCAGTGGATAATCTTTTAACTCCTAAGAGGGTGTTTTGCCCCCTCTGCCATGCTGCCACATAGTGCAGGTACAGTCACTTTTGTCACCCCCTCCAGATGGAGGAAACTGAAATTAGTATTTCAGGGGACTTATATTGAGTTTGTTCAGCTTGAAACACCTTTTAAAATAATTCATCCACGTTGAAAAAATCAGAACTTGTATCATGGCCTCCTGCAGGTACCAGTCACTTAAAAACATTCAGCACAAGGTGCAGTGAGTGCTGGCATCACTGGCTCTTCCACAGCTGCTTTTACCTTTATACACAGTGACACACACCCAGGTGACCCCCGTGCTCTGCCTTCAGCCTGTGTCCATAAAAACAGGACAGAACAGAAAGGACAACTGGTCTTTAAGCCTTGAAAGGCTACAGCTCAGCCACGAAGGATTTCCACCAGCAGTGAAGTTCACCAGCAGCTTTTTCAAGGCACAGTACAACCCCTGGAACATCCATGTCCAGCGGCAAAATCCTTTTTGTCCAAACTTACACAGGCTTGCTCGAGGGAATTACCAGAGGATCTGTTGTACTGCACTTCTGTTGAGGCAGAGGTGCTCCATAAGTCTCCTCACAGATATTTCACACTCCACAGTGCTCACAGAATCCCCTTTCCCAGCCCTACCCAACACAAAAATCTCACTGTCTTTACATTCAAGCTGTCAGGACATTGATTCCAGTAGGAAAAAATGCATCAGTGTAGTTAGACTTGGTTCAGCTGCCAAACTGCCACAAGATGGGAAAGGAACTTTGAGGCCCAGCCACTAAAATTGATGGGTTTGCAGCAAGCCTGAGGTACCTCAGCCACAGGATCAAGTGATTCATGGCATGGCAGCATTGCAGTAATCACAACTCCTTTGAAAATAAAACTCCAGTTAATCAGGGTGGTCTTGTTTCCCTTAAATACATTAAAAAGTCATTACCTCAAGTACCCATTACATCAATACAGCGCTTTTTAAAGGGACAGCATAAGACAAGGCTGAAGGGCTTTTCAGATGCTGCCATTCCAGCCTTCAGTCATCTCCATAATGGCCCAGTCCTTTCAGTCAACAGCTACAAACATTGAACTTCTATTTTCTCTGCTCTGAGCTCCTTGCTGCCCTTTGCTGGCACAGGCTCTTGTTGAGCTTGGGAAGGAAATCAGACTGCTCGTACATATCAGCACTTTTGCTCCCCTGGGTCTGACTTTAAAGCAGACAACATGTTTCAGAAATATTCATTTACGTGAGATATTTTAAATGTGGCAGAGGAGTTTCCCGGAGTTTGCCTTCTCATGCTTCAAGCTTCATTAATCAACCCAGCCCTGCCAAAATACATTGTAGGAAGATGTCTGCAGCCTCTGGTCTAAGGCATAATCACAGCTCAGAGTGGAATAGTTACAAGGCACTGTCTCCACTTTAACCAGGACACCAGAACCCAAACCTCCTGGCAGCTGCACAAGGCTGCTGTTAACTCCTCCACGCTGGCAGGATCCTCATGCTGAAAAGGGAGCAAAAGCAAGAAAAGAGCAGCACAGAAAGTGGAGAGAGTGAGCAGCTTGAAGTGCCAGGAAAAGGGCAGACCTAGGAAAGGGTGGGAGAGCTCTGGAAGAAAAACCACAGCTTGCACAGGAGCTACCGGGGAGCCAGTGTAGCTCACGTGCTCGTGAAGGAAGGGGAAAGCTCCTCTCCACCTTTAAAAGCTTTTTATAACCTCCTACCACGTTTCAGGTGGTGCTTTTGAGGGAGCTCAGCCAAAGAGCAAACCCCTGGGAGCACATCCCTGCCACTGCCCTGACAGGAACAGGCTCCCACACCGAAGGGCTGGGGGACAAAAATGCTGTCACAGAGACACGGGGAGGGAATAATGGAATCACAGCAGCAAAGCTGAGAAGCCCTGGAGAGCAGCAATTCCCCAGCCAGAGGGAGAGTTGTCACTGCTCTGTTCTCATGGAGCAGCACACCCGTGACTGCCCCTCACAGCAAGCTGGAAACACCAGCCAGGAATCCTCTCCCAAACTGCTCCAGAGCCCTGACTCCCACAGTGACACCCACACAGCCACCTGCTCTCGTGTGGATGCCACCCACACCACACGCTGCCCTCTGCAAGAGCCTTCCTGCAGCCCAACACTTCCTCTGCTCTCCGGGGAACACCTGAGCTCAGGTCACCTGGAAAGCTCAGCCTCAGGCTTAAAACAGGCAAAGCAGCCTCCTCCTGAGCTGGACAGAGCTAACAAGCAGAAATCTTGTGCCATTCCAGGTGGAAAAAGGTTCCTTCTCTTTTGCCTTCCGTGTTCATGTTGCCCCCAGAAATCACAGCTCAGCGTTTTTCTGTGTAGGACACCCTTTGTTTCTGCAGCAGCAGCAGGATCCCAGCCCCACACTCAGTCTTTAAGTGACAGAGAAGCTCATGTGGTCATACAAAGGCACATAAATGTCTAAAACCATCTTAAGTAACTCTACTCTTCTTCTGGACCAGTCCTTTCCACTTCCATCCCCATCCACCTGCATGAGACAAAGTACCACTATAAAGCTGACCATTATATTTTTACAGAAATTAGATTTTTAAAAGCTTTCTGATTTTATTTAGTGCTCAAACACTCCAGCTCACCTCAGCACAGAAAGGAAATTATTCCTGCTTTCCCCAGAGAAAAATGGTAGCTTATATTGCACAGAAAAGGTATTTCCCCCTCGAAAAAAAAAATGCCTTGGCTTAAGACCAACAACAGCAGATCTCAGGCCTGTACCAATAAGAGGTTCTCAGCACTAAACTCAGGCATTTCCCCCTTTAAAAGCCTCTGAATAGGAAAGAGTTCCTTTCAGTATTACTCCTAGCGCTGAGAGACCTGCAGATATCAAATCCTGGAATTATTCAGTTACTCTGTGCTGAAAGAGCAATTTCATGCTACTTGTGGAGGAGGCCATTGAAACACTGATCAGTGAGCTTCTCTCTCGCTCCCAGATCCACAAAAATTTATTCCGTGCAACCAGAATCAAAGCTGGGCTTCCAGGAGAATTAGCCCTTGTAGCCCTTTGAGGGCTTTTTTGTCTCCCAAAACAAAACACAGCTCGTGTCACACCCACACCTACCCAGCCTCGTACTCACCCAGCCAGGAGGACAAGAAGGGCACCAGCATCCAGGGAAAAAGGAACTCCTTCCACACTGGAGGCAGAAATAACTATTAAACTTCTAGAGCACTCTCCAGCAGGACACAGAAACCTCTGAGCAGCTCAACCTAGAGGAGCCCCAAGTGCTGCCTCTTCATCATCCTTCTCCTGTGGAGTTCCTCATCATCCCCTGCAGTTGCAGGAGCCCCAGCACCACCCCATCATCCCCCCTGTGCCCACCTGGGCCCCATCACACCCATCCCACTCCCAGGGCACATCCCTCTCCCCAGACACACCCAAATCATGGCATCTCCTGGTGGGAAGCATCTCATGGAAACCCCAGTGCACCCCAAAAGCCTCATCCACGGGCACAGAGGTCCCACAGCATGTTGGCTCTTCTAAGGCAGTGACAGCTCAGAACTTTCTGTTCTGTAACAAATGTGAGCATTTACAGGTTGTCCCCACCCGGTTCCCAAACTGGTTTTACACTGGTGCCAACTTCCTGACCTAAAACTCCAGGTGGGATCTGAAATCCCCTCGAAGCAAAAGGAGCAGAGACATTGAGAGCAGCCCTCTGACACCATTTGCCCACGTTGGCTCAGGGGTCACTCTGTAGCTCCCAGCAAGGAATGCCATCCCCTCCCTTCCTCCAGCCGTGAATGGACGTGGTTTGTGCTGCTTTCAGCAGCTCCAGGCGGGTGCTGGGGCTGGTGGGGAGGCAGCCACCCCTGATCAGCACCCACAGCCACAGCAACATGACAAATTCCCTCTGTCAGACCTCAGTTTGTGCTGCCTGTTAACACAAAACAGGTGGAAAGCAAAGGAATAACAAAATACCAGTCAGATATTGGAGACAAAGGCTCTGAACAAAGGGCTCTCTCCCTGGAGGGTGGACTTTGGCAGAAAAGCCTGGAGCATCCTCCCCTGTCTCCAGCAGACAGTCAATCACTGTCAATTCCCTCCAATAGTTTCACATTTACTGTCAACCACCGAGCTGGGCTTCATTAGCCAATAATGAGTTACAAGAAAACTGCCCACGATCAAGTTTGGTGCCAAAAGGTGACGTGCAGTTTTGAAACACAAAGTTTGTGCCTTCATTTTCAGGCTCCTGAGTAGCTTTGGAAACGTGATCTGCAGAGAGACCTACCAGAACCTTTGTTTCAGGCTGTGTCCCACCAATCCAGTCCATACCAGCTACACAGGGCAGTAGGATGGAGCAAAGATTGTGTCTCCACTGGAGCTGGCAATCAAAACTCGGGAGTTTGAGCTGGCTGTCTCACTGATGCAACCAGCAAATGATGCTGAGGTACCTTTTGCTGACAGCCAACTCTGAAATTTCCAATATTTGATCACAGAATATTTTGAACTGGGAAGGTCCCACAAGAATTTTCAAGTCCAACTCTCAAGTGAATGGCCCACATTGGGATCAAACCCACAACCTCACCATTATTAGCATCAAATCTCCCTGAATTAGCAGAATTTGGGAAGTAAAACCATCTCTCCCATAAATCTTGTTCACTGCAATCCTGGGTTAAAGTTCACCAAGGCTGACAGGAGCCCTTCCTTCACCAAATTTGTGAGCAGGGACTCCATGAATTCTCTACTGAAATCCATCAGACACTGACCCTGCCTTTAGCTGTCCTTTTTTGTGCCTGATCCCTGATCTCTGCTCTCTTCTGAACATCAGAGCTTATCTGCAGCCACATCTTTCCCATTCTGGCTCTCAGGCTTTTGTATAAAATGTTTTCAAATACAGTGCACGTGTCTTTTAATACACTGAACTTGAATTTCATTTTATGGACCCCAAGCAACTGTGTTTGTTATTTTTTTTTCCCTCAGAATCAGCTTTGAGGATTTCCTCACATGCTCTGATTTGGGGTTTTGCTGCTTTTAAGCAATCTGCTGGCTGTACCTGAGCATTAAGAGCACCCAGAGCTGCTCCCAGGGACCGAGGGCAGTGCTGTAGAGCTGCATCTCAGATCTCACAGCTGAAAGAAAAATAGGATATTTAACCCTACTTTTAATTGGGTTTGAGTTAACTCCAGGTCCTGAGCCATTCCAGCCCTCACAGTGCCCCTCTCTCTGTTGTTCCCCACTGGAGTGTAAATGGTGTTGTAAGGGACTCCTAAGAGAATCCAGAGCTGTACCCTCAGCACTTTCACATCCAAAATGTGCCATGTATCCAAAGTTCCCCACGGCCAAACTGACCTGTGCCGCTCGAGACACAACTGCATTGATGCCCAGGGTCTGTACCTGCACCCCCAGAGAACTGCTGGAACATCTGCTGTGTAAAACCCCAACCAGGACACACTGCAGCATTTTGGATACAGGGATCTGGATGGACAAACAATTCTGACTACTGATTCAGACAAAAAAAAAAGGGTTTGAATACAGAAAAAAATCATCCCGAAGTTTCCACAGAGAAAAAGAAACAGCATGAATCATGAAGTTTGATTATTCCATGATATTATTAGGATTTTCACTAATATTATCACTGTGGCAGCAAGTAATAACTTGGCATTTCTTAGCTCAACATGAAATTGTGCCAAATGTAATCAGTAAAATCAAACAATACACTGTGGTTGCTTTACCAGCTGGAATGAACATTTCCAGAGGATAAATGTAGGTTTTCTTGTCAGTCCAGCAGGATGATATAAATACTAAATACTAGAGAGCAGGGAAATATCTCTCACACATACACACACTGATGAGCATGGCCTCCAAAAGCCACAGGGACTATCCCAACACCCTTTTGCCTCCTAGGTCACTTAGGAGCTTATTAAAATTCTATCCCAGTTCCAATTTCCAATGAGTTGGTTCTGAGCTAAAACCACGTTGTGCATCCAGAAGCTTTTAAAATTTCCTGTCAAAAATTTCTCACTAAGTAGGGAATGAAGGAGAGACAAACACTTAAACCAGCATAAACTGCCCTGCAGAGCACACACACACACAAAACCCCTGCCATGACCAAGCAGGTGTCCCAGACTGATCTTCATCCCAAGACCTTTATCCCAAAATTCCTCTGAGTTTAACAATCCCTGCAGCTGGATTGTTCAACACAGGGAAGGCAGTTCCTGGAACGCTGCTCATACTCCCCCATTTGTGAACACTCCAGACACAACTGCAGCCATCACAGGAGCCCTGGAGCAGCCCAGATTCCTGGGGACAATGACACCAGCCCAGCCAGGTCCCTGCAGGGACATATTTCCATAAATCCCTGCACCCTGCAGGGTGCACCGCTCGGTTTCCTCAGGCTGGGGGCAGAGCGGGGGGAGCTGGCAGCGCTGTGACACCGGCGTGTCCCTGTGCCAACCCCTGCCCACAGGGATCCCAGATGCTCCCTGCTCTCGGCAGCAGCAGCAGGGATGCTGCCCGGGCCAGGAATGTGATCCAAGGCAGGGTGAACCACGACAGCAGCGAGGCGAGGCGACGGCAGACAGCGAGCTGGCTCCTGCAGCAAGCTGTGATCAAATCAAAGGTAATTCCGTGAAATTACAGGACTTCTGTCCCCTCTCCGTTCGTGCACAAAGGGTAACTAGCTTCCTGTGAAATCAGCTGCATGATATGGGCTGTACTCCCCAGACTGCAGCAAATCCATCCGTGCCAACATTGTCCTGAAAGCACCGCAGGACAGGAGAGAAAATCGTGGAATGGACCAGGCTGGAAGTCTGGAAGTGATGGATAATGAGGTGGGCTAAAGCTCCTGCCTTTCAAAAAAGACTGAAAGCAGGCAAGGATGGGCTCTGTAACATAATCACCCACCTGAAAATGAGGATGCACATATACACACACACACTTTTTAACCAGCAAGATCCGCTCAGCTTTCCCTGGAGCCAAAAAATCATCATAAAGTGACTAAAACAGGATGTATGGACATTGTGTTGCAGCAGCAGAACTCCTGAGGGCATGGCAGGGACTGGAAAGTCCTCTAGAGAAATGTTCACCCATGAAATGCAATTCTTGATGCCCTTTACACCTGAGGAATCATGTTCTGCTGGCAGGGAAGAGCTGAATGAAAAGAAAAAGAAGCAGGATAAACCCATGTCATCAGAAAAACTCGTTGCATCCCAGTCCCAGGATTTTATTCACCATTTGGCTGCTCAAATATTCCAGAATCTCTTGGTATCACTGACATAACTTTGTGTAACCATTAAAAAAGCTTTAGGACAAGGTAAGAGCTGCCAGCAGCCCAAGGGCCAAGCTTTAAAGCACCAATTTTGACTGGAAGTGATGCATGAATTACAAGCCATAAGCAAACCTTTTAATCATAACACTGACCAAGAGACTCCCTTCATGTACTTAATGCTGCTACACAGAGTCTGCTGTTTAATAGTTAAATATTTCACATTATTTCATAAATCCCAGTTTTTACGCTTTTACTGTATGCTTTAAGAAAACTGAATTACTCCCAAACCAGCAGAATGAGGGAAATGGTCCTGAAAATGTAAAATAAAAGGAGAAAATCCATGACTTGAAACCCCATTCCTCACTTAACTAGAATATTTTTAATTGATTTTCATACTTGCCATGAAATTGGATGTCCTGCAATTTATAAATTTAAAAAAAAAAACAAAAAAAACCAAACATGGGCTGTATTTGTGTCACTAGACAATATTTGCTGCAGATCATTGAAAATTTGGCCACCTCTGAGAAAACGAGAGGTCTGGGCACAGCCTCAATGGTGTCCACACCAGATTTATTCCAGACTTTTGGGTGGACACAGCAGGATGTTTCACAGAATGCAGCTGTGAGTGTAGTGGCACTTTACTGTACATATCCATCTGGATGAAGCACAGAAATGCAGATTTAAAGAACTTATTCATAAAATTTCAGGGGTGTTATCAAAATTCAAATATTAATTTTTTTTTTTTTTTTTTTTGGAGGGAGTGGAGATGTGAGAGGAAAGCTGAAGTTTTCCAGCTTCTTTTCCTTTTTCTAAAAAGAAAAAAATAACGTTTTGTAAAAGACAGATAAACAGTTAAAACTTTCTTTAATGGGAAAAAACCCCTTTTTCTTCAAAAGACATGCCAACAGAGAAATTTTGTTCAAGCTGTATTTTCAATTCCACTCCACAGCTTTGGATTTTTGCTGTATCCCGACTGCCTGAGTTATTTGCTAATGTAAGCATAGCAAATTATCCGCTATCATCGAGCTGGAGCTATTAGACTGCAGTTAATAATTTACTGCTCAGCTCCTCTCCCTTCTGAACATGCAAATCATTAATTGATTACAGGTTTGCTGTAGGCATCTGTGCAAATGAGTGCTCCTGCCATTCAGGGGCTGCCTCCTTTTCCCACCTGCCTGTCTGTCAGCTCTGCTGGGGGATGCCGAGCTCACGTCTCAGTGTTGTGCTCTCTGGGGAGCAGTGCAGCTCCAAGGGCAGCAGAGCATCCCCACCAGGGGCCCTGGGGCTGCCCAGGGGGGAGATGGTGACATTTGGGATGTGGGATCATCCCTGGGCTGGGGCACTTTTGGGAGATGCTGTGAAAAAGGTGTAGAACAACCTGGAGCTGCTGAGCAGGTCAAACGGGGACTGTCAGAAACAAGAAGGAATCCCAGCACAGGGAGGAGCTGGAGAGAGCCCAGAGGAGGCTCCAGGATGAGCAGAGGGATGGAGCAGCTCTGCTGGGAGGAAAGGCTGGCACAGCTGGGATTGTTCAGCCTAGAGAAGTTTTTGGGGTCACCTCACTGAGACCTTCCAGAGCCTCAAGGAGCTACAAGAAAGATGGAGAGAGACAATTTCCAAGGGAGGGAGTGATGGGACGAGGGGAAATGGCTTCACACTGACAGAGAGTAGGGTTAGATTGGATATTAGGAAGAAATTAATTCCTGTGAGGGTGGGCAGGCCCTGGCACAGGGTGCCAGAGCAGCTGTGGCTGCCCCTGGATCTCTGAAGTGTCCAAGGCCAGGTTGGACATTGGGGCTTGGAGCAGCCTGGGACAGTGGGAGGTGTCCCTGCCATGGCAGGGGGTTTGGAACTAGGTGATCTTGATAAAATAAATCTGTTTGTGTAAAAAAAAAAATCCCTTTATTAATGATGGAGGAAAAAACAAAGAAGAAAAAGAAAATACTGATAAAATGCAGCACCACCCTGAAGATTTGGAAGGAAAAGGAGAAGTAGCAGGTGTCTCCTCTGGCAAGGTCTAGATGAGTCAGATGAGGTTTGAAGAGTGAGATCTACAGCAGCTTTACCCTTATCTCCACCAGGCTCTGAGAATGGATTCCTAATAATTTCCTGCTATCTGCTAAAATAACAATTGCTAGCATGGTAAAAAGCCAGGATATCTGCTGTATTTACTCTATTAGAAGCTCTGGTTTTAATCTTGTAAGAAATCACGTGATGGTTTTATCTTTAGCTTTAAAAAATCAACTTCCAGGTCCCTGCCTGGGAGTGACTGTGCCAGAGGAGGTGAGGCAGGAAAAGCCTGGCTCATTTCAGAGCTGGGCTGGCAGGACAGCACCAACACATCCCACCCAACAGCATCTGCATTCTGCTCTGAAATCACAAATCAACCAAAAGAATGACCAGAAATCAGAAAATGTGTTTGTTTGTTTGTTTAAGATAATGATTTTTTTTCTGGTTTGTTTTGTTTTTTCAAGACATCTTCAGTATTTTTCCTTCCACTCTGAAGTTTACAAAAACAATTTTTTCCATTATTGAGCCTCATGTAATATCTTCATCTGAGAAACAGAGATTTTTGGAAAACTGTGGCAATGCTCAGACATCCAAAAGTTATTTGCATTACTAATTCCCTTTGGTTTCAAAGTGTGTGAAAGGCCTAAACATGTTTGAGAGCTGGGGGCCAAATATGAGATTCACTAAAAATATGCACCCATTTTCAAAACTGCCTGTGAGTTTCTCTTCTTCCCAGCTCTCCTTGGTACTTGCTGCAGCTCCCAAACCTCAGTTTAAGGTAGCAATGTATCATCTTTTCTTTTTTTTTTTTTTTTTCAGAATGCTCTTTACCTCTGCCAAGAAGAAAAGAGTTTGTTCTTTATGCTGGTTTTCATCTCACCTCCCTGCTTTTAGTAAAGGATAAGAGATGGGGGAGAAAGAACTGCTCACATCTGTGCAGAGGCACATCTGTAGCCAGCCCTCCTGCATTCAATCCCCTGATTTGGCTGTGGGGAAGAAGCAGGTCTTGATTGCACAGAGCTTTGAAGTTCGCTGGTGATTGGAACACGTGCTGAAAGACAGTGCCACGGCCACGTTTGTATGAAAAGCTGATTATCTATTGAAGGGAAGTCTGTTTATATGTTTACTTCCACTTGTGCTAATACACAGGGAAAGGAGAGGGGAATTAGCATATGAAAATGCCAGATGTGACTAACAGCTCTCAAAGTGAGCTAGGGGCTGGGCTCAGATCAAAGGGCTCTGCTGATTTGGAGTAAGTCTCATATTGTCTCTTCTGTCTTGGAGTTACTTCAGGCCCTGGCGGTTAAAAGATTTATTGGGAACCACAACAACACATCTGAGTTTCTCATTTTACAGACTTTACCTTCCTTTTACACAGTTGCAGGATAGCACCGAAAGAACAACATCAATTCCCTCTGGTACCTTTCAGGCCATGTTCAAAGACGTGGAGCCTTTGGCAGAGAAGATTTATGCACCAAGGTGATACTCTAACAAATTACGTCCAGCCATCTGAAAGTCATCATTTCTGTGCACATGCATGCATTTTAAAAGAAAATCTACGAGAGGATCAAAAACAAGATTAAACCACATCTGTTTGGGTTTAAACTACATTGTCTGCAGAGTTCAAAGTTGTTTCCTTTCCTCTAAAAAAACTCAGCCAGCTGTTTTTTATCTTAAATTCCTGCCACTATCAAAGACGTGTTTTCATTGGCCAACCGATATTATTTCTGGGAGTTGAGCTAGTTAGGAAGGGAGCTAAATAAGAAAATATGCTTTATTCATCAAAGCTCTGCCCTCTGTGACTCGCCTTGGCACACTGAGAAAATTAATAGAGAGGTTTCATCGGGTTCTAATGGGAACAGTGTATCTACTGTGTGTCATCATGCCATAAATTAGGTCCTCAATCTTTTCACGCCAAGTAATTGACTACAACCGACGCCGATAAGGACAACTCGAGGCAGGAGGAATCAGAAGAGGCACAGATGGAACAAGAAATAAATAAATGCAGCACAAACTCAATATCATGGGAGACAGGGATGTTTTGAAAACCGCCATCAATCAATAAACATCCTGCATAAAGGCAGGGGTGTAAAAAACCAAGGCTTGTCCGGCTCCCCCTGACTAATGTACGTGCCCAGGGACTCGTGCAGGTGTGAATGTGCACACTCACACACACACACGGTGACACCACACCACAAACTCTTGGTGCTCAGTGCTGAGCAGATCGAGTGAAAAGACTCCTCCAGCACAGTGGCAGCGTTTTGTGTTAAAATACGAAAGGAACATGAGCTCAAACCAAAAGGGTGTGACAGGATGGCCTCATGCCGAGCCATGAATGTCACTCTTCTAGAAGCCTTCTGCCCCTTGGAGTAATTCCAAGCAGTGTGTGAAGGTCTCTTTCCTACACCAGAGCCCCTTTCACTCTAGTGGGAGCTGGCTGAAGCCTCTCATAAAATCACAGAATGGCTTGGGTAGCAAGGGACCTTAAAGGCCATCTATGCTCACGTGAGGAGGGACAGCAAACTCCTAAACTGGGCTCCGTCCTGACTCCTGAAGGCAAAGTTCCCTGCATCCTAAGGCCAGTCTGGATTCATAAGACAAGCAGCAAAAAGCTTATCTTGGCCAAGCAGTTCTCAGAGCTGTTTCCTCACCCCGTCCCAGCACACCCAGAGTGGCATGGGGAGGGAGCTGGCATGGAACATCCTTTAACCAGGAGAAGCTGCCAGAGCTGGGGCTGTTCAGGTGAGCAGGAGGCTCTGCCCGTGGACACTTGTGGGTCCCACTCTGGATTTTGGTGCCTAAACCCCAGAAGTTTTCTTTCCTCCTTGCCCTGCTCTTTCTGAATTCAAGAATACAACTTCTTTTTGTGATGCAACAAATGGGAAAACCGAGCAGTTGGGTGCCCCACAGCTGGCCCAGGAGTTTCACCCTGTTTTCAATATGTTCATTATTCTGTTGTCCCAGATTGATACATTTGATAGATCCCGGGGTGCAGATCATCCCTGCCGGGGCCCAGCAGCTGGCAGCTCATGCCAGAACTCTGAAACTGTGTCCCTGCAATGTAGGGAACATGTGGGGCTGGCTTTGCCCACCAACTGTGTGGGCACGCTGTGTGCTCCACAGTCAAATGTAATTTTACACATTTCCAATTTACATTTAACGCTGGGTGGGATAAACCAGTAAATCACTTGCCCTGGGAAGAAGAACAATAGCAGCTAATTTATGTAGCTAATCAGAAGCACATTATTTTTGTTGTGTTTGTTTTCACTGCAGTCTTGAGCTTGACAATATTTTTGGGTGGTCTTTGTTCTGAATTCGCTCCCCTTCTTTTCCCAAAATCTAGTGTTTCAGAGTAACTATTTGTCTTATCTGTTCCACACAAATGGAAAAAACCAGTGATTCAATCTCTTGACATATGTTTAGAGACTGCTTGTAGAAGGCTGGCTCTGTGTACAGCTCAGGAAAAAAAAAACCCTATAACTGGATTCTCCAAAGGGGGAAAGTTCAAGAATGGAAATAAATCAAGATGAAGAACAAAAAGAAAATACACTGTCAATTTATTCAAACACCTTCTGGCATGCAGCAAGAAAAATAGCCCCAGTGCCCCCATCATTATTTAATGAAATTCTCTTTTTCCAGGTCACGGTAATACATGTTCCAACCACCATCAGAAAATTAAATACAAAGCTGGCCAGAAACGGGATTCACACAGCTCCAAGGGAATGTCTTCAACAATTCCCCAGTGCCTTAGAAATTAAGTCAAATTTTCAAAGGCCCAAAGCAACATTTAGGCCCTATTTCAGCACTTAAGTCTCGTGCCTTTAAATCTCTTTTTGCATTTGGCTTAGGCCAGCGAGTGCATTGGGCTGTAGCTACACAAACTTCTTAAATTTTTTATAGGAGAGCTGTGCCTCTCCACAGCAGCTCATCTGATGAGCAGCAGGAACTAGGCCTAGGAAATGCAACGCAGCAAAACCCAATAATTTCAAAAATATGCTGCCTCTGCCTGTGAGTGATGGTCCAGAGGCCTGGATGGGAGGTGAGCTGAGGACAGAGAGCGAGCAGCAAAAATCCTGGCTCTGCCTGCTGCACGTAGCAGCTCCCTTCATTCTATTTCAGGGTGTTCCTGTCCCCTTCCCACACCCAGAGACCCTTCATCCTTTCAAAGATGGATAGATGGGGACTGTGGGTTTTGAGGTTTGGGGATGAATAACAGCAGTAAGGGCCTTCCAAGAGATTTGAATTTCAAATCCGTGGAGGAGCTGGAGGGCAGCCCTTGGAGGGTGGTTGGGCAGAGCTGCCTGTGCTCTGTGGGTTGTTGTGGGCTGTTCCCTGCACTTCCTGGGCAGCAGAGGAGTCTTGCTCAGCAAAGCAGATTACAGTAGTCTGCACCTTCACTGAGCCCTTAAATATTCCACCTGAAGAGAACAAATGTTTGGCTTAGGGAAAAAAAAGAAAAAGAAAAAAAAAGAAAAGTAAGTGTTGTGTAAATATGGAATAATTATTCATAAGGACCGTGTGTATCTGAGTCTCATAAACATCCTCAGAGACCTGGAACATCCTGAGAGCTTTTCAGAGCACTGAAGCCAGGAGAAAGAGACACAGGTTACACCAGGGATGCTCTCCCAGTCACCAGTTCCCCTGTGACACGGCTGAACCCTGAGCCAAAAGCAGCAGAGCCCTCCAGCTGCAGACACTGGATTTCTGAGGTCACTGCCCACTGGGGAGAGACCAGAGCACTCCCCTGTGCTTAGGCAATTCATGGCAGAGAAACCATCAAATAATCAGCTTAGAATAAATACTCCATCCTCTTGCTCCCACAGCCCTCCCAACACACCCACAGAGTCGTTAAGTGCCTCTTTCTGAGCACCAGAACACCAACAATGTGAGAAATTAAACCCTGACGAGATTACAGCGTTGACATCACGTTGGCTTTGCTGATATTGCCTCATGCTGGGCAAACTCTGCAGGCTGCATTTATGGAAGGCACTGCAGCCAGGCTTGGCAGGGTGGGGGACAAGGAGCTGAGCCCTTTTGGAACCACGAGGGTGAACCAGTGGTTGTTTTTTTAAAACTTAAAGACAAGAGCAAGTCTTCATCTTCAAGCTGAGCTGCAGAGCAGCCCGGGGAGGAGGTGTGATGTGTAAGGGCTCTGCTGGGCTTACTGGGCCTGGCACTGCCCTTAATTGCACAGACTTCAACAAAATCCTTTTCTCTTAATCACTCCCAAACACAGTAAATATTTCCAAAGGATTGAATGATATGAAAGCAAACATGACAGATAAAATCCTGCTGCTCCGAAGAGATGTTTTTAGAGATGTTTTGTGTCCAAAGAGACCCTTTTGAATGCTGTCAGACCTCCAGAATGTTCTCATTAATCCTGCTACTGCACGACCTGTGAGCTCTGGTCAAGTGCTTTGATCTACTGTGCAAAGGCATGAAGACACAACCCAGCCCGAGGCAGGCTGCAATTAAACCAAGATGAGAGACAATTTAGGGACACAGGCAAGCCGGCAGGGCAGTCAAGGTAACTCTGATCATCCAGCCAAGCTGTGCTTCAGTGTAATCTTTGGATATCAGACTCAACAACAACAGTGGAGAAGACTGGACCAATTCCTTGTGCAATGGGAGCAGGTCTGGAGCTGACACGGAGCAGGAAGGGAGGGGAGGAATCAAAGAGAAGACTCCATGGAAGAGGACTGTCCTCAGGAAGAAAGGAAGCATCATCCTTTGATTAGAGCAAGGAGAAATCTGGAAAGATATCAGTGCAACACAGAGATAACCACCCCCCTTCTCTCCGGTGCCACACACTGGTCTTATCTTGCTTGTAATCTTAAGGATTAATTAATGCTGCACTGGCTCTGCTCATCCCAGCAGCCTGGTGGTAACAGAAGGTATCAAACAAACTGCTGGTCCTCAAATGGAAAATAAATGTTTTAATGATTTGAGTTTCCATTGTGTCAGCATGAAGTAAATACGCTTATTTTCTTTCGCATGTAGCAGGAAACATATGGAAGTCGATTTGCATTTGTCCCAGCCTGCCAGGATTTTAAATTTATAGAACCCAAATCCTTTGAGGAATGTCATGAATTTACACACACTCTCAAGTGTTTAGGCTTGCACTGGGATCTTTAGAGCAGTGCATCCATGTGCAAAAGCACATTTGTGCAAACAGCTCCTAGAAGCCAGTGCAGGTTAACACTTCTGTGGCCAGTGTTACCCAGGCCAGGCTCAAATCAGAATCTCCCTACTCCATCCCATCAGAGTTCCTCAGAGACAATTCCTCCTGTCAGCCCTGAGTACAAAACTCTTCCCTTTTTCAGGGTACATCACCTCGGATGCCACAAGAACACTTTCCAGGCTGTATTATCTATTAGGGCACAAATATTTCTCAGCTGGTCTTTTAATTTGATGCTAAAATTTACCTCTAAGGAGTATCAGCCGTTGCCCAGTCTGCCCTAGAACAACAGAGCAGTTCATCTCAACAGTGTTTGTAGCTGATGAAAACTTCCCACTTCAAACTATTTTACATTAGAGCTGTTCTACTTTATTCAGTGACCTCCCCATGCAAAAGAAAACTCATGGGTATGTGGAACTAACTTTTGTTCATCAGCAATATCTCCAAGTAGTGCATGTTATTCTGTTTTTGGCCCATCAGGTAGAAACACAAACCCAGTATTGCCTTGTTGGGCCCATCCTGAGCTGATTGATGTGGGACAATATTTGTAATTTCTTACAAATTCTACACATGTAGCTCTGTCTGTTCTATCTAGCGAGGCTACATAATTTTTGTCATGATTAGAATCTAACTAACTTTGCAAAAGGCAATGCCATCAAACTTTAAACTAGGTGTTGGGTCTTTTTTCTTACTTGACTGAGCATCTTATTTGCTAAGGCGCTTAAAAATCCTCTATTTCTTTAAAATTAAACTTACATTTATACCTCGCGTCTGGTTGGATTTATGTATTTTAGTTTTTCTGAAGGTTTTTCCGAGCACTCCTGGGGCTGTGCGGATTTGGCCCGGGGGGGGAATTCATACTCCAACACCCTCACCTCGCCCACCTTCCGCCGCTTTAGCAGAAGGTGGCAGTGTTGGATCCACCATCGCCCCCAGCGCCGGCTCAGCCTCCCCGAGCGGCAGCTGCCGGCACAAAACGCTGCCTTAATAATGACAAATTACACATCCGCCGCTCAATTAGCCATCATTCATGTCGGGAGCCGGCCCCCGTCAGGTGGCTGCGGCCAAAATCCTTCGCAGGGAAAAAAGCTGCTTTGTTAGAAACACCTAAATCACGGCGCTGGGGACGCGGGGACGCGCGGGCTTGTGCCAAAGCACATGTCCTGGGCATTGAGCTCTCTGCTGGGCTGGGTGGAGGTTTTTCAGCGTAAATCTGGTGAATTACAGGGCAACAACACCAGCCCGTGTCTAGTGGGACATTTCCAGCCCGTGGACACGTGGTGGGAAACGGGAGATGTGGTGCTGGACGGGCGCTGACCCTGTGAGTGCCAGCACCAGAAGAAAGGCTGATGTGCTCGCAGATACGGAGGATTTCGGTCACAGCAGAAGTGCTGCAGCCTCTCAAGGGCTCCGAGAAGTTTTGGTTACACTGCGTGTGTAATCGAAATGTGTGTGCGCTCTGCCCATGCACCGGCTCGAGCCTGGGAAGTTTGGGAGTGCACTGAAAAGTGCCTCACCTCGGGGAATTCGCCCTGCAGAGGGGGAAAATGGGTTAATTTGGCCACAACCTAAATTCTACTTGCCCCAGCCACTTCAGGTACCTTCTCAAGAGGTGGAGGGTGCAGCAGATTCAGGACCATCTTTAGGAAATGAGATACGTGTTCCTGAGTGAATTAAACCTTGCGACTGCAAATTGAGCCGTGTTTAGGTATCCCCAAAACCCCGAGATCTCACCACCCGGCGCAATCAGTCCCAAAACCCACACAGCATGCAGGGTTTGCACAGAACCCTGAGAATTTTCCCTTCCAGCCCAGGACAGCACGTCCAGGTGGGGAATTTGTGCCTCGCAGCACATCGGACACACCACAGCACGGAGCGGCAGCAGCAGCTTGTGAGCGCCGGCTCCCCCTCTGGTCTCCAGCCTCGGTGGGAATCCTGCAGGAAATATCTGCTCCGGGGTGACAGGCGAACAATCTGCCTCAGAAAGGGAGCACAGCAGCCAGCTGATTCGGGGCTTTTTAGCACATGAATGCGTCAATTTGCTGTGACAGGTGGGGCGTTTCAATGACTTTCAATAGAGAGCCAACTGCTCCTCGGTTATCATTAGAAATTTCTCACTGAAATGCCAATGGCTGGTGCCCCATGCTGGGTAATGGGGCTCTGAATTAGTTGTTTTTTGGTTTTTTTTTAAAGGGAGAATGAGAGCAACTAAAGGCAATATCCCTGCCGGGGGGGTTGCCTGATGTTAGCACAACTAGCAAAATATTTGTTCATGCAAATGTTTCCTGCCATGAACAGCTTAACGATTTCATGCGGGAAAATAAACAACAAATAATGGAAAGCACATGAGGCAAACAGAAATATTTGGAATCTCATCCTAAATGCAGAAATCTTCCCTGTACGGAAAGAGCCGGAGAGTCCAGCAGCCCAGCAATGACCTCAGCCTGTAGCAGAGCCAGGGCAGGAAGTTCTTAGGAGGAGATTTCCAAAGCAGCTTAGAGCTCTCACACCTCTCTGCCAGAGGCTCGGGGTGTTCACTGGGAGCAGCTCTTTCAGCAGCAGCAGCTGCTGGAGCCTGAGCCCCGGTAGCAGAGCTGGGGGAACTCTTCCCATGCACTCTGATCCATGCTGGACATCACAGCACCTCCTGTTTGCCCTCGGTGGGGAGCAGCTCTGAGGGCAGGGGCAGCTCAGGATGCTGCCCACCGCCCCAGAGGGACATTCCTGGCTTTAGGAAGCCCCCAAAACACTGCCCAGCTCCCAAAGCCCACGTGCAGACTGACTGCAGCATCATCAGACTGACTGCAGCATCATCAGAGTGACTGCAGCGTCACACACTGCGTGGTTTGACAGGATGAGAGGAAATGGTTGCACCAGGGGAGGTTTAGATTGGATATTAGGGGAAAAAAAAATCACAAATAGGGTTGTAAAGGAATGGAACAGGCTGCCCAGGGAAGGGGAGGAGTCACCATCTCTGGAAGTGTTGAAAAAATGTGTGGATGTGGCATTTGGGGACATGGTTTAGTGGTGGACATAGTGGTGGTACTAGGTTATGGTTGGACTTGATCTTTGAGGTCTTTTCCAATCTTAAGGATTCTGTGATTTGCAAGGATGAGTGGCAAAGGTTCATTTCACTAGATGGGCATCCTGGGAAAATGGGGACACATTTTAAGGACATTTTTGGTGGCCCCTGCCCAACAGCTAGCACACAGAGCCTGTATATTTTTACTCTCCTGGAATAATACAGAGAAAATTTCCCATCTGTCTCCTTCCCCTTCCAAGATGAGTAACAACCCATCACCACCTGACTTTTGCCCAGCCACAAGAGACACAATGGTCCAGCAGTCTGAGCAGCAGTTCAGGCTGATTTACATCCTCAGTGGGTCACTCACATCTCCTCCAACATCCCCCTCCAGCTCAGTCCCCCCCACTGCTTCAATCAGTGTTTTCATTTGTTCTGTTAAAACAAACACAGAGGTGCTCAAAAACTGCAATAAAAACCCACCCAACTGCAGACACACAGGCTGGTGTAGGAGACTTGCAACACAGGCTGGAAGAAAAGGGATTTTTTTTTTCCTTCTCCACCAGGCAGAACCTGTATTCCACAGACAGATGGGAACGTTCTTAAAACTAGAAAAACGCTGTTTTGCTCTGACCCACCAGTCATGCTCACTGAACCACTGTCATGCTCTACATACACTAAGTGCTCCACCAAGGGAAACCAAACAAATGAATTCAGAAAGATTAACAACTCCGAAGCTAAAAGACATGGAGCCTTTCATGTTTTCCTCTCCAGGATATCTGGGACATTTGTTGCGAACACGAGTACACTGCACATGATTACAATTTATTGAATTAAACCCAGAGCAGTTTCTGCTGTATAAAGTAGCACTCTCCTCCCTTATCTAACGCAGATGAAATTTTGAACTTCAATGCCAATCTGCAAAACCGTGTTCCGTTACAAATAGATCGAGCAAATTAAACCGAGTTCATCTGGATATTTTGTGGGGGGGTTTGGTTTTTGAGGTTATGAGCGGGGCTGCAGGCAGCTGCTGCAATCAGTCTGTGACTGAAATGGTGGTTTCATGGTGGCTGATGGCCTCAGAGAAACAGCAAATGCTGAACATCGGGGAACAGAGAGGAATCCTGTTTAATCATCTTACATTTCCTCTTTCCTTGTTTGTTTATTTGGTTTGAAAGGGTTACTTTGCTAAGGAGGGATTAAAAGCTGCAGCCATTTTGCTGCAAAGAGCCTTTGGTTTCAGCTCACAGAAAGGCATCGTGGGGGGATTAATTTTGCTTAATGAAAAGCTGAAAAGATTGAAAAGTTTCCTTTAGACAAGACCCAGCACATTTAGCTTTGAAGTCAGATGTTTGCTCCAGCTGGAATCTGAAGAGAGTTTTGGGGAGCACATCCCCACCTCAGCAGAGACCCTTCAGCCACAAATCCCTGTGTGCCACGGCCCATGAGGAAAATCACAGTGAATGAGCACAAGGTTACTGTGGTTTTTGGGTTTTTGACACACCCCAAAGCTGCTCTGGGTGTTTGTAGCCTCCCAGTGTGGCATTTGCTGCCCATGGCTCACAAGCAGCACATCAATTTGGAGGGGAGAACTTGCTGGGCAGGGCTGCGGGGCATTCAGCACCCAGCACAGAGGATGCTGCTGCCTGTCTGCCCCAGAGATGTTCATCGAAACCCATCACATCACTCATGGAGAGTCTCTTTTACATCCAGTGGTTTGCAGAGCCTTTACAAGGTCTGTTCTTCTTGCTTGGTCCCGCTCGCCCAAAGACCCCCCAAAATGTACCAGCAATCAAAACCACGACTTCAAAGCCGAAGAAAAAAGAGCAAGCAAACATCTCAAAGCCCAAATGGAGGCAGAAAACTTCCTCCAGTGCTGCAGGAAGTGTCACTTTACAATACCAAAGTCTGTGGAGGTGATGACATTAACACTCACAGCGGAATTTCGCTTCCAGCCCAGCTAAGAAGCGGCTGAGAAGCTCACAGCTCTGCTCTGAGGTGTCTCTTGAAGTCTCCTGCATTTCTTTGCACGTCCCTGACAACAGCTCTCTGTGCCTCTCTCACAACCCCTTGCATTGTGAAATCAGAGTTATTAGCTCTGTTACCCAAGGCAGGGTGCAAAATAACCCCGAGCCCTCTGTCTTAGACCTTGCAAAACCATTTGACTCAGCTTTATTTCCTTACCAAAAGCGTATTAAAAAAAAATAAAAAATAGCCACTGGAAGTGTTTCCAAACCCTTTTCATGTGGAGAGGAGGAACTGAGTGCCCTTTAATCTCTCGTGGCCCTGTGTGTGTTAACATCCAGCTTGAAACCTGCCAGCTGATTTGATTTCTGCAAGGGACAGGCAGGGACCACCAAAGTCAAAGAAGATCCATCCTTGTGAGCCACAGGAGCTGGACAGAGGTGACCAGGGGGCTGTAGATGGTCCTGACACCATCACACAGGTGGGATGATCTCTTCTGCAGGCTGACACGGACAAGCTGGGTTTGTCCCAGAGCAGGGAGAGGCTTCCCTGTCCACCTCTGCTCACTCCACAGCTCCAGCTTGCCAGGAAAGGGGAGAGAGGATTTCTGGATTGAGCAGGGAGGTCTCTGCAGAGAAAGGTCTCACCTGCAGGGATGGGGATCAGCCTGTGCTGTGCCTGACTGGAAGGCAGAAGGGGAATTGCTGTGTGGCAGAAGGGAAATGGGAAAAAAAAAACCCCAGGTGAAGGGAACAACCAACACCCTGCTGCTCTTGCAGGGTGACCAGACCCACATTTTAGCCCCTGCTTTACCCCTGAGTTGAAGTAGCCACATTAATAAAACCTTCTCTAAGTGCTTCCCAGAGTTTAATGCCACTCTGAACGTCCTGTAAAAGTCCCTGCACACACAAATTGGAAAGAGCTACTTGGCCAGTGAGCAGGGCCCCAAATAAACTGAGGGACACACTGCAGTGCCAGGAGCTCACACCTTGGGGGGATGCAAAGCTCCTTCAGCTCCCTCCATACAGGGCACCAATCCTTCAGCTGGGCCTTGCCACAGGCAAACTGACTGCAGGCAGGAGGCTTTTATTGATGTGAATTTCCTCACATATTAAGGTTCCCCACATTTGGGTCGAAACATTGGCAATACTTCCAAGAAAAGTATTAAATAAGGCTAAGGAAACAAGCAGTGCCTAATGCGAAATCTGCCAAGTAATATGAGATGGAGATGGTGAGAAGTTTTCCAGCAGGACATTCTTCCAGGAGGAAATTTGGTTTCCTTGAATCCAAAATGTTTGCAGAAATGTGTCAGTTTCAGTGACACCGTGTTTTGAAAAATGCTGGAGTAGGGCTTAGGTTGAGATCGAGCACTCAGACTTCCTTTGAGTGGAACTTTTCTGCTTTGAAATGCACTTTTTCAATCCTTTTAATCTCATGTTACACAATGTAAAACAGAAAAAAATCCATTCCGGACCAAAATTCTATTAAACTGAAAAGTTGCTGCTGTATTAAAATAATACCTACCCCCGAAATCTCATGCCACAAGAATCCCAAACGGTGTTACACTCTCATTTTGGAGCAGAGGGTGATCTGCAAGCACAGTGAACTCCTGTGAAATGGAATCCTCTGTTCCAACACTGTGTGGCTTCGCTTAAATTCACAACTGGAGCAAAATGCAGAGTAGGGAAGAGTCCAGCTGGTCTGAAATCCTTATGAAAGTGTAGTTTGATGGCTGTGATAGCTAGATGACAATGCTAGAGGGTTAATTGCAGGAAATATTCTAATGCTGCATTAAGATCCTGGAGGTCTGGGATGATCTTGAGACATTTTTACGCCAGTTCTGCTCCTCGTGCTCTGCTGGCTCTGAGCTGAGGGAAATGGTGAGCACCAGTTATCCCAACAAACAAACGCCTTCGTCCTTGAAATTACCCAGATATTCCACAGGAATATGGGGAACTGAAGGGAGTGGAGAAAGCAGAGAGAATCCAACTGATTTGAGCAAGGAGCACTCAAACAGAACAACCTGGGATAAAGTTTTACCCACCTCGACAGACCAAATAATTTTTCTGGATAAATCTGAGGGATACCCACTCTGCAAAGGGAAGGAACATAGGGAAGAAGACTTTTTTACAATTATCCAGAAAACAGACCCCGAACTTCCCCTTTAAACTTGGATAATTCAAGGTGGAAAAGGGAAATGTAAAATCTCTCCCATTTTCAGGCTGGCCAGGTTAAAAACCACCACCAAACCTACACCAAAGCTGGTTTGCACAGGAGGAGCCAGAGACAGCAACGTAGCCGCTTATCCACACATGGGAATGGGATGGTGAGACCAGGGAAATACAGGAAATACCCCCCAGCCTGCAGCTCCTGTTGAGCAGCTCAGCCTGAAAAGCTGAGCCTGAGCAAAGCCCCAGGCTGGGACAGAATTGCTTTAATGAACCAGCTCCTGAGAGCAAGCACTGAGCTTCCCCTGGAGTCAGCCTCAGCTCCCACACCTGGCAGACTCCAGGTTAAACAACTGAACACAAGCTGCAGGACCTTTCCTGAGGAGTTCCAGGGCTGATGGAACTTCCTGCAGGGAACAGGAAAAGAAAACACGTGGTTTCCCAATGTGGGCTACCAGCAGCAAAAGAGGCGGATGAAAAGTCACAAGGGCAAGCTGCAAAGCTGCCAGGCTGCTGAAGGGCCTTTGGATTTTGGAAACAACAGCAGCAACCGAGCAGAAATGGCTATCAGAGCTAATCACATCCGTTCTTCTTCCCTAATAATTCACAGCTGAACAGAGGGCTCTGTGGAAGTATTGGATAAGTGAGTCTTTCGTGCAGTGCCACTTTTAACAACTGCCTGGGAGTGATTATTTATGTGTGAGTGCCAAAGAATTCGACATGACAGATTAGAAAGTAAAAACTCTGCTCTCAAGGAAATCACCCGAAATGGGAGGGAGTGTATTGGATTTCAATGGAGCAACCGTGCACTGACGTTATTGTTTCACAGGCACCAACCTTTCACATTTGTTTCTTTTAAAAGGGCTCAAGGTAAGAAAATGAGGTGGGGGGGATTGACTGGAATCATAAATGATCAAAAAAGAAAGGAGCAGAAATGTCCATGCTCTGCTGCCCAAGCTCTTTTATGTTCTTTGGAAGATTCTTCCCCTACCAAACCCAACTTCTACTTATTTGGAGACCCTGATGCTCATCCAGGCTCAGTTTAGCTATTAAGAAATGAGCTTCAAAGAAAATCAGCCCTTTTTAAGTGGTTTGGGGCTTTTTTTCTCCTCCCAGTATCTTTTATGACATTTTCACTTCCTTCAGCTTTTCAGCTTTTGAATTTAAGCAAGCATGAAATCTTTGCTCTGTTGGAGCCAATGGCAACATTCCCACTTATTTGGATCATCCCATAATTTCATGCCATATATTTTGCTCGGGCTTTACTGCACTCAAAGCTCCTTTGTTGCTCCAGTTAGCAGTCGACTGTTTCCAGATTTTGGCACTCCTAAAATGACAATAAAGAGCAACAGAATTGGAGCAGCTCTGGGAAGGAGGAGAGGAGGGAGAGTCTCTTCAGAGGATTTGGAGAAGGAAAAGTGATACAGGTGTGAGAACTCTGCAGTGGAGCAGAGGAACTGAGGGAGGAGCAGAGGATGAGCAGGGCTGTAAAGCAGCAGGTTTGGAGGGGAAGTGTCCTGGTATTTAAGAAGCAAAAATCCACCAAGGGATGGGAAGGGGAAGAGGGTGTGCTACCCGCTCCCAGAACTGCAAATGCACCTTTGGACAAGGGAAAATTGGACAAAAGTTGTGACTGAGAGCCCCAGTTTGTTCATGGGGAAGCAATGAGCTCGTGGCAAAGCCCTGAGTAAGTCCTGTGAGAACATCACAGCACCTGCATTGTGTAGGTCACATCTAGACACACCTGCTTATATTCCACATCATCAACTAATTGTTAATGAAAAGTTGTCTAAATAACGGACCCAGCTCTGGCACTTCAATTCAGGTAAAATAATCCTGGATCCTTCCAGCAGTCACCTCTGGATTTCAGCTGGAATAAGACACAGCCCAACAGCACAAGCTGGCAGTCTGAAATGGTTTCAATTACACGTTTAAAGTCAAGCACATTCTCATGACCAAAGTACGTTTTAATAAATATATTCCCTTAAATGTCCAGTAAGGCCCATGGTAATCTACTTAAGCATTATTTTCTGGAAGGTTTAAGGTTCCTATAAGCTGAATTACATGTGGAAAGTTACATTAACGTGTCTTCACATAAACTCAAAGTTTATTGTTTTATTATTATAGAAAAACCATAAAAAGATTTGTCTGAAGCCATTGGCTGTTGTTCTACACATCTGGTGGAATGTTAGTTATTACAATAACTCCTTCAGCGCCCTCAAATGAAGCCCTGGGCTAAAAATGAAAATAAGTAACACGATAATACTGTAAAAAGATGTTATGGAATCATACAGAAACACTGAGCCAAATCCAGCTGTCAAGGGGGAACAAAAAAAAAAATTCTGGCTGAGTTTTAAAAATAGCATTAAGTCAGGCAGGAAAAAAGGTCAAAAAGCCTCATGACCAAGGCACAGCCTCAGCCAAATCCAGGGTGCTGCTGCAGCACCCTGGCAAGAGGAGCACAAGGATCCTTGGCTGCTCCAAGACTGACACCAGAGCTAAGTAAAGGCTGCCCAGAAACCCTGGGCTAAGTTTAATTTAGTCCCAGATGAGGTGTGGGGACAGTTCAGAGGCAGTAGGAGGGGTGAGGATGGGCAGGAGCAGCTGAGCACAGGGAAGTGCCAGGAGGTTGGAGAGGAGCAGTGCTGAGGCTGCTCAGCATCACAGGCACAATCCAGCCCAAATTCGGGGCTGGGAGATGGGCACAGAGGGGCCAGCCTGGCTGGGCCTGTGGTTTTCCTGGAGGAGATGGACAGAGCATGAGGGAATGGGAGAGGCCAGTGAGGTGTGAAGCAGGGGGAGGCATGTTACAGTCCTGCCCGCTTTATCTCGGCCGAGGTCAGGATGGAAGACACGGGAAACGCAGAGTCCAGTTCAGTCTTGGTTCTTTATTATCTCTTATCTATTTACAGTATTTACAGCTTGAGCTCCAACTTGCCAGTTAAAGAAACGAGACAAAATGGAGACCCTCTAACTCTTACCAAGGCTGTTTAAGAGATAATCACCCAAATACCGAAGTGACACCTCTATTATTTATGCTTTTGACCCAACAATGACTATTTGAGGTCTGCAATGCAGACAATCCTTCACCCATTTTGAAAAATCCACCCAAATCCATGAAGAAGAAGGAAGAAGAAGGTGAAGAAGAAGAACCCAGACAACACCCTGAATCCTCCATCTTGGCCCCCACACATTACTGTATATCACAACCCCAAACCCAAGTTTTCACCCTGTGAGATCACACACCACCACTCAAACCACACACCCACAAGCCCAGTGGTGTCACACAATTTCAGGAGCCTGTTCCAAGGCCTCAAGTCAAATATGGTGCCTGCCTGAGGGTCAGCACCACCCCAAAATTTTCAGCCTCCAGGGTCCCAGCAGAGGCACTGGAGGTGTAATGAGGATGAGGAGGAGGGGCTGGGAAGAAGGCCAGGAGGGCACTGAGGTGTTTCAGGAGGGCTGGGGGGTGAACACAGGGGAGTCCCTGTCCTGTTTGCTCTTCCTTTCCACGCTGCCCTTCACTCCCCACCCCATCCCTGGATGGCACCAGCCCTTCCCAGAGCCCAGGAGCCCCCCAGGGCAGCCCAGGCACAGGGAAAGGCTGTGCAAACAGGACAGCACAGGCAGGGACACAGATTAGAGCCTGTACAACCGATCCTCACCTCCTCCAGCAAAGGCAAAGCCTGCAGCCTGTCATCCCTCCGTCTGCTGCCTTAATCCCGTGTAACCTCTGTCAGAGGCAACATCCATTTTCTGCTGGAAAAGGAATGTGGACAGGGCTGTACCAGCAGCCTAAAACGTGGTGGCATAACTGGGAGCAGCCTTGAGTGCTTTTGCAAATGGGCCAGACTGGTTCCAGCAGCCATCTCTATATTTATATTTATTGCACATTTACCACCAGAGCTAATGGGGCAATATTTCTTCTCTGATCAGCACGGGGTGCTGTGGATCTGGGTGCTGCTGCACGGCTTTCCTCACCCTCATCTGAAGCAACTTCCAACCCTGAGTTTGCCTCCTCAGAGAAACCAATCTGGGTACAATATATTTGAGGTTATGGCAGGGAATGAGCCGAAAATAATTCACTGAGGCAACATTCTTCATATATATTAATCTTGTTGCTTTTTCTAAATCCTAAAGCCCTTTTATACCATTCACCTAAACATCCACCTTCTCCAGATGTTTGATTTTTCAGACCAGTGGCACGTTTCATCTGTGTCTAATAACACTGCTGAGACTTTTTTTTTTTTTTCCTGGATAAAGCTCAGTAATTTTCTTGGCTTATCATAATGTCACCAAACTAATTAATAATGAAACTAGGTAGTGGAAATAAAATGGAGTCTTATTCTGAAAATCACTGAATAACCAAGTAACCAGTTAAAAATTGCACTTCAGAAATGTGCTCGGTCTAGTCTAGACTTATCTCTCAAAAAAAAGAAATCAGGAAAAGTGGTTTGGGATAAATAAGCTAACCAGGAACATCTGCCTTTAATATTCCATTTTGACGTCAGTGCGTCTTTATTGGCCTCTCAAAATAGTCTAAACTTCTGTGAAACAAGCAGCAAACAAAACACACTGTTTTCCAACTTTTAAAAGATTTTTTTTTTTTCCACTGATGATAAAAGTAGAAATCCTCATTGATTCATTTTTTAAAATGTGTTCTTTATGGCAAAAACTCAGGCCAGGGATATCCTGGTCCACGTAATCCCAATGCTGCTTGTAGCTGTCATTAAATTTACTCACAGCCTGTCCAGTAAATAAAAATCAGTTTATCTTTGGCTGTTTGGGTGGAGCATCAGCTCTCTCCCCACACCTACCAGCTCACCTACAAGCCAGAATCCCTTGTGATTGGAGAAACAGCCTTCTAAAGTGGTTTTTTTGGGGAAAAACAAGCAGAATGCAGCAATGCTGCTGCTGCTGCTGTGAAGTTTGGACAGAGCAGGCACCAGGCACTCTGCCAAGCTGACCTTCAGAACAAACTGCCCAGGGCAGCCTGACCCAAAACCCTCAAAAAAGCCTGGAGCCCAGTGGGGCTGGTGGAAGGAGAGTCCCACATCCCACAGCTGTAATGGCTTTTTGGGGCTCCCTAAAAACAGAGGCCAGACACAATTAAGGGAATAAAAAGCTGATCTGTTTATTGAAGGGCCTTCAGGTACATTTAGGGCAGACAAAGCCCCCAGGGGCTGCACCCAAAAATGGACCTTGAGTCATGGGTTCTCACACTTTGATAAGTTTGGTCCATTTGCATTTTGGGGGTTCATCTTCCAATTACAGCCCCAGGTAATGAAGTCATTTACCCCAAGTTTGCTGCTCCCAACTCACTTTTGTTCCCACCTCTCAGGCCTGAGGCAGTGAGGTGTCCTTGATCCCCAGGCCTGGAGAGGAATTGTTGTGTCTGCCCAAAATGGGGAAGCAGCAGCAGCTCACACTGTGTGTGGAGTTGAGAGTTCTACACTAAAGAACTGCAGGGTTACAAATGTATGAAAAATATGAAAGCTGAAATCCTGGGGCACCAGCTGGGACTCCAGGCTGGCACTAACAAGGAGAGGGAGAAGCCACAGGCAGCAGAGGCTGTGGCTGTGCAGATCCAGCCCCTCCAGGCCCTTTGGAAGCTGCATTCCAGCGCTATGAGCACCGGGCTGGAGCGGGGCAGAGCAGGAGGAGGGACAGAAGAGTTGTTTCCTTCAGGGTTTCTCTGACACCTCTGCAGGGAGAGCATTTGCACATGGCTGGGGTGGGATCACACTGCAGCAAGGCTGGCTCTGTCCCCGGCTCCTGACACCCCAGACACAGAGAAGCCCCCCAGGCTTCTCCTCACCTCTGCACAAACATCCCAGCTCCAAAACCTCCTCACATCCTTCCAGGCATATTGTTAATGGGTCCAGAAAAATGCCTCCTCCCCTAGGCACGGAGCAGAAAGCAGAATCCATTTTTTTGGAAGCCACAACAGAAAGTTTAATGGCATTCCAAGGCTGATGCACTTCTAGGAGTGATGATGTGGCAACAGCAGCCCTGCAACAACTGGAAGTGATGGGAAGAAATGTGACTGCTCTCTAAACAAACCCCTTTTGATCCATTTCCCCTTGGACAGAAGCGAGATGTTGTTGTTCTCCTTGGGAATTACGAAATCACTTTCTAAAACTTCAGTTTTCTGTAAACACAGACAGTGCATCTTCCAGCTAAGGAAACCTCGCTCGAAAATACTGGGATTTCCATAACTCTTTCACTCTGCAAATACCAATCACCGTGGCAGATCAATCAAGTCAGGTTTTTTAAGGCGAGTTTGACCACCTCAATCTTCTGTTATAAATATTTTGCATGAATCAATTCCATAAATGTGAATGACGAATAAACCAGGTTAAGATCATGGGATTTGAAAGAATCCTTTGGAATGGGCTGGTTCCAGCAGACTCAGCTGTGGTTCACTCTGTTGAACAAGGAGAACTCCACTGCTGGCAGTCCCCTGCCCTGACCAGACCAGCAGTTTTGAACCACCAAAACTGGTGAACACACCACCAAACTGGGAGTGAGCACTAATATCAAGATTTAATTTAATATCAATATTTAAATAGTCACTTCTACATCACCTCAAAGTTTCTCTGCCCACACACTAACCCTTCTCTGGGAGATCTCTTTAATTCACAGTTATTTTTGTGCTTTCTACCAACAATGCTGTTGAGCATTCAGGGATCAGAGCTCTCTGCCTTCACCATGGATTTTAATTTGGTTGCTCGGCCTGAGAAACGACAGCCACTCACACCTGCCACAGCCTCAATAAGACTGGGAAAAGGACAAAAAAACAACAACACAAATTTTTGGGGAGGGCCTGGGGTTTCTGCCCAGCAGACCCTGAGTGGGGGTGAAGGACAGACCTGTGACAGCTCTGCCTGTCCCAGTCCTCAGCACACAGAGTGAGAACAAACGACAGGAACAATTTCTGGGGTACTTACAGCTCCTTTCTGTGTCCCACTGGTCATCCCACACCCCTGCAGCAGCCTGGAGCCTCCCTGAGCCCCCACCCAGCTGTGAGAGCCCTGCCCATCCATCCATGCAAAGTCCTTGGGCCACAGTACAGGAACGACCTTCCTTGCTTTGCAATCTAATTTATGTGTTATTTACTGCACCTCATCCAGTGTCTTCTCCATGAGAACCACGCCATAAATCCAGCCCAGAGCTGCCAGCCAGCTCCTGCCCTGTTAATAACCCATCAGTGCCCATTAAATATGGCACAGCACACCATGAAATCCAACAGCACATTAAACCACTGGCAGCCATGTACACCCCAATCTTTCCCCTCCCCATAGTGAAAACCTCCCCATTTCACACCTCCCACACTTCCAGGGCCCAGCACTTCCTCTCCCCTGACTGCAGTCTTGATTGCTCTGTCCAGAAAGCAAAAAGATATTCCCTTAACAAATCAGTTCTGTGTTTGTTTAAAGCCTTTGGGGCCTGTGAATCTCCTTTATCTCACTTGGTCTTTATCTCCCTCGGCCTTTCCTAATGAAAACCATAATGGCCACTGCCTTCCAGATGACCCAGCATGGAGAGTCTTGGGATACATCACTTATTTTGTGGACCTGAAGATTAAAGGGCCACTGTATCTTAGGTTACATCCTCCACTTGGGAGTGCATGCCCATCTCCAATTCATTAGGAGTTAATTCCATATTTCAACTCTTCCCATGGATGGGAAAACCATTTATAATAATTCCACACACAAACAGCGGAGTTAGACCATATAAATCCTCTGCTTTGGAGTTTCTCCTTTCCTGTGGGATATTCCAAATCTTTTCTGTCATCCTGAGCCTTCCTGATGTTTTTTTTTTTTAAGTTAAATTCTTCCCAGGGAAACGCTGATCCTTTTGAAGTGACAGTCTGTTTAGGTTCTGGTAATTGCTGAGGGTCCTGTGCAGGAGTTGCAGCAGCTCAGTTCTCACCAAAGCCAAGAGCAAAAGGCAGATTGAATCACAAAGAGCAGAATTTATTCCCAAAATCTCTGTGGATTTTCCAAACAAGCAGAGGCTGTAAGACACTGAGGGGGGATGATGAAGGGAAGTTTAAAATGTGTATGAAAAAGCTGTAGAATAAGTGCCCAAGAATAATTCCTGAGAATTGCCTGTGACAATACAAGGGTCAAAGCACAGATGGCCAAAGTGGTGAGAAGTGAAATTTTGGTTACACCACACCCCTGTGCCTTTATTTCTGGTGAAAAAGGAGCATCTGCAATTATCAACGCTGTGGGAGAGGTACACAGGAATGCACATTCAGGGTATAACTCTTCCTTACAACGAATTATATTATGGACACTGTGTTCAATTAGTTGATTCTATAATTAACCCAAATTTCACCAGTTCAAAGAAGCTTCTCCTGTTTAAAAGAGTAAAAGATACTGATCAGCTGCTTTAATTATCACATTATGCTTAAATTGTAAGTGCAGATATATATATTTATATACACACACCTACAAACAGACGCTGCCATTAAAACTAAGTTGCCAGTTTTTTTGTTTTTCCCCTGAGGTTTTTTTTTTTTCCCCATTCATTTCATGGAAATTATTTTGTCTTAATATTAAAAATGTCTAAAAACCACAAACCAATTCATTTGGAGTGCCTGCCTGTAGCTAGAGGAGAAAAGGACACTTTTAGGTAGGTGTAACACACCTGTACAGGTCCAAAGGTGATGCAGTAAAAGCTTCTGCATTAAAGTCTGTCTGACCCTTCATCTGAAGAGATGAGGAAAAGATCATGAGGGGAAATAGTCAGGGAAACAAAGAGGAGAAGGAAGAAAACAAGAAAAAAAATTGTATTTTTACACCTCAGCAGGTGTTTCTTTACAGGTTGCATTCCCTGGATTTGTTGCATCCACTTTATTTCTGCAGTCTGTAAACTCAGACCAGGAAATTTATCCATGAAGTTTTGATGCTCAAATGAAGTTCTTGGTGTTTGAACTCCTCACTAAGCTCTGCCTCTTCACCCTGTGAACCTGAGAACAACTCCTGTTGCAGAATTTTCTGTTCTGGCACAGACAAACTGGATCTAGAGATCCCAATTATGGCCCAAATCTTCCTGGATTTCTTTTATCCCCAGCCGTGGAAGTGCTGTGATGGTGCCAGGACTCATCACTTTTAGGAAAGTCTATTCCTGGCCCTCTTGGTGGTGGGAAGAAGTCAGAAAACATTAAAAAAAAAAGGACTGAAAACAAGAAGGTGAAGAGAAGCAAAAGTGAAAAAGGACAGAAAGAATTTCAGCTTAGGAAAAAAACTCAAATAAATCTTTTCTCCTTGCTTTTGTTATTTTAATTTTCTTGAGATTGGGATTACTTTTAGGCTAAGCACTGCTTGTCATAAATAAATGTAGGCACCTAAGGTCTCTTTGCACTCAGGATGTCCAGAAACTCCTCTAACAAAAATATTCAATACATATTAATATTATCGGAGAAAATACTAAAGCAAATGTTTGTGCTTCACAAGCTCTGGCAATAAAAATATTCTTCTTCTGCATGAGTGGCCAAGCACATCATTCCAGTGCCATGCTGCTGAGAACTTGCAAAGTGGTGTGGATTTTGTGTTAGCAGTGAACTGTGGTTAAATAAAGTTCATTTTTTGCTATCATTTAGTCTCCAAAGAGTGAATAAATAGCAGTAAGAACTCCAAACCAAAAGATGTTAGCTTAGGCAGGACACTCGTGGTTAGAATTTTGATACGGTGCTATTCCAAATATTAAAAAAAAAAGCAAATTTTTTTTTTTTAGAGACGTTAAATCCTTAATTATAACATCCAGCAATTTTAAACCATGGAGCTTAAAAGCTGGGCTTTGAAAACACTGAGAAACTGGATCTTCTAAAACACAGTCTGGCACCACAGGTAACCCTTTCATTCTTCCCTTTTTTTTTTCTTTTCCTCCTTGAGGTAGGTGGTACCTTCCATCATTAAACGAAAAGAATTTCTCGCTGGAACATCTAAAGCATGACATTGATGAGACACAGTTAACCTGCCCTCCTGTCTGCTGCAGAGCAGGGGAATAAAAGCTTTCTGGTATGTAAGTTCAAAGAAATGGACCTTTTACCAGATTTGAACAGTTGTCTTGGGAATGCAGATTTATGAAAATTGATCCCCTGTCTTTGTCCAGGGGAACAATGTGCCTTTCTTCCCCACGTTTGCCCCCTGTCTGTTCCACTGAGTCAGAACTTCTTCAGAAAACTTTTTTTTTTTTAATTAATAGAGGATACCCTTGCAGCCACAAGGTTATAAGATGTCTCTGACAAACCTCTCTTTGGATACAGTCAAAGAGGGAGATGTTTAGACTTCACATGCAATTTAAGGCAGAGGTCAGAGTTCAAAAGTGTAGTTTGCCCTTGTCATGTTCCATTTGGAGTCCAAATAGTCGGAAAAACAAAAGGCAAAATGACACGTTGACATCACTGGGAATCTCCAGCCTGCTCCAACACAGGCACAAGGGGAAAAGGAAGAACATTTCCAATGGTATTTATTGGGATATTAAATATAAATAATTTAAAATTATTTATATTAATATAAATATTATATTTAACTTTTTATTTTATAAATTTTTTAAAATACCCAAAATTTTCAGACCAGAAAAGTAGGTGTACACTGACTATGACTTCAAAACGACTTGCACTGGGGATAAACTTAAACAAGTTGATTTCTATTCTTCCTTAAACAACCTTAATAGAAAGAAATAACTCTAAATCAGAATTTAGGCAGGACAGATCACTTTAGATGCCCTTACACTCACTGCTGCTGTATATGAAATTTTCTTGCCATTGCCATTTGATCTGATTATTTTGTGGGAGGAAATAGTAACAACTTCCCTGATTTCTGCCATTTTCCTGAAATAAAACAACAAAAATGAGAAAAGAGCAGGGTACACACGTTACCAAAATGTGAAATATTTTAGAACTTTATCCAAACATTTGATTGTACAAATTTTGCTCAAAATGATTGCACTCTTGGGAAGAACTCTAGAAAGTTTCCTCCTTGTTATGCCCCAGTTGTCTCTAAATACAGTCAGAAAAGAAGACAAGCCCCAGAATGCATTCGCAGCAGCTACAGAAGCCAAAAAAGCAGCTGAGATAATAAAAAATAGACAAACCTCACTCCTTTTCAAGCATTCTTACCACGTGGAAGCTTCTATTTACACAAGTGCACAACTCCTCCGACCATAAATACTTTTCTATAAAAATACAAGGACTACACAGAACCTGCAGGACCCATCATTTGTTCATTTATTGTTCTTCACACGGTCCTGTACCTTCAGATCCATTTCTGCTTACATCCTCACCCTGAGCTCCTGGAGGTAACATTTATTTTCCCTTTCTCTAACCACGCCAACTTCTGCCAAGCATCCTCCTGAATCCCACAGCCCTGGGCACAGAAGCTCCTTGTGAGCTCTCCTGCTGCACAGTTTGAAGTGTAAACTCTGCACCACGTTGTTCTGAGTGTTTGTTCATCCCCACATCTGTCTGTGTGTGCAGATCCCCCCCAGCTCCAGCTGGGTCTGTGCACAGAGCTCTGCTCCCAAATTATCCTTCATTCCTGGCTGATCAGGTTGGTTTGGGTAATACTGAGAAGGATGGCATGGAGAGCACACTTTTCACTGAGCTGGGATGTTTGCTGCAAAACAAGGAGACAAGGCCAAGTTACTTCTGTGTGTGTGTGTGTGCTTGAGCCTGGAAAGGAGCTTGAATACCTAGACCCAGCCTACTTAATCCCACTCAATCTGCAATCTGAAGTGGCAAATACAGCCAAGTCCTGAGGCCAAGATTTATTTTTCTAGGGCCACGAGTCCCTGAGCAGAATATTTGCCTGGTCAGCACTCTTTGAAGAGGAAAAATGCTTTTCACTGCAGATTTCAGCACAACACGTGGGCCATGGGTGGCCGTTCACCAAGTACCCAACAGTGCAAAAACAACCAGAAAATTTGCCTCTTTTTTCTTTTTTTTTTCCATTGATCTTCATTAGGTGTTTAATTATAACTGGTCTCTGGGGGAACTCCGTTTCCACCAGAGGACAGCTCCACCCCAGCTGAAGGTCTGAGGGCAGGCACGTGCAGGTGAATTCACGCCCAAAAAGAGCTACAGCTGGGCCATGAGACAGGAATTCCTGAGTGGCCTTGGATGGCTCTCAGCCCTCTGAGCCTGCCCACAGACCCTCAGCACGTGTGCACTGGAGTTTTCTCCATCCTGCCTTGGACACTGCTGCCACCCTCAGAAGTGACATTGACTTTTACCTATGGAATCCTGTCTTTGGTGGCTTAAAGACAGACCCCGAGGTGTGAATTACACAGAATCCTGCCAGATTATTGCACATATTCCTTCACACCTAAGAATTCCTCTCTCTTTCCTAAATTCATTTAAAACGACTCTAAAATGCAAATATAATTCTCAATAGCAGCCTCTCTAGTATTTCCAGGACTACTTCGTGGTTTTTTGAGAAAATGACAAAACGTAAAAACATTTGGCTCTGCAAAACTAATGGTGGTGCCTGCCTGATAACATATTCTAGTTCTTAAACTGCATTTAAATTCAGACATTCATATGCCTTGTCATCTTCACTGCCCAGTGCTGCATTGCTGAGCATCTCCTCAAAAAAAAAAAAACAAACCCAAAAAACTCTATTTTTTACAGTATGAAACGCCACTGACTTAAGCTGAAAAAGCTCCACTGACAAAAAACCAGCCTCTCTCTAGGCCAGCCTGCGAGACAACTGATGATTTATTGGCCAAACACGAGATTTTTAACGTAAAGAAGGCTGAGAAGGGTTTGCTGCCTGGCTGCTGTAATCAGACTCCAGGCAGGGATCCTGCTCAGAGCCGTGTTGTACCCTCGGTGTCAGGAAGACGGATGAAAACCTGAAGCCCATCACAACACTCAGACAGAACCGGGGGAAAATGTCACTTCCCCGACATCAAAGAATCCATAAGCAGCACTTATATTTTCAGCTCAGAGCGATCAAAGCAGGCAGGCAGCATTTTAATGTTTGTTTCCATTTTTAGAGCACATTTCCAATGCTGAGTTGTTGGGTTTGTTTTTTGGGTTTGTTGGTGGTTTTTTTTTTGTTTGTTTTTTTTTGCCAGACAAAGTGAGTTGGAGATATTTTCTCACAGCACAAGTTAATGTTCTCAATCTGTTTTTCCCTTTCTGGGGTCTGTGTAGACAAATTCCACAGCAACAACTGATGATAAGATCAGACAGTAGTAGCAGAGACATTTTTAAATCATATTTACAACATGTCCCCTCTGGGCCCACCAAAGAGCAGTCTTTCTCAGAACAATATATATTGGCAATTTTTTTTTTTTGCTCCATTTAAAGATAATTTTAGCTTTTCAGTGTCATGCAAATACGTAGGGCTTTACTCAGATAAAACTGCTATCAAAGCATTGGGAGCTGTGCCAGGAAAAGAGCAAACAAGGCTCCTAAGAAGAATTCAGCTGGAGAAAGGCTTCAGGATTTGCTCTGTTGGGCACAAACTGGTGCATTTTTAAATGCATGTTTAAAAGACAGTGAATAGATAAAAGAAAAAAAAAAAAAACAAAAGGCACCAAAATAATTCGTTTCCGAAGTCTAAATTTTCTTTAGACCCACCAAAATTTGCATACATTTACATGTAAAATGAGGCTTAATTCAGCTCCTCTGCCTGGCAGCCCAGCAGGGAGTGGGGACCCTCAGCAGCTCCCTCCCCACATTCCAGGGACCTTCCCCCTCTTCATTCCCAGCCACGGGCTGGGCCAGTTGGGATCATCATTTCTCCTGGGTGGTTGGTCAGGGGAACTGCCCAAATCTCTGCCCTTTCCATGAAAAGTGTTTGTTTCATAAGAGAAGGGATCTGCCTGTGCTTGTTACCCCTTGGCCAGGACAATGAGGTGCTGCTGGACACCAAACACCAGATAAATACAAGATACAGCAGAATGAGAGATATTAATGCAATTCCAAATCCACAGCTGGGTGTGGGTGTGGGCAGCAGAGCATCTGCTGCTGCTTGGACAGGTTTGAGGCAATCATGTCAGAAATGCTCCTGCCTTCTGCTGGGTCCTGCAGGACCAAAATGAGGGAAGAGTTCATGTCTGGAAGCACAGGATCTGATTGTCAGCTGGTGGATTCCCATTCCTGGAGAAGAAGTAACACTCTGAGCTGCCAGAGGAAGGATAGGGGACAAAATAGTCCATAAAGCAAAGGAGGAAATTGGTGCAGAGAAGAGTTCTCAAGGAAAGGGGGGAAACCTCTTCTAGGGAAGGATGGAGAAGGATTTGTAACCTGGCCTCAAAACAGTTCATCCTGAAAATGCAGCAAACTGGAGAAGGATCTTCACTGACCCCCTTTAACCTTCCCTAAACATCCCCCTGAGATGGGACAAGAGCCCAGCCCTGCCCAGGACCCACCAGACACCAAACACCCACCACAAACCCCTAAACACGCCACAGCTTGTGGGGATCTCGTGGATGAAAGTGATGTAAATATGAGATTATATTATCTGCTATTGTTATTGTAATTTTATGGCCCTGTCTCTACACAGTGACTTAAAACTTTGTAAGCTCCTTTGTTGTTTGGCTTTCGCTGCCTTTAAGCGTCTTTGTAAATTTATAATCCCTTTTCTTTAGCTTCTTTTTCTATCTCTTTGCTTGCCGGCCTGGCATGCAATGAATCAAAAAAGGGATATTTATACCCGTACTGTGAGAATGTTTACAACGTTCAGAAAATTCTGTCTGTGGCTTGGTCTTTGTGTATTTCCAGAATAAATGACACTTTTCCAAACTTACTCTATTACTGTTGAATCCACAGAGTCTGTATTTATGCAACTGAAACGCTTTTATTTAGACCTTTGCAACATGCCAAAATCAAAACTATTTTAATGAATGAATCAAAGTGGTGCAGCAAAGAAATCTGTAATGTATTACTGTTTCAAAATACAGATTTCTGTGAAAAGCCCCTCAGATACAAAGAATACGTTTGTTTTATGAAAAGCAATTTTGTTGTTTTCATGCCCATTGTTTTAATAACAGAACTTTGATCTTGAAAATATCTTTGCATGAAACATGGATATGGTAATAGCCAAAGTTTCCATTTAGCTGCTGCTTCATGTTCCAAGAATATTGGGTTCCATTACATGTAGTATTTAATAATTTACATATGGGCTCCAGGCAACCTTCTCGACGTCTTGATGCAGACAATCCAAGTTTTGAGTTAAGTTAAAGTTAATTAATTTAATTAATTTAAACTTGATTTAAGTTCTCCGAATTTTTTATTCAGGTACATGGATTTTCAAATTCAGGAATATCAACGGTATCACTCAGGGCCTGAGTTAGTTCTCCCCCTGCCATGACCTGCTTTGAAGAACATCAAGGTTACAGGAGAATGTTCCAATCAGTCCTGGAGATAGGAAACACTCCATGAGCTCCCCACACTTTATTTGCAGAGTTCCTTAGCAGAGGAACTCAATATCTTGTATTCATTTCAGTCCTCTATGAAGTTTTGGAAACAAGGAAACAGCTACTAATATTCCATTTCCTTAACTCCCTCCAAAGGAATTTCCAGAACTTACAGCAGAAATCTGTGTTATTTTCATGCATTCTTCTCCTTGGGCTTACTCACAAGTGTAGGATCATGTGAATGAACGGATGAATGAGGGAAATCCGTCCTTTCCACCCACAAACGTTGCTGAGGTAAAAAAGGAAAAAAAAAAAAAGCAGGATTTTGTAAGTTTGTCTGGCACTCCCAGATGCTGAGCAGCCCTGCCTGGAGCACATCTGGATCAGCTCTGCCATGCACCTGCAAGGAGAGCAGTGCCCCTGGGGCAGCCAGCCCGTGATGGATGCGTGGGTAAACGGATCCTGATGGATTTATGGAGCACGTGCAAATCATCCCCGCAGCACGCTGGATATCACAGCTCCAGCATCCACAGGAGCAGCACTTCTGCTCCGTGCTCACTCCTGAAACGAACCAGAGAAGTTCCTGGGATTCTGCATCCGCCCCCAGGGTGTGAATCAGTCAGGTCAGGGAGGTGGTGGGGCAAGTTTTGAGACGAGATCCGTCACGGAGGAGTTCAAGATGTGCAGCACTGGGGGTATTCTGAGCCTCCTGGGGGCTGCCAAACTTGCTTTAAAAGTTGTGTAAACACAGCCACACCAGGACCAGAGAGCATCTGCCTGAGAGGGAGGCTGATGTTGGGCAGAATGATGCCCTGGGCTGATATTTATTCCTCATTAAGGAACAATTCTGATAAAGACGAAGCCTTCCCCCCATCCCATATCGAGTTATGTGCGTGTTCCTCGAGCATGCACACCTTTCCAGCATCCTTGGGGTGAATAAATAAATCTTACAAATGGTTATGAGCCTCTAATGACACCTCGAAAGGAAGCTGAACATAATAAATTCTTGTTCATCTTGATGGATGGAGGGGGGAAGGAAGGCAGGCAAGAGATAACCGGGAAAAGCATTAGACACTTCCATTAGCATTAAACATGCCAGCCTGCCCTTGGAAGCTGATTAACACCAACTCCTCAGGAAAAATAACGGAGAATCTCCAGCATCAGACGTGACCTTGCAGCACTGTGGCAACTGCAGAAGGCAGAGAGTCCTTTAAGAGTGTTCCTTCATGTCCAGTTACAACACGAGCAATATTAACATTTTAGAGGGCTCCAAAATCAGGAAGTTTTCTTCTCTCCCTGTCAGTGGGGAGGACCCACACTTGGAGTTGAAATGGGTCTGAAAACAATGACATATTCACCTCCCATCAGAGGTCCCTGTCCATACCCTGCCCCTCATCCTTCCATGGTTCCCACAAGGACATTTGGCACTCAGAGTGAGGCTGGCTCAGGTGGCCCAAAGCCAACAAGGTGGTTATCAGCCAGTTCCTGATCCTGGAGAGGCCTGAATCCTCTCCTTTGGGCTGTTAATTCCACATAAGCTTCATCATACTGGCAAACCTGGAAAATTTATGTTGCCTCTGAATGGGAGCAGTCTTCTGCAGAACACTGGGCATTTTCATTGGGGAAATATCTGGAATGTTTCAGCACAGCTCCTTTTACATTTAAACTGCCCCTGTCTGGGGCACACACTGCATCGTGCTGTCCCTGCCACATTCCTCCTCTTCCTCCCTGTCCAGAGAGCTGGGGCACCTCTGCTTCTCCTGCTGCTGCCAAAACCCTCATGGGCTCCCCAAAACCTGGAGCCAGCTGGGAGCAGGGATTTGGGGCAAACCTTGGGGACTCCACAAAGCCTGGAGCCATCCCCAGGGATTTGGGGCAAACCTTGGGGGGTCCCCACAGCCTGGAGCAGGATTTGGGGCAAACCCTCCCTGCACAGGTAGGAGCAGCCCTGGGAGCTGTGTCCTGGCTGTGCTGAGCTCCCTGTTCCAGGAGGAAAACCATCTGGATCACACAGTTCACAACTGGGGCAGGCATTCCAGGGCAGCCAGGCTCCCTCTGACTTTCACTTTGTTTTCTTTCAAGCAGGCCCAGTTGCTGTCAGCTTCCCTACGACTTTCTCCCGCTTTAATTTACGTCCCATGCAAACTCCACAAACATTTTCCACTGGAAGGAGCCAAGGACTGACTTTTTCCCCCCACAGCATTCGGGGAAAAATGATTCTGAAAACAGTCCTGCAAAGAGGTTTGGATGGTTCCTAGTCTGATCGTTTTTATTTTCTGATTTAAAATAAAAACCACACTTCTTTCGGTTTTCAAGGTTTATTTGGGCTGCAACTATTGCTACCAAGCAACAACAAAGAAAGGGAAAATGGGAAGGTTTTAGCAATCACTTTTACGTTTTTCAGATCTCAGTTAAGCTTCTGGTATTAGACATAGCTTAAGAGGAAATCAGCAGAACACATATAATGTAGTACAGATAACATATATAACCATATTTAATGTACTGATGAGGACAAAAACCATCCTGGCTAAAGAGCTGAGCACACGTCTGTGTCTACACACATTTCATTTTCTGCTGTGAAGGAAGTTCACTCAGTAAGTTCCTTCTGCAGATCAATTCCATTCAGCATCTTTTTTGAAATATTTTTTTTTTAAATAATGTCCTTCAATATTCCTGTAATTCCAGTTTTTCTCTAACGTTATTGCCTTGGGAAATGCTGGCAGCTTTCTGTGGCTGGAGTGGTCACAGCAGTGATTTGTCTCAGGTTAAAAAAGAAAAGAAAAGCCACGAGAACCTTTTCTTTGAGGTGCACATTAGGGTTTAACCATCAGAATGAACCTGTGTTATCCCAGACACCTTCAGGGTAACCGTGAGTCCAAAAAAGTTTCAAATTTCTGAAAAATGCTTGGAAGGATTAAAAAAATAGAGAGAGGTTTGGTTTTTTTTTAGCATCAGACAGGGAATTTAAAAAATGACTGGAAAAAAAAAATCAAATTGATGTTTTATTCTACCTCTGACCATCACTGAACACCAGCTCTGGAGCTTGTCACCAGGCTCAGCTGACAGGCACCACATATGAAAGATCAGGCTCATGTCCAACCACAATTTTGTCTTTCTTTTAAGGAGATTAAGTAACTTGGACGATATTTTTAAGATGAATCCCTGGATCTTCCCTCCACCCAACTGAAAACTATTCCGATTAAGCTTTGGAGAATGTTACAACAAATCAGATTTAAGTATTATGAAAACGTGGCAAGTAGGACTCCAGGGGCTCCTTTAAAACTCCTCAATGAATCAGACACGTAATGTGAGGTTTTGCAATTCCCAAGTGAAGGTTTATGAGTTCAAATTGCAATTCTTCCAAGAGGAGAAGGGAGGCAAGGCCTGCGAGATGTAATAATGTTTAGGAGATTGAATGATACAGTGAAAAGAACCCTCAGATTTGGAACAGATAATTCATTCTTCATGTCACTGAAGAGCCCTAAAGAATCCCACAAGATCCTTTAAAAAATGGCCACAGTGCCAGAAAACTTCGTGTTCTTCTTAATGAAATCAATTGATCTAATAATAGATGGAAAACTGTTCTGCCTTAAAAGATTTTCCACTCCAAACAAATGGCTTATTTGGCCAATGACACGACATTCAGCCCAATTACAAGTAACTCCCCCACTGCAAAGAGTTCAGGAAGGAGCATGTGTGTATTTACACAAGTCCTACACGACTGCTGATAACCAGATACAGCCACAGATAACCACAATCCACGAGGTTTCTGCTTTTTCTGCTTTCCAACCCACCTAAAATACCCCAGCTGAGGGCAACCCCCATCCAGCTGCTGCTGTTGTTCCCTGGCAACGGTGCTTTTCTCCATTAAAAAAAGATTATTTTTTTTTAATGTCATAGGGTTGGGGTTTCTCTCCCTTAGGGCAAGTCTAGCCCAGTTAATTATTAAGTAACTAAATTGCTTAACTAGTTCGGGGAAGGCTGAGGCATCCCCAGCCATCCTTTGGTTTGCGATGATTTCCTGAGGAGCCGTGAGGAGACACAGCCCCAGCTCCTTCCCGGAGGGATGGCACAGGAGGGAGTGCCAAGCCCTGGAGGATCTGAGATGGATTTCCAGGTGGGATTCCGCCTGGGAGCCCTTCTGGAGGAGTCCTGGCAGGGAAAGGCAGGCAGAGCTCCCCGGGGCTGCACCCCGAGGGCTCCGGCTGCTGCGGACTGTGTTGGGATGCCTGCTGAGATCGGGATGGCAGCCTGCTCTGGGCAAGGAAGAGCTCGCTGTTTACACAAGGATGCCAAACAGCTGCCTGAGGAAGGGCCCAAATGTAAACTCCCTCCTGTGAAATGTGAAAACTAACTGCGAACTCACACAGTTGCCATCTCCCTGCGGCGGCTCGGGACGCTTTGTCTTCTTATTTCGGCATCCCGATGTCATCCGCAGCCTGGATCCCTCCCTCGGCTCTCTGTTTGCAAGGACTAAATTAAAAGTCAAACATGCAAACATCCAACTAAACCGGACTAAATCGGCCCTGGAGCAGAAATTCACAGCGACTGCTGCAGAGGTAATCCCCCTCCCTAAAGCCCAGGGATGTTCAAACGCCGCCAGCAGCACAAAAGGTGCTCCTTGCTTGCCTTGGGCTCAGCAGGGGACAGAGGAACTTGGATGGGTCCCTTCAGCTCGTCACAGAGCAAAGACACAAAAGTTCCCCGTGGGTTGTTCATACAACAACTCTTGAGCCCGGAGAGGACACGGCTCCCCCGGCTCTGAACACCAAGCCTGGTTTATATAAACCCCGATGGTTCTCAGACTGGTTTATTCTTGCCAGGATTAAGGAGAGAGCAAAAATAACGAGCTGCCCTGTGCGCTGCCAGTCAATTAAAGTGGATCGTGGCCTGATTGATAATGGAGATTCTACGGAATATTACTCAGATTCCCAGACAATAAATCTTAGGGGTGATGTCTGGGATGTTTTTCCAGTCCAACAGCATCTCTCAAACATTTATACACTGGTGTGTTTATACAGCCAGTTTTATTTTGGAGCAGTGGTCTCCCCAGATTGATTTAAGGAGCTCAGAAAACCTTGGAGCGTGTCTTGGTTTGGTTCCTCTCTAATTAATCAGTACTGAGAAAAAATAAACGAATCACCATGAAAAAGAAATTGCTAACAGTCATTTCTAAAGTCAACAGAAATTCTCCTTCACACAGATTTTGTGTGAGTGTGCAGACAGCAGGGACTGCACCCCAGCTCACAGTTGGTCTGAGTGCTGCATTGCAGCTACAACAGTGGGTCATTTTCCAGCCCCTAAAAGTCAACTGTTCTCCTTTCTCTTACTGCTCTGCTTTACATGCACAGACTTTTTATAGTATGAACTTTTCTTCTAACATCTATGCACACATTCTTATTAACACAGAAACTCTTCCAGGTGTTACAGTTACCCACAGTGACCACCCAGGTCCTGTTCCAGAGGTGCAGGATGCACAGGAGGTCTCAGAGAGGAGACCCAAACTCTGTGTTCACTGGTGTTGAAAACATTAATGACAGATTTTAGTGTTAGTTCTTGAAACTGGGTGTTGCTGGGAGTTAACTGCAGAAGACACCCAGAAAAGTGCTGCCTACACTACAATTTCTGCCTTTAACACATTCTGGGTCAACATTTTCTCAATGGAATTAGGGGTAAATTGATAAATGGCTAAAGTAAAAAACCAGACAAGCAATCTGGGGCTTCACCACTGTGTTCTACCAAACAGAGAATTTCTTGCATTAAGACACATTGAGATCTACCTGGAACATTTTCAAGACATCCATTAGCTCTATAAAAACGGAACAAGTTGATTTATGCCAATTATAACCATAGAGAAATGGATTTGAACACTTTGCAACAATGTATAAAAACGTTTTTCCTCAAAAGACAACAAGTTTTGCCAACTGGAACACGGCCTTCATCTGCCCTGCTGAATTACTGACATTTTATCAGTCTAATTAGAGGCTTGATTCTTTATAGTGATTATTGTGCTTCCCAAAGCCACATGTTTTACATGAACAGGTTCAAAGCTTCACAACTGCAGTGCTACAATTCAGGATGTGACCTGTCATGAACCAATTACCACTGAACAAACAGCACAAAACTTGTGCTTGTTTGGTTTTGTCAGCCTTTCTTTGGGTCTTGCTGTTTAGACACAATTTGTAGGGAAGAAATGAGGAAAGAACTGTTGGTAATTTGAATGTAAAGAGTTTCATGAGGTAGATAGGACTTGTATGGCTTCTATTTACCTCCAAAAAACATAAATTCCTCCTGCTGCAGACAGCTGGCATAGCCACCTCCTCTTTAAATGTATTGAAAAATACCTCAGGTAATCTGCTGAAATATTACAGAGACTATTAAGAGCCTGATCCAATGCCAGTAGGAAACCAAAGTGTCACATGTTATGTATTTGGAGTAGTCTGAATTGTAACACTGAAAGTACCTTGTTTCCTCTGGAGAAGCCACAGACAACCAAAAAAAAAAAGGAGCAGAAGAGCCCAAACTCTCAGACAGCAATCTGGAGCGGCAATTTTTTGGTGAGGAGGAGCACCGAACATTTATTTTCATCTGAAAAATCGGATCAGTTCACTTTTTTATTCACCCACGGCAACACGACGTCCCCACTATGTTTAACGTCACAAAAATGCTAACTGCTCACGGGGGAAATATTCGATCAGTGCTCAAAAACAGCTGGGGAGGACCAGGGGAAACATTGCACAAGCTCTGCAAGCACTTTGTGGAATATTTAGCTGGCACTTTTTCTGGAGCGTTTGTGAGCGTTTTCTGATATTTCTGAAGGCCTGCTGGGAAAATGCTATGGGAAAATAGCAGTCAAGTAGGAGAGCCATATGAAAAAAAAATCAACAAGAAATAATAATGAAAGAAGCTGATCTGTCCCTCAGATAAATCAATGCTAGGGCAGAAATACACTGTGTGCAGCACAGGGAACCACAACAAGTTGTGTTGTTTCTAGATTCAGTTCTCTTCGTTGCTACTCCCACCAAGATGAGAGACACACCAGTGTCTCTCCACACATTTCAAGAAATCTGACAGTCTCACACCTTCCTCCTTCTTGGCTTATCATTAATTTTATCCAGCTTTTGTGAGTTTTCGAGAAGGCAGGCAGTGTCTTAACAGAAACAGCCTGCTCTGGGTTGTGCAGGACTGAGCGTCACTTCAGCAATTTATATTTACTTGAGCTGTAGCTCCCTCCTTAAATATATTTCTTCTTCACCATTATTTTAAGGATTATACCCCTGTCCCTTTGTCCTGCCTGCTGTGGAACACTTTCCACCCAAAGAGAAGCAGCTTTCCCACCTCAGCACCTGCCTCCAGCTCTCTCTGCTGTTCTATTTCAAAACTTTGTCTGTAGTTCCATGACTTTGAGAGGTTCGTACACCACACCTCACTGCAGTAACTCTGCTCTACTTTTTTTTTTTTTTTTCCAGGTCACTTTGCTGGTGGCCTGCTGTGCAGAAACCTCAGGGCTTGGGAGCAGAGAGAGTCCCTGCCCTTGTGACAGACCCCCCTCCCGAGAGCCAGAACAACTGCAAAATGCCACCAGCGGCGTGCAGACACACACTGAGCACTGACATTCACCAGCCAAGGCCCCAGAAGGGTGGATATTCCAGGAAGGAGCCAACCCCTTGAGCAATAGAACAGGCCTGCCAAGGACAGCCAAGTAAAACCAGATGCGGTGGCTTGGAAAGGCACAGGGTGGGAATTGCACTGGCTGGCAGCATGGGATGAGCAAAAAGGGAGGAGACAGGGAAATGAGAGGAGAAATGAAAGAAGAAACAAAAGAAGAGCAACTGGGAGAGCCGACATGGGCAGGGTGTTTGGCAAAGCATGAAATTATGAGTCATAGTATTTTACTGTGTATAAAAATCCACCTATGACCTTACCATCACTATTTGCAGTTTTACCATCACTATTTGCAGTTTTACCATCACTGTTTGCAGTTTTACCATCACTGTTTGCAGTTTTACCATTATTATTTGCAGTTTTACCATCACTACTTGCCATTGCCCTCCTCTCCCAATCTATTTGTCTTCAATAAGCTCCTGGTACTTGCACGTGTGCAAACTGCACACAGCAGAGGTCAATGCGGTGCTTTTATAAAACAGCTGAGGCTAATGCTGAAGGGAATGGCAAATGTACAACGAAAACAAATCTCAGCAACTTGAAAGAGCTTTGCCTGCCTCCTGCCATAACTCCCAACACCAGTTCAGTACACTAACCTTTGCCTTCAGAATAGCTGCAGCCAGATAAATCATTTAACTCTGCCATCAAGGCTGTTACCTTTGGCTTTTTCCATTACTTTCTATCTTGTTATTCAATGACTTAAATCACTCACTAGAGCCTATCCCATCAAGCTTCAATAATCTATAAAACAACTACTTTTACCGTGGTTTTTTTGATGATTTTTCACCAGTCAGCCCAGTTTTCTTTACAAACATTATTGAATTTCTCTTTACATTAAGGGGGGAAAAAAGTCCACCATGGATTTAAAAAAAAAAAAAAAGCGCTGTAAGGCATGAAGCTATTGCAGAATAAATATATATATATATATATCTTTAGGTAATACCTGCCTTCAGAACCAAATAATTTAGTCTTCAAAGGCTGGGTTAAAGGGACAGGAGTTTGGAGTTTGAGTTCCTGGGGGCTGCAGCAGCACATCTCCACTCTGCCTGCAAGTACCCGAGGCACAGCCAGCGGGGCCTTAAATAAACACGTCTGGGGGGGACACAGGCAGCCCTCCCTCCCCTCCTCCTGCCTCTCAGCCACAGCCCCGATGCTGGAACAGCAGAATGGGCAGGAAATGCACCTCCCACCCCCAAAATGCAGCTGTTTAAATAGCAAATGTCAGTTATTTAATGTCAGCGAGGTCCCTGCAGCAGTTTTGTGTGAGTGTGTGTGTGTGCAGGGTGCTGGCACAGCTGGCACAGCTGGAGCAGGGGCTGCAGTGCCAGCAACCAGCTGGCCCTGCCCTCCATGGCACAAATCCCCTCTACAAAGAACATTTCTTTTAACTGGAGCATGGAAAAAAAATCTCTCCTCAGCCTTTACAAACGCTGGCGAATGGAAAATGAACGAGGAGTAGGTATGGGAGCAATCTCCTCATTGTGTTGAAGCAATACACAAACACCCAGGCCGGGCCATTATCCTGAAAACAATCCCAAAACAGCCCCAAGCAGCAAGGGCTGGGAAAGGGATCAGCTCCCAAACATTAACACCCAGGACTGGTTACTGCTCTGATCTTCTCCTGATGTTCACAGGATTCCCTGCGCTTGGGGAGGCAGCCTCCATCCTGATTTAATGGAGAAATTTTCAGCCCTTTGTTAAAAAAAAAAAGCCGCAGTGAAAGAGAAGTAATACCCATGGAGTTGCTGTTCAGGCCATTTTTCAAGGTTTTATTCCCATTGCAATGGAAATTTTCACAGGGAGGTATAAAACTAGAGCAGTTCTGGTTCATTTTTGACCCAGCCGTGTCAACACGATTTTTAGAAAAAAAAAATATTCCTGTCCTCCTTCCAACACTTTTCCACTTAAAATATAATAATGCAGTTAAATATAATAATACTAATACTAACAATAATTAAATGATACAGTTAAAATATTAACTGTATTACTATCATTACTCGGGTAATTTTTCAGATTAATTTTTCCTTGCATTTTTAGGCGGTATTCTGGCTAACAAATTAATTTCTTCTTCAAAACTGCTTATTTCATTAAAAAAAAAAGGTCAAAATCTATTTCAACACAACTTTAAGGGGAAAAAATGTACAGAAAATTTACATTTTGCACTCAGAAATTCTAAAAAAACCCATGGAGAATATTTCATAATGATCTGTTTCTAATTTGTTACAATGACAACAAACTTGACATTTCAGGGAGTTCTCAGAAAATTCAGCTTTTCTTTTTTTCAGTCAGATCTCGTATTTATATTAAAAACTGTTTTGTCAAGAGGCTCACATTCTGTCACTGACAAATGGAGCAGGGCCTGCCAAAATAGAAAGACACAACTTTTCTTCCTTTTGGAACTTTTGTCGAAGTGCAGGAGAGATTTCAGAAAGATCTAAAGTTTAGAAAGATCTAAATTTCCTTTAAAGTAAATGTCTGAAATGTTAATGAGATTTCAGGGCATACTTAATATTGCAAAACCACAAAGTGGGGACAAAATAAGAAAGACAAAAAGAAGAAGAAAGGAGCTGGAAGCTGCCTGGATCAAGACATTTGAAAGACCAAAAAAAAAAATGGCTAAAATGAAATAGTTATGAGAGAGACACAAAATGTTTTTCCTTAGAGGGAGAGAGCTCTGGAGGTGAATATTTGAGGATGTCAGTGGGGTCAGTGTGGAGCAGTGTCCTGTGCAGTTCTGCCCTCAGTTCTGTGCTGCTCACAGCACAAACACGGGTTTAAAAGCTCCTGAGCCTCCACATCATCACACAAATGGGAAGTTACAGAAACCAGCCCCCGAGGGAAGGCTTGGGGGGCTCTGAACCCACCCAGCCATGACCCTCAAGAAATTCAGAGCTTCCTGAGGACTCATGCAAAGAGGAAGAGTCTTCGTACCTTCAGGTGTGGTTGGGTTTTGTTTTAAAGAGAGAAAACCACAAAACTTCCTCATGTTTAAAAAAAGTCCCTTTTGTCTCTGAACAGCAAACCTGAGGATGTTTAATAGCTGGGATGTACCTTTTTTCCCTGCTCTAAAATGAGTGTCTGGGGCTCCAAACACACACAACTCGCCCCGTGTTGAATTCAGAGTAAATATTGGTGCATATTAATGAGGAAAACAATGGCCTGACCTGGTGTAACCTCACAACTTCACAAAGCCCTGCCCCACCTCTCAAACCACAGCTTCAGTTTATCCCAACCCCTTTAACTACAAGAAATAAAGAAAAAAATTATTTGAAATCAGCTCTTTGAAATCAGCATTCACCAAGCACTGGAACTTCCTTTTTAAAGACTTCTGGTTTAAAGCAACATAAACTGCACAGAAGATCCAAGAACTAAAAGGCTGCCTGAAGCCACCACCATTTTCCAAAACAACTATCAGAAAAAGAAGAAAAAAAAAAAAATATGCAGCCAAAAGCTCCATTAGGCTCAAATTAGAGGTGCTTGAGTCCAGAATCCTGCCTGAGAGCACTCAGCTGGGGATCCTCATCTTGCACAGACAATGGCAGGGGCTTTTTGCAGGGATTCTCTCCCAGCTCATGGCAAACAGTGATTTAGAAACTTCTGGGGACAGAGATCAGTACCAAGGGCTGGATTTATTGCCCCAAGATGCTCCATGCCCTACCTGCACCCACTGGGCTCTGCACCATCCTGCTCTAACACTCATCAGGAAAAACCAGCCCCCACCAATCTTTTATTCTTTTCTATCTTTGGGCTCACCTGGCCCAAAAATTCAGAATTTGTACTGAACAGCCTGGGCTTTCCACAAGGCTTCCAGTTTTGAACTGACACATTTTAAAAAGGGATTTTTTCCTTAGTTTATAGAAGCTGTAAATACACAAGCAGGGCGAGTGCTCACCTAAGGAATGGTGGATGATCCCAAAAGCCTGCTTGTCAAATACACCTCGTGCAAGTATTAGGAGCTGTTTATTTTGGAGACGGAACAAAAGCATCCTGAGATAAAGCAGCGTTGCTGATGTGGAAAAACCAGAACGTTCCACATCGTTCACAGTCATCCTGCCAGTGTGAAAAGTGAAGCAGTTTCCATTCCTGTTCTTGAAAACAGGATTTTTTTATTATTTTTTTTTTTTTTGCGTGTTTCAACAGAGGAAGGTTGGACTTAAAAGGACTTGAGGAAATGCTTATGTGCGAGCAGACAGTCAGGGATAAATAGAGCTTCACCTCTTTTTCATGGGGCCAGACTGTCAATTAAGGGCAATCAGATTTGCCAGCTCAGTACGATCCCAAACACACCTACACTGCCTGTGCAAGGGCCGGCTCTGCAGCATCCACAGGCGTGGAAAAACTGGGAATTGGGAGAGGATGCTCAGCAGTTTGTGTTCAGTCAGCACTCTCCACTCCCTGAGACGTGGGCTGGCCCCCACCACGGCTGAACTCACCCTCCAAACCCCTCCAGAATGTGCCTCGAAATGATGGCTTGTGCTTTATGTCCCACCCATCAGCAGCGAGCTAATTGCAGTCTGGATTTAAACATTATCATTACTCACGACGTGCAAGATGTGTTAAAAGGGGAGGAGGCATGTATGATGGCAGTTTCTCCTGCTCAGAATCGTTTAAATAAGGGAGGGAAAGACAAGAAATTATATAGTGCAAAATGTGGTGTCTGCATCAGAATTTGATACCCATGCACGGGTTTGTGGTGCTGGGGAAAGTCAAAGATGCAGCATTTGTGGCCTTATAAAACGGGTACCAAAAGCTTTCTGGGATGAAGCCTCCACTGGAATTTGGAATTTGGAAGGATTTGGAATCCCTCAGTGTAGTTTCCAGCAGTGGTCAGGTCTGGGCCTCAGTCTTGTTCTCAAATCCCAGACTTGCTCAGAATAAGCAACAGCTCACCAAAACTGGCTCCAGTGCCCAGAGAAGGAAAAGCAGAATTCAATTTCCACCACTTCACATAAAGATTTGCTGAATTACAACAAGCACTTCTACTACATTAAGCCCAGTCTTCAAACATGGCTAACTCTCCCATATCCCAAAGTGGACTGTTGATAATAAAATGTACAATAAATAACTTTAAGACTCAGATATTGTAGTGGTCAATAATGTAACGATTCAAAGAACAGCAAAAACCAACGTGGCTGGCCGATCAAATTTCCTAAAAGGCCCCAGAAAGAAGAGCATTAATTTATATTTTTCCCTATCCATATTAATACAGGAATGCGTACTTGGAGCCAAAATTCTTGTGGCTCTTTCCTCTCAGCTATTCCTAAATAAAACATAAACTCTATTTCATTAGCTGTGTGCAGAGAGGAGGAGAAGGAAGTTACGAAACAGGCTCGGACATTGCCAGTCCTTCAAGTTTGTCTGCAGACAGCAACATTGCTGAGGCACTGGGGTGGCTCTTAAGCAACTCCACCAAAATACACATGGAGTGTGAGGAAAGGATGCTCAAGTGCTTCCTTTCACTTCTTGCTTAGATGTTTCTTCTGAAACAAAGGGGTTTGGTGTGGATTTTTCACGCAGTTTGGTCTGTTAAGGCACCACATATCTCTAAGAACCCGTTTTTATTTCAGATCCACCTTCTGCTTGCACATGTAAAACCCCGAGGAGAAAAATGTTTCTGAGGCACTGGAGTGGCTCTTAAGCAACTCCACCAAAATACACATGGAGTGTGAGGAAAGGATGCTCAAGTGCTGTCTTCTTGCTTAAATGCTTCTTCTGAGAGGGCGTTGTTTTGGATTTTTCACGCAGTTTGGTCTGTTAAGGTACCATTTACCTCTAAAAACCCATTTTTATTTCATATCCACCTTCTGCTTGCGCATGTAAAACCCTGAAATGTCGCTCAGCTGCCAAGTGAGAGGCTGACCTTTCACAAAATACTGCCTATAAATGTCCTATAAACCATTATCATCATGAACCATCTCTGCTGGGCTTGATGGCTCTACTGTCATACGATGACATTTTGTCTGGCCCATGTTCCCCAGTTCTTCTGTGCACCTTCTATTAATGCAAATTTATATTTCTGCCAGCAGTAAAAATAAAAGATCGAGGCAATTTCACTTGAAATTTAATGATAGGAGCTACAAGGATAGATAAAGAAACCCACGTAAGACAAACATAGTACAAAAAAGGCCATAAAATGTCAAAGAAGACAGAATCTTTCAACTTTACAACTCTCTACAGTGCTTGGCAATGAACAGAATGTTGAGAAGATCCTAACATTTTAGGTACATTTTAAGATACTGCACATATTCTAGATACATTGAATATATTTGAAATATGCCCAGGACCACTGGGAGTGGTCCAAGTCATTTATTAAGTTCAGGAGTTACACTGGACATGTCCTGTTAACCACAGGGGATTTGTCAGATTGACATGGAGAGGGACTCGACTCCTTCTCTGCATTACCTCATCACTTCCCCTTTTTAAAGGCAAATTGATGCAGAAACAAAAACACCCACTAGATTTCTTACAAAGACTTCACAACCCAGGGTAAAATGATGCCAACCCTTATGGACAAAGGGCAGGTGAAGATGAATTGCATTTGATTTTCTGTGGGATTGGAAACTTCACAGCAGCAGGAAAAAAATCCACGATCCGAGTGAAACCTGCAGCAAACCTCTCATTTTTGCAGCCCTTTGAGAGCTGGCGTTTTTGCCTGTGCTACACCCCAAACTGACAAGCCCTCACCCTTCCTTTGACAGGGGAGCAAAGCTAAATGGGAGAGCCTTAATGGCTCAGCAGCGGTCCCACCCCAGCACTACCTCTAAGGATGAGAGAACTTACTAAATAAAAACGACCTTCCTGAGCTGGGGCAGTGTAATTTCAGCCCTGGAACCCAAACCTCTCCTCAGTTACAAACCTCAGGCTTTGAAAAGAACATTAAAGGCTCGTGTGGAGAGGCTGCTTTTTAGACTTTTTTTTTTTTTTTCCAAGGGAGAATAGAAATGTGTCTCCAGTAGGGAAAGCTCCATTTGTGCCTTCTCCCATGGATAGAGGCAGCAGGGAGAGGGGAACTTCAATTCCCTGTCAGCACTCCAAGCTGTAGCCTCAGCGCAGGGCTGCAGTGGCCTTCAAAAGCTTTAATTTATAAATAAAAGTATCTATTCCTACATAAATGTCACATTAAAGTGCATCACACAATTCAGCCCAGCATCTGCCCAGCCACGGCTCCAAGTGAAAATGTTATTCCAGTTCTTGCCTGTATTTTCCATCCAAATATTTGTGTAGTTTCAAATAGCCCAAGGAACCTGGTCCTGACGTCACCCTGGTGGAAATCAATAAAAGCTCTGCCTCTGCCTTCAGGCAGTGGCCTCGAGCATCCCGGAGCGACAACTTTGAAATCCTAAACCCAAACCTCCACGGCAATCGTCGAAGGAATTAATTTCTTTCTATTCACAACCATCCTGAGCACACGGGGCAGTTTATAAACGCGGGTAAAGGAGGTTGTGAGGCGACGGTGGCTGATTTGGAGCAGCCACCTCAAAACCAGCCTGCTCAGAACCAGGTGCACTGATGGCTTTCCCCATCAGAGGATGCAGCAGCTACAGCAATGAGCACTCAACCCCCTTAGCTGGAATACGTGCATCCCCTGACCAGGCAGCGTGAAGTTTTATTTCATATTAAATGCCCTTGGAAAAACCGGATCCTGTTGTTAATAACAGCGATCCCAAGTTTTGTGGCAAACTGCAAGACGAGAGAGTCCTGCTAGGGAAGTGTGAAGGGACAACACTAGAGCTGAGGGGTGGGGACTCAGCAGTGCAGGGCTGCCGGCCCCAGGGGACGGAGGGAGGAGAAGTGGCATTGCAGGAAGGGGAATGGCAGGAGGGACACGTGGGCAGAGATATCCTGAGGAGAAACAGATGGCAAAGAGAAGCAAGACGCAAAAGGCAGCGAAGCACAAGAAGTACGAGGATCACTACTACAGTTTAAATAGAATAGTCCCAAAGTCAGCAGTATACGTGGATTAATTAAACTTTATCACCCTGCACTGCACACAACCTTCAGATGGAGTTAACAGAAACCTACATGCACAGTTCTCTATTACATCATCTGCTTTTTTTTTATTTTTTTTTTAAGGAACAAATCTGTTAAAAATTCCTTAGTTAGGTATATCACCCTAAATACTGATGCATGCTCCCTTCAGCAGGGCAATGTATGCAGCCAAAAGCAACCTCAGGCTTTATGGAACATTAATAATTAGAATGAGCACTACAGATGGAATTCAGATTTGAAAAGGGAAAAAGCCTTAGCTCTAAAAAATACTTGCCTGAGACTGAAATGGGAACACAGTTGTGTAACCGCGAGCCTTGTTACCTTCTAGAGGTCACCAACACACAAAAAATCATCCCAGGCATTCGGAAAGTCGTTTTACTGGGACATTACAGACTAAAGGTCACTTGAAGCTGAAGTTTCTCGCTGGCTTCTGCTTTGCCATAAAGCAAAACACATTAAAAGAACAATTGAGCTGCTCTGGGGCTCTGGTGCACGTGAGAATTCTGCATCACTATCCACAATGAACAAAGCTGGTCTCTTTTATTGCTTTTTTTTCAGTACTTGAATATCTGCCTTGTAGGAGAAATTGCTTTTGCCTAATGCTGTGTCTGGTGCTCCAGGTGTGGTCTGGCTGGCTTTTTACAGCATATTCAGGAGTGCTTTTAAATCATCCCTGGGCAGAAAGGGGTATCAAAAGTGGTGACTTTTAATGAGCCACATCACCTACATCCAAGTGGCAGCAAAGGGGCATTAGCAGCCTGTGCAAACACAGGAAAATCTTATCCCTTTTCCATGAGGGTATGGACAGCACTGTGCTCTGCTCTTGGTGCCTGAGGTTCTTGTTCATAGATCCCTCGGGGGGATTGGAGCGAAATGACACTGAATGAATGAAGTGTTTTTGTTCATGTAAAATGTATGGCAAGTTTATTTTGGAACAATTCGGTTGCAGTGGAAAGGAGGTACATAGCTGTTCTGGGTATTATCTACAATAACAGAGCAACATGAAAGTATAAAGAGATCACTTCAGAAAATAATCAGGAAGAAAGAAAGAATAAGATTAGACAGTGGAGAGGAAAGATATCACCACCTGTGGATCCAGAAACAAGACTTGACTGCTGCAGTTTTGACGCCCTTTTGTCAAAGTGATGGTCTCAGTCTTCATCCATCAGGGGTGGAGGAAATCCATGGAACATAAAGTTTGGTGGGATAACACACGTTCAGATTCAGGCGCTAGTGCCCAGGGACCTCCCCTGGAGGGCGAGTTTTCCACTCTCTGATTGTGGATCATGACTCTGGGGGCACTTTGGGAATCTTTGATGGTTTGTGGCCCCCTCTCACTGCACAGCTGAGCCAGCTGTGCCTTCTCTGAAGGGATGAAAACGCTCAGGTCTGCGTGTGAATGTCCCATCCCTCCCCTGGGAGGGCGTTTACACCTGAGCCAGGTGTGTAAGGGGGGACATGGGCATGACAGAAAGCATTGCCCCACCTCCAGAGGGTCTGTTTCTTACCAACGGTTGATTTGTCATGGTCATCCTACTGGTGGGGGGTGTCCATCCCCCCTTTATTCTTAGGCAGATCAGAGGTTTTTCCCCCCCACACCCCAAACCTCTCCTCCACCCCTTCGGCTGCGGGGTGCAAACCTGGCCTCAGCAAAGCACCCTGTTGTTTCTGCAAATCATTAACCCTTAACGTTTCAGCCCCTCACACGCTGGCAGATTGTTCTGTTTGCACTTTTTCTCGTCGGTAATGTAAGAATTCTCACCTGAGGACTGAGAAGTCAGCCCAGTTTCTAAGCAGCTCGCCCAGGACCTGACCCCAGGGGCAACTCCATGAGCGCCCTTCCCAAAAGTCATCACAGAGCCATTGTATGGTTTGGGTCGGACGGAACCTCGAAAACCATCTTGGTCCCAAACTTTTTGCCACAGGCAGGGACACCTTCCACTACACCAGGTAGCTCCAGGCTGGCCTGGCCGTCCCTGCCCTGTCCCGCCGATGTGTCCCGAGCAATCATCCCGTCTGTCACCGCTGCCGGCGGTCGAGGCTGCTCCTCCCCTGCCCGATCTCACCTTGTCACACCCTCCCTGCGCTCCCCTTCCCCTCCATCCCTCCCTCTCTCCCCCCGCTCCCCCCTCCGCGGCCCCTTCCCGTCCCCCGCTCCGTGCCCGTGCTGCTCTCTGCGGGCCCCGTTACCTGCCCCTCCCGGGGGACGGGGGCACAGCGCG
>VXBN01012626.1:362322-570219 GCA_013397395.1 Sinosuthora webbiana
CGGGCCGGGGGCTCAGCTGCCTCTCGGGCGGCCCGTGCTCATTGATCCCCGTTCTGCGCCTCTCCCCCGGCCCGTCTCCGCACTCCGGGTACTTTTTCTGGGCTTTTTTTTTTCCCCTTTTTTTTTTCGGTTGTTGGCGGCGGAGCGGAAGGAGGATGGGGTTCGAGCTGGATCGCTTCAGCGGGGAGGTGGATCCCGACTTCAAGTGCAACCTGTGCAACAAAGTGCTGGAGGACCCGCTGACCACCCCGTGCGGACACGTCTTCTGCGCGGGCTGCGTGCTGCCCTGGGTGGTGCAGCAGGGCAGCTGCCCCGTCAACTGCCAGCGCATCTCCACCAAGGAGCTCAACCACGTCCTGCCCCTCAAGAGCCTCATCCTCAAGCTGGACATCAAGTGCGACAACCACGCGCGGGGCTGCGAGGCCGTGGTGCCGCTGCAGCACCTGGGCGAGCACGCCGAGACCTGCGACTTCTCGCCGGCCAAGTGCCGCAACCGCGGCTGCCGCCAGGTGCTCAACCTGCGCGACGTGGAAGCGCACATGCGGGAGCGCTGCGAGGCGCGGCCCGCGGGGCTCTGCGAGCAGGGCTGCGGGCTCATGCTGACCCACGGCGAGCGCCGGGCCGGCGGCCACGGCTGCCTGCGGGCTCTGCGGGCGCACGGGGCCGCGCTGCAGGCGCGGGCGGCCGCGCTGGAGAAGGCGCTGAAGAAGGAGGCGCTGCGCGCCGGCAAGCGGGAGCAGTCGCTGCTGTCGCGGCTGGCGGCGGCGCAGCTGGAGCTGCAGGTGACGGCGCTGCGGTACCAGAAGCGCTTCACGCAGTACAGCGCCCGCCTGGACGCGCTGGCCCGCGCCCGCGCAGCATCCCCCGGCAAGGTAAGGACGGGCCCGGGCTCCCTCGGGATGCGCCTCCGCCCGGCCGTGTGCGGGGTTTCTCCTGGAGAGCCCCATCCGGCCGCAAATCCTTTCAAATACTTCAGCTTTTGGGGTTTAATTTAATATGCCTCTTTCTATAAGTACAATTTTTTTTTAAAGTGTGACCGTCACTGCTTGCTGGACCCCGTAAGGTAACTCGCACAGAGAAAAGTAGCAAGGTCGCGGTATTACTTTTTTGTCATGGTTCTCTTTCCCGAAGGAAACTTTAAAAGTGGAATTTCCAGGGCTGGAAATGGTATTAAGCCAGCAGAAATTGACTCCCAGGAGTCACACAAAGTGGAGTGAGTTGGAAGAAGCGGCTGTGACCCGATGCTTTCCAGAGCCTGAGCTCACCTAGCGTCCCACAATAGGGCTTCCTACCAAATGCAGGCTTTGGGATTAACCGTGACCCAGCTCGGACATCTCGCCAGATATTTCAGGATCTGCAGCCATCATCTTTGTAGCATCCACATCCAAACACGAGACATCTGCTGTGTGCTTGTGATCTCTTTCCCAGAGTCACACAGGGTTCTTTAATTAGGAAGGGAGAAATTAACTTGATTTCAACCCTTCCAAATGATACCGTTTATGAAATGACCAGAATCAAAAGCCAGAGCTACAGCAATCCCCAAGTTTTAATTGGAATGAGGCTCCCCAGCAAGGGAAGCCCTGGAAAGCCAATTATCTTTTAAATGAAGACATTCAGAGTCCTCCCAGTGACCTGGAATGTGCTACCACAGACACAGCAGAATTAAACTGTTTAAAACTGTCAAACATCTGTATTCACACCTTTGGTAATGTCGAGGCTCTAAAAGCTGTGTAAAGGAAATAAAACTTCACCTCAGAGGATTTTTTTTTAACCTTCTTAGCAACCCAGGACAGAACCCACCCAGTTTTCCTAACTCAAACCAGAAAATATTTCAATACTAAACGAACTGTTTTAACTTAAAACAATACTGGGTAGGTGCTGGTCAAAGTCTTAGTGATCCCATTAAAATAAATTGGGGTTCACAGTCCTATCAAGGTTCAGGACAGTTCTGTCTGCCCCTTTTCCTGCAGCACTTTTCCATGGCATTCCGGAGACTTTCTGCTCCCAGAGCCTGGCACACAGAGCTCCGGCTCCATGGCTGATGACAGGAGAGCCCTGCACACAGTCCTGCCAGAAACCATCTCACCCAATCCCTGCCTCCTCAGCTCTGATCTCCTTTATTCTCACGCCTCCTTTTCTTCGTGGCTAAGTGCTGATACTGCTAGGCTTGCATCCTTTAGCTCTGTACAGTGCAGGGAGCTGCTGTAATCCTGGGAGCTGCTCCTCCTTAGCTGCAAATGTTCCTGACACGTATTTTCAGCTGTACTTTCTATCAGATTTATGGGTACAGCTGGCCCAGACCCCTGTGCTGGGTCCAGCCCGGTTACAAAGGGCTGTTATGCAGTTCTCTGGAGCAGCCACCAGTCTGAAGAAAGCTGGGAGGTGTCAAGTCACCGCAGCCTGGGCCGGCGGTCAGTCAATTACGTGTCTTTCACAGCCCTTTGGGCAGCTGGCCAACGCTAACAGCTCTCCACTGCCCGGCTCCCAGGCAAGCACAGACAGCAAACTTGCATCTTTGTGACCCAGAGAGTTTAGTGAAAGACCCGTGGTGGTCACCTGGTGCAGAGGATGCTGTCCCACTTCGGGGCGGTGGCGGCCTTCCAACTTTGGGGTTATTTTCTCAGAGACAGTAGCACAGACTGTGCAGGAACGCTCAGCAGGATGTATAAATCTGCCTAAGGATTATGTCCCTGAACACGGGGATTAGAGGTGTGGCAGTGTGAAATACCCAATTTGCCATCATTATTTAAATTATGACCATTGTTCTTATTTCATACATTCTCAGATGTAGCAGGTTGGTCTGTGCTAAACCCAAGTAGGCTGAGCACCAACAATCTGGGTTCACAGCTTACAAGTGGTGATTGCAGGACTTACTCTGGCATGTCCTGGCTCCTCAGTAGATGGAGAAAAAAAGGGTTTTCTGACTTTCCTGCCTGATGGCTGCTTGATGCTGCAGATGTAGAACCAATCCAGGATAAATCAGATGACATATCCTGTAGTCAAAAGAAAAGAAAAGCCCCTGTACAGTTGTGTTTAAATGCTTAGTCAAAGGGGAAATAGATATTGAGTGACATTAGACCATTCTTTAAAGACCCAAACTCATGGTCTTTTGGCAGCTTTGGAGACCCAGGTCAGGACTGACCTTAGCACAGACTTTCTTTGTGATGCTGGATGAATCACAGCTTTGCTGTGCTTTCATCCACCTTTTCTGAGGTGAGTTCTGTAACAGCACCATAACCATGCTGAGAGAAGACATAAATAAATATATATTTTAGACACACACTCATCTGTAAGCATCTCACAGTTTTATGAGCCCCTTAAGCAGGCCGATGTGCCTTAAGTGACCCCAGTTGTGTCATCCATGTGTATTATCACCGAGGGAACACTTTAATTTTACTGTGTACAGTTCAAAGGTTTATTCAGAGAATGACTCTTTATTCCTTGGTGGAAAGAGGAGAGGCTTATTGAGGATGAGCTTGAGGAAGGAGTGGGACTCAAAATTAGCATTTCCTTCGATCAGACATGTCAGTCCTGAAATATCAAAGTCTAAACAATCAAGAAAAGAAAAAAACTTGTACAATTCAAACAAAGCTTAATCCTTGGCGAAACACAGCACTGTGCACACCTCTTGATAAGCTGATCTGGCCAATCCCTTATTTACAGAGCCAGCAAATCCTCTGGGAAGGAACAAGGGGAGAGGGAGTCGGAAGCAGTTGACAGTGCTGGCTGCAGCCCAGGGTGGAAACCCTTCTGCTCTCCTGGCAACCAGAGACAGGGACTGACTTTAAATGGATCAGCCAGGCAAGAACCAGACATTCAGAATGTGACATTCAGAATCAGACAGCTGGAATCTGACATTCGGGACCTCTGTGGTGGTGGTGACACCAGATTTGAATTCTGTAAGAGCCAGATGAAGTCCTTTAAGACAAGATGACGTGTTTTTCTCAGCCTGTCCCCAAGCAGGATGGGCCAGGCTGGTCCTGGCAGCCCTTTCTCCAGTGAACAAGGAGCTGAGGTGTCTCCTCTGGTGAGCACAGACCTTTTTTAGCACTACCCAAGAAATTAGTCTATGCTATCTAAAGGGAAAGGCAGTCTATTAGCTGCACATTACTCAGCTGGGAAGTAGAGTAATTTCAAGAATTATATTTAAGAGTTCTGTTCAGCTGTGGGAATACAGCATGCCAGGAACCATCAGGTCTGCTGCCGGAGCAGCTGCCGGGGCAGGGCTGGCCCCTGGCCACCACATTTCCACAGTTACCTCACTGTTTAATGACTGCTCCTCTGGAACACCAGATCTTGGAGGGGGAGAGAAAGGCAGGGCCCTGGAAAAATCATTTGCATCGTGGCTTCCTCCTGAAGAGAAGGAGAAGGTTGTTGGAGGGGTGGTTGGGAGCTGAGATGGGGATGTGCACAAGTGGCCAAGTGTCGGAGCGAGGTGCTGCTGCCTCCCCGGGGCAGTTCTGCACCCGTGGGGGGATTTCTGCTCTGGGACATGACAGCTGCCATGGAGACACTGCACAAAGGAACCAGAAAAACCTGGAAATGTCTTTCAAACCCCTGTAGACAGAAGTACTTTTTCAGAAGTACCTGCAGAAAGCTGCATTATTTGTTTTTTTTTCCCTCACAACGCGGCTGATTCAATCCCACCTGCTTTAACGTTTGTTCAGCCAGGTATAAAAGTGTCAAATCAAAGCCACATAAGGAGGCTTTAATGAAAACAGGCAGCTCTAATTACTGGAAGTGTCTTGAGAGCAATGCTGTAATTGTTTTTGGATTGTTCTAATTGATTTGCCTTCTTAAATAGGGATAATAGGAGGAAAGAGTCGTGCCAGCATGTGCTTGTCTTTCAAATCCAGAATCATCAGTCCTTGAGAGTGGTCTCACAGGACTGGAAATTTGTTCCTTGAAATCCTGTCTGAGGTCTGGGTCTGCAGACTTGCAGGGAAATAGATTTTACTTCATTTTTCTGTCGTCTTCTGGGCACCTGGTTCTCACTGCTGCCGAGTGCAGACAGATCCGAATAAAATCAGGCAGAGTTTGTTCATGTCGGTCTGTATCAGGTCCAAGTCTATTTTTTACTCCATCATTAGGGAAGATAATGATCAGAAAGCGACGTAGAAGCTGTAAAGCAGATTTTCAGGTGGAGTTTCTGGTGCAGTTCCCCCGTGGAGGAGCTCGGAGTGTGCGGTCAGTGGAGCTCTGCCAGGCAGGGAATTGGGCTTCCTTATCATCCCCCAATCTCTGGGAGTAATTCAGTAATCCAGGATTACTTGGACATTTTTTATGTCTTTAATAGACATTAATATTTGATTGACAACTTCAAATTGACATGTTAGAAGGAAAATGCACAAACTAAAACCATCTGCATCGAATTACAATGTAACTGTTGCAATTTCTGTCATTAATTGGTTATGAAAACCAGGCTTGTAAGATAACTTCCTCAAACTTTTTTTTGTGTTCATAGCTTTTCCACCCTTTGGATAAAACAAAAGAGAATGGTTTTGGAGGTAGAAAAGTTGTGTCTCTGGATGCACATACCAATCCTGTTCTGATCTCTAAATGTTGTTGTTCAGGGGGCTTTTTGTAGTGCTCTGCTGTTATTTCTTGTGCTGTAAATAACAACATTGGATTGAGACTGAAGGGAGAACATTATGAACATTTAGTTGTCTTTAACAGTTGACACACTTAGTTTTTGTCTTTATAAGAGTTGATAGGCCTAAGCAGCATTCCTGTGTCATAAAGGATGTTTGTAGGAGTTTGTAGTTAGGAACAAGCTGGGATGAGAGACCAGGGTGACAGAGCCTGTTCACACAGCCCCTCAAATCTTCCATGCCCTTCCAGTATATCTTTGTTTTATGCTGTTTGGCCAGAAAACTGTTCACTGCAGTTTTTCATATTTTAGAGGATTTACATAATGTTTTTCCATGATGGGAGATTTCTGTTTTGCTAGTCTTAAAATGCCAGAGAAAAAAAAAAAATTATGCACGGCAGGTGCTTTGAATAGCAACTGCCATTCTGGGCCTGTGGCAAAATTTGTAGCGGTTTTGTTTAATGCTGTTTTCTAAAACTCTGCCGAGAATTTTGTGTTTGATACTGTTGAAAACAATGTCACTGAAAACAATGTCACGTAGTCAGCGGGAGAGAGAGGCAATTCGAGGACCCAGTCCTAAGATTCAGTCACCCCCAAGCACTGGAAAAGTCAAAGAGTTTGACTACTGGAAACGTGGAGTATTTTACATAACACATCACATATGACTGGGTCAAGTAGTTGCAGGAACCAGCATTGCATATAAACCCCTTCTGTTGCTGTTAAGTGTCTCAGTGTGGATCTCAATAAAAAAGACACATAAATCTTAGGGGAGGTTCTGCTGCTGGAGCTCAGTGGGGTGGCTGGAGCAGCCACTGGGAGCTGCTGACTCCGCTGCTGCAAAGTTACTCCAAACATTTGTCTCTAAACTACAAAGGAATAAAATAAAATCAGAAACCAACCCAACAGAAAAAACTGGGTAGAAGTATCACCAGTCCTGTTTTACCCCTCTCCACACACACAATGTTTTGAATGTGTTTTATCTGTTCTTTGCAGGGTGAAGAAACTAAAGCACTGACTCTGGTCCTTCATCGGGACTCTGGATCTCTTGGATTTAATATTATTGGTGGCCGGCCGTGCGTGGTATGTTAATTGTTAAAATATGTCTGCCCTCTCCAGTTGGGAAAAGCATGTAGGTCAACACTTAGAGGAAAAAATGTTGCTGACAAGCATTTGGGCCTCTTGGGATTCTTTCAGAGCAGTTCTTCCATTGAGATTGTATGGATGTCTATTAACTACGCTGCCTTTTGTCTCGCTGCCTGTTTGTTCTTGCACATCATCACAGCCAGCACCACTAATCCTGGTGCAGTGCCACTCCCAAAATGATCAAACCCACGGTGTCTCTTTCTCAGACCATACCCCTGTGAAGTTTGTGGGTTGAGAGCCACAGCTTCATCCCCTTCCATTAAAAAAAAAAAAAAAACAAAATTATTTACTCTGCTTTCCACCAGAGATCCAGCAGGCCTCTGTGCAGGTGAAGGGATGGAACCTTAACAGCCTGGTTTTGAATTCTGTGATTTCAGCAGATGTTTCCTGCACTGCACACTCACTAATGTATTTTTTCGGGATGCTTGTTGGCTGGAGCTGCTGCATATGACTTTAATTACATCAAGGAGTGGATTATACCTTGTCCTAGTAATCTAGAAAGCATTCAGAACTACTTCTTGGCTGCTCAGAAATCTGACATTAATCACAATTTATTCCTGGTGAATTCACTTGAAAGTTATTCTTTCTTTAGAGTTTTTCAACTTTCTGAGACGTTGTTCTGCACTGATAAAACCACAATACACAAGAATATGAAAATACCTTGTTAGGTGTAAGGTGTTTTCATGGGTTTATTTTCAAGTCTCCAGAGGAAAAGCTGTGCAACTGAAAATGAAAATTGCACCGTTGTCTTACGTTTGATGTGCAAGTAGGCTGTGTCTCACTGGATTTTGCTGTGAAAATAATTGCAATGACAGTTACTCCTGAGCTGGCCCAAGTCAGAGGAAAATGATTATCAAGCAACTAATTTAAGTCCTAATGGACTTAAATCCTTCCAACTAATGCAAGTCCATCCCTGGTTGCTTGATCTTTCAAAATCAGAGTATCAGGTGTTCTCATTAGCACAAAGTAACTCCATATTAAGACATCAGGAAGAATATTTCTCTCAAATTACGTGCACTGTTGTGACATGGACGAGCCTCAGCTGAGGGCAGACGAGAGGGACAACAATAATGTGTTTTCCTTTTCACCCTTCAAGGACAACCAGGATGGGTCCTCGAGCGAAGGAATTTTTGTGTCGAAAATAGTTGACAGTGGGCCTGCTGCTAAGGAAGGAGGGCTGCAAATCCACGACAGGATTATCGAGGTATGAGAACACAGCTCAGGTCCTCATGTGGCACGTTTGCCGTGGTGGGTTTGGGAGAAGTGGACCGTGGTGAACACTGTCTGGAAGATGTGTCTGTGAAAATACGCTGGGCTTGATTCAGTGCTGACCTCCAGGGCTTTAGGTATAGTCCTTCCCTAAATATAGAAACCAGATTATGGATGGTATGTGCGTGTCCCGGCTTCCTGAGGAGCTCGCATCTCTCTGGTATGCCATAGATAGTTCTTTTTTAAGCTGTTGGAAACTTGGAAGTTATTTAGTTAAAACCATATGTGAAGTATCTGTGGCGTAAAGCACAAAGTTATTTTTTTTTTGTCTTGGTATTTTAAGTTTTGAACTTGGGGAAAATGGTTTGAACTTAAGTTTTGAACTCAGGGAAGATTCTGCTCCGCGATTTCTCTCTATGGTTTATCATAAACCAAAGTAACTTCTTTTAATGTTGTTTGTGAGTTCTTACATTGCTTAGATTGCAGTCTGAATTTCTTCTCATTTTGCCAAAGTCCTGACCTCAATAAAAAGCTCTTCCTGTGAAAGGGGATGGTTGCATGAAACTTTTCCCTAAATTTGCAGCGAGCCAATTTCTTTTTTTGGGAGGAGAGAGAGAGCGAGAATTTTCATGAAACAAAATGCAGCTGACGGTGAGTCAGTTCCCATTGTTTGGCATTCTGCAGTTAAGAAAAAGTCTTCCTCACTGTCTTATTTTTGTAGGCTGGAGAAACTTGGAGAGTCTATTGTTCAAAAAGATAAGTCTGGTGTTTGTTGCCAAGGATATCATGGAGCAGCCAGTTTCTCTAAGTAATGGAATTCCATTGCTCTTATGTTTTGCAAATGAGCAATAAACAGCTGTTAAGGATTTTCTGTTGGCAGGGGACAAAGTGTATTTGCCTTTTTCTGTACCGTTATGGCAAATCGCATTCACAATTTAGTAAGGGTATAAAGTATTAATTAAGTTTCTTCATATGGGAAAGAATGGAGCCACAGTAGCAGAACTATAAAAAGATAAGAAGCTGAGCTGTGAAATGATCCAGAGTTGCTCAAACTCTGTGTGTGATGTAACATAATTGCGAAAAGGTCTGGACGGTTTTGTGAGAACTCCGCGATTTTGTTTGAACTGAAAGGTTTCCCATAAGCCTGAATTCCCCCACAGCCTCCTTGGAAAGCTGACATCCGTTTCTGAAGTAGTGCACAGTCACATAAACCAAACAACCCCAAGAAAACCAAAACTCTGGGAGATCAAGTGCCCCAGGGTTAGGAAATGTCCTGGTGTCTGGTTCAGGCTCCGTGAGCACAAGCCCTGTCACAGTTGTGGAGTGACCCTGGCTCACAGGGGACAAGGACAGCCAACCTCCATGGGCTCTGCACCATCTGCTCTCCTGCAAGGGATCTCCTTCCTTCTGATTTTGCTTTTGCTCCTTCCTTACTGCTCCCCAAGCTTAGTGTTGGTCCAGGCTGAGGAATGAGTCCCACTGTGTGTGTCCAGAGGAGCTGAGGGGGACACCAGGGGACAGGCTGGGTGAGCTTTCCTGCCGTGTCCCCTCCCTGAGCAGGGCCATGCCTGTGCCAGCAGTGTTTGTGCAGAGCCCTTTGCACAGTTCAGGCTGCATTTTCAGAGAAAAGCCCAGCACAAAGACATTAGAGAGATTTGCTGGATTAATAACACGCCAAGGGTGGCAGGAACCCGTGTGTTGACACGGGGCTGACATGTGCTGACAGCTCTTGTTGTGCTGCCCACAAACTCATTGTCATATTCACTCTTCTCACCTCTAAATATACACAGAATGCTGATGGAAATGGAGCACTCTGTTTCCCAAGGGTTGGCTTTGGGTGCCTGCAGCATCTCACTCTGGGTCAGGAGTGTCCTGTGGGAGCAGGCCTTGAGTGGTGCCCAGCTAATGTGGTTTGATTCCCGTCGTGGAGCAGTCTCCAAGAGTGCTAATTGAATTCTTTTTTAGATAAATCCATTCATTTCATGCAGCCCAGCCACTACAGGCATCGAGTTCACAGCACTAGACTGGAGTGCTCTAAAAGAGGGCCCTCAAAATCCAGATACTGTGGACACCAGCTCCTGGAGCAGCTGTTTCATCCTGTGTTCTCTGCAGTTTATATTTAGCACATTTTATCTGACCTTGCTCTGGATAAGGAAAAAGGGGATACCTCCTGCATCAAGGCATCTCAGTGAGCTTTATCATCTTAATGTCTAATTATCTGAGATAATTGAAATACCTGTAAGCTGTCTACTTGAGAATTAGTAATGGCCAGTGGTGGTATCCTTCTAGAGGGAAGTTTTTTAATAACCTTCATGCTGTCAAAGTTTTGATTTGGGAGTTTGACTCAAGAATGATTTACAGATGGAGCTGTAACTAGCAGACCACAGCTGGAGGACTTGGCACAGAGCAGAGTGTCCTAGCAGGTCACATTTGCTTCCAAAGGCATAAAAAATGGTGAGGAAAGATGGCAGCTTACTCCTCTAGAACTGAATTTCGTTGTCTAGAACTTCTTTAACTTGTTCATTCAATGTTAAGGTTTTATGTATCATCAGCATGATTCTAAATAGATTCTTCCACGAAGAATTCAGTGTAAGATGCTAAGCATAACATCTCCCTAATTAATTCCAGCATCCATCACAGAGAATTTACAGTGAAGTAAAACATGAATCATTTGATTTCCTGTTGGAAAATGTTTCTTTGCTGCAGATCTTCTGATGGATGTGTTTTGGAGCACATATTAAATAAGAGCGTCACTTCTCGTTTTCAAAGCTGCCACAACATTTCTAATTGCTGAGCAGGGATTAGGCAGAGTGAAATACAGACACATCAGGATACTGTTCAGGGCTGATAGCAGGAGCATTGCTTTATTGCTGTTTGCTTGCAAATTCTGTCCCCTGACAATTTGATCCAGAGATAACCTTGGAATTATGTCAGAGATCATTTTTAAACATACTTTCCTCATGTAATTCGCATTTCCTGTTCTACATTTTTCAGAAGGTTAAATGCAGAGTTAATCAGGTTTAAGAACTGACTCGAATTTTCTTTAAAAACAATCTTTTGGCCCTTTTCAAAGCATTGAAATAAGTAATGGCACTGTGAGGTCTACGTTGCTGCTGCTAAATGACAAAAATCAAGATGAATGTTGCGTGGTCTGTAGCACTCAGTCATCAGAGCAGCATGTAACAAATACAGAGAATTAGCCTTTTCCTTGTATTTTGTTTTACAGAATTCTGTAGAATAATGATGTTTACATTGTGCTTACACAGGACTGCGAAGATCGTGTTGTGGCTATTAACTGATTAATAATTTCCTCTCACTGTTTAATAAAGACTTTGTAAACGGGTAATCTGAGGCACAGAGGGAGAGAAGCTCTAAGAGTTCTTGCCAGATTAGGGTTAAAGATTTGGGTTTTGGTGTTTTTTTGCAACTTCTCTGTGTAAACCAAAGCTTCTTACCTGTATCTGCTCTCAGATCTTTCACGATGACTTTAGGAGTGAGGAAGTCACAATTCTGGGAGATTTCCTCTGCTTTGACTACACATTTTTCACGCAGTTCTGTACTTGTACATTCAAAGCCAGCAGCTGATTTCAGCTGGTGATTTACTGAGGTATTGTTAAGATGTTCCACAGCAAATTGCCACATGAAAAACATGCTGAAACTATTGATTTTTTTTTTTTTCTGCAAAGGCATTACTGTTCTCATAGATTTCATTTTTGTCAGGGTAACAAAATGGTCCTAATTTCCTCCCTCAACAGAAGTTGGTTCAGGTCCCAGCCCTGAATGCCTCTATGCAGCTGCTTGGCATTTCTTAAGACAAAATCAGATTTTTCAGAGGTTTTATTTTTAAAGCACATCAGCCCTGAAAGATTATGAATTAAATCTGGCATTCTCTTCTCACTGGCTGGTAAACTTGTTTGTTTAGCTCTGGGGCTGCTTGGGAAGAAGGAGGCTTTTGAGAAGGCTGACTGCTCGCCACCTTAAAAAGTTTGCAGCACAATTAGGGCACTGTTGAGGCAGCATAAACTGTCACAGCCTTGCTGAAACCTGGAGGATTTATGCCATCTGGGACTCTCCTGGTGTTTCATGCTGCTCACAGGAAGGATCATTAGTTTAGGAGTTGAGAACACGTCTTAGTTCATTTGATTGATTTTCCCCAAAGCACACTCATGTGCTACAAATTACGGGCTGCTTTTCCAGGACGTGCATTTCTTCACAGATTACACACGAGAACAATGAGACTTTTTAGCAAATCTCGTGGATGTACAAACAAAACTTGCCGTTTGCTGCGGGCTCCCTGTTCACCCCGCCGTGGAGCGTGGTGTTTTGGCAGAGCCACTTTCTGCTCGCGGGAGGGGGTTAGGTGGATTTCAGGGAGATTAATTTGGGAGCTGCGTTCTCACAGCACAGCCTTCTGAAAAGTCACATCAGCGCAGAGAAATCCCTCAGCCACAGAGGAATGGCAGGAAAGGAGGCTCTGGCCAGGAGCACGGAAGGACCTTTCCCTGCCAGTGACACAGAGTGAGGCGAGGATGGCTTTAAAACCGAGTGAATGAATAAAAGAAGAAGCATTCCTTGTGGTCTGGTGGTGCGTGATGGGTCTCGTTTTTCCAGCAGACTGAGCCTGTGGCTGAAAGGACTCAGTGTCCTGCCCCGTCTGGCTGCACTGTCAGTGCTGCCCTGGGCGCCCTGCTCACCTATCACCCCTCGCAGGCAGCTTCCACAAATACCCAGTCAGTGAAATTACTATCTGAACACCAACTTCTGATTTTTGCTGCTGAGCACTGTTTAAAACAATGCCAGCTTTAGCTTTGGGATAATCCTAAACCTGCAGCTCCTCGCGGGGCGCTCGGTGCCAGCTGAACTCTGACAGGGATAGAAATTAAACAGAATTGTCGTGAGCGGAAAATTCAGCTCTGCAAGCAAGATTTACTGGGCAGCTCCGTAGGCTCAGGAATTAATTTTCTAGAAGAAAACATTTTCAGACAGTGACTTAAAAGTGGCTGTTGCAGTTCCTGCCAGGACACGCAAGCGCAAGAGCGTCTGTGGGGAGCGAGTGCAGCTACAGCGCAGTCAGCTCTTTTTGGGGTTTGTGCTCCCAGAAAAACTTTCCAAGGCCTTTGTCCATCTCTGCTGATGGTGTCTCACAGAGCAGCATCGTGCCTGTGCTAGAACAGAGATCCCACAGCTCGGTGCAAAGGGAGTAATAATAACAACCCAAAAGAGGAAAGTGTAAATGAAAACAGGCGGCCTTGGTTATCGCTGCATTTTTTTCCTCTCGTAAATTTATTTCCCTGATTTCATACCAGCACTGCAGGCTGAGCTGCGGCAGGGAGGTGGGGGAAAGCAGGGGGATGAGCCAGGGAATGAACCAAAGAGGTGCAACGGGATTTCCACACTAAATGCTGCAATGTTGTTCTTCCCACGAACAAAAGCAGAAAAATAAGTTGGATGGAATGAAAATGTAAGTGTTGCAGATAAAAAAAAAATAGCAATGTTGTTTCAAATATTATGGACCAACACTCTCTGACCTGCAGGCTGCAGAGCTCGGGTTATAAGCGCATTTCATGCTGTAACTTTTGAAAAGGTCCTGTGTGGGTTCCCCTCAAATTTCCACACCATCTTATTATTTCTTCCTTTTAATTGAAGTCCACATCATGCTGACCCTAAGCGTAATGTGGGCATTTTGAATCCATGGAAGCTTAGAATATTGCTCTCAAGGGGGTGTTGAATGAATAAGAGGTGATTAAATTATCAAACAAAGCTCTCTTAAACTCAGGAATAGATCCCTTATGTGTAACACATCTTAAATTAATGGGATTATGGTGTGGAGTCCTCTCTCCCCTGCACTTCCCTCCACTCTTGCTTCCCTTGCTGACACAGTCTGCCTGAAAACAACCATTTCAGTCTTTAGCCAGCATGAAATCTCTCCCATAAAACCCTCAGTGCTCTCGAGATGGGGACCATGACAACTCTGCACAAGTCAGGAAAAGAATTGCCACTGCTGGAATGGGGAGGAATGCCTTTTCTGGGATGGAGCATCCGCAGTCCTTGCAGAGGAGTTAAATAATGTTGCTCATGTTTGTGTTGGAATTGCAGTTAAACAGGAAATTGCTCTTGAGAAAAGGGAGAATAAATTATGAGGAACTTGCTTTCCAGGTTGGATCCTCTTGCCTCGAACTTTTCATTACTGTAAGGCTGGAAAAATTGGGAGAAAAGTCCTACTTTAAAACACAGTGAAAGTCACAGATTATTTAGCAAACGCTGTTTCTCTGTGGTGTGGGTAACTTGTTTGGGACCACAAAGAACAAGATTTTGGAGAGGAAATGCAAACTGCTTTGATGATTTCCAGTCAAATCTCACATGAAGTCAGGGGCTCACTCCACTCCGCTGACTCCTGTCGTGCTGATCCCAGAACTCATGAATTCCCTCATCCATCCTCCCTCAGCTGTGTTTACCATTTTCTGCTAAACCAATCCTTGCTAATTGCCTGGCTAATGCAGCTCCTGGTGGGTTCCTGCCTTGTGGGAGGCGTTGGGAAGTCCTTCCCTTCTCCCAGCTCTGGTGGGGAGGTTGTTCTAAGCCTGGTGTGGCACCTGGTGGCTGCAGACACAGTCCTGGTGCTGCAGGTCAGCCCTTGCCTGGGACCTGGGACAGTTCGTGATGAATTCAAAGCACAAACAACCTGGTAAAGCTAGAATTTGGGGTTAGGAATTATTACTCTCTCAAAGAAGTGAAAAATAGCTGGTTCGTCCTCTGTAGCTCATCAGAGAGCAACGTGGCAGACTCCAACAAATTTTAAATAACAATGGGACAATTTAATCTTTTCATTTGCGCTACAATTCCTCGCATTTTAAATCATCTCAGCCAGTTTTCCACATTTCAAGCCAAACCATTATGATTAACTGCTAGGTTTTATTTTTAGGTTTTTGAACGCACCGAGTCTTTTTTAGAGAAAACACACAGAATGTCCTATCAACTATTTTCACACATTTGGTGTCATAATTGGGCAATCAGGCACAATCATCCTTAATTTAGTACATGTGTGGCACATTACCATGCCAATTGGGTTAAAGAGATGCATGAAGTGCAAATTAACTGACAAAAGGAGCAAGCTCAGACCAGCGCTATCAAAAGGCACTTGAGTCACATTTGCATAACTCTTCATTTGGAATTAAAAACGGGATTTGTTCAGCAAACGTGAAATATGCCAAGTGTGGGAGGATGACCAAATCTGCCTGGGGATCCCAAATCCTCATCCTGCAGCTCGACCCTGGATAATTTTGGTGGAGGGAGTTTTCTTCAGAACAAGAGCGTGGTGCTGTTCTAGCGAAAAGTGCCAGACAAAGTCTCTCCTGCCTTGTGGTCTTCGTAGATTTAATGACAAATAAAGTGTTTCATAGCAAACAAAATCTATTCCAGTACTGGGTATGGGGTTTTTGTTTGTTTGTTTGCCAAATGTGAGGATATGGTAGGACAAGAAACACTCCAGACAGGAAAACCTGGAAAAGGAGAGTGCTCAACAGAAGTTTATCAAATGTATACTCTAGCAAATTGTATGGCAATTATGGCTTTAGATTCCTCTCCTTCATACATGAAGCTCTTTCCTTTGCTTAATTTATGAATTCTTTACACTATGAAAAACTATCCACAGTTAACAACAGTTCTGGGCTTTAAACACTGAGAGGTAGCAACTTATCAACATTGGGAATTTAGTTCCAACACTGTTGACTGCTGCTTTTCCTTCTGCACGTTTTGATAAATTTCAAAACAACGTCACCTGACTGCTTTATGTTCCACTACAAAGTGCAACTACAGGACTTGTAAAGTTTTTAGGCTCTCATCAATACAAATGCGACTGGGCTGACAAATAACAGCAGGTGAAAAATTTTGTTTCACCACTGAGGCTTTTAAATGAAAACAGTATTTTCCTTTTTAAGGCTTTTATTATGCATTTTTAGCATCCAAAGTAAATTTCTGTTATGTTAGCTCTCATATAAAGGTGTGCCTTCTTCAAAGAAGCTTCTTGTGAGGGACCAGGGGATTCCTGCTCCCAAAGAGTGCAAATGGTGCAGGTGTCTCATCTCCAGCTTCAAGTGTGCACAAAATGTGCTTCACCTGTGAAGCAGGTGGACAAAGAGGCAGAGTATGGAAAACAGTATCATTTGTCAGTGCAAGCTCCTTTTCCACAGTCTAATTGAGCCTGGTGTTAAAAATACTCTTTAAAAAACCCCAACAACTTAATAATTTCTAGATCCCTCATTGTAGGGCTGGACCTGTGGATCTCAGGAGCAGCATTCCTGCAGCAGCCTTTCCTCTCTACCCTTTCCCACTGGCACAGTTATCAGCCCCAGCCCCAGAGGAGTATCCACAGCTTAATTATATGCTCCATTTAACAGCAATACAAAATTAATCCTGTTTGGACAGAGATTAGATGGCGTATGGAGAGCCGTGTCTGGTCTCCTCAGCGCGGTGAATTTTATCTTGTAGTGTTTGCATTTAATCTTCATTGTTTTTTGCCATCATCCACGTGACTTCGAAGGGCACAAAAGGGTGCAAAGGTTTGGGGCTGGAGGCTGGCTCGGGATCCAGTTTAATTCCAGCACAGGTTTTCAAAGACAGGAGCCACAGGTGCTCAGTCCTGGCAGACACCACAAGACTGTTGGGAGTACTGGAATCCCATCTCCAGTTTTATCAGAGTAAAACCGCTGGATGTTTCCAAGCATCATGGCATGGCTGAGGTTGGGGAGGACCTTTGGAGAGCAGCAAATGCAGCCCCCTGGTCCCAGCAGGGTCAGCCAGAGCCTGCACCCAGGGCCACGTGTCTGCCTGGGGTGAATAAAGGCTCACACACATTCTGCACGTGAATAGTCCTTTGGGCTGAGCAGGAGCCTGAGCTGAGAACTGGTAAATATTCTACATCTGCTTGATTGATTGGATGAATGTGAGAAAGAAACCAGCCACAGGAAGGGAGAGTGAAAATGTTTCCTGAATCATTTGAAGGTGGGAGGAGGGAAAAAAAAAACAAAAAACAAAAAACCAAGAACTTTTTAGTGCTATTTTTTTTCTTCGCTCAGTTCTGCAGGCCTCCCAGCTCAGGAAGATTTAGTTTACTTCTTAAAAGGTCTTGCTTATAAAGCAGACCTTTTTCTGGCTCTGGCCAGCTCTAATAAAAATTAGCAGTAACTTTAGCAGCTGCCATACCACATGACTGCTTGGAATTGCATAACTTCTTTTTCCTCCTAAAGAAACACACAAAGATCATCTGATCTCCACCCTTGCAGCCTTCTCCAAAGTGTTTTTCTCTAAGTTGATTTCTAAACAGAAATCTTTTTCACCTTTCTTTTAATCAAGCCTCTTTTCTCAAGCCCAAAATCTGACAGCAAATGGTGAGGGGATCTGGGCAGAGCTTTCATGAGTTAAGTGAATAAGGTGATTATTTGTATTTTTGCTACTTCAGGCTCTATTACTGCTTATAAATAAGAAGCCGTGTCACGGACAAAATGAAAATATTTTGTGGCTGAAATTGTGGGGATTTTAGGGCCTGTATTTCTGGGAGCATGGGTTTGGATGGAGAAACACTGTGGTTTGCCAAGGACAAGGTCGTGGTGGGAAGGACGAGGCTTCTGTGGCCACTGCAGATGTAAACTGGACACAGACTGTTGGCTCAGACCAGGTCCTGTCTGGAAATCCCCGAGTACCCAACATGATCTACAGACAGAGGGGATGGAAATTGGAAATTGAAAATTATCAGCCTTTTCTAGATGTGTGACATTTGGAGATGAGCCATTGCTTTCTGCCTAATTGAGTTTCCCTTTAGCAAAAAAGAACCACAAACCCAAGTGTATCATCTTCATCAAAACCTAAGAACAAATAATCCCCTTTCTTTCTGTACAGCACTTTCTTCCCAAGCAAATTTCTTGCAAAGAAAGAAAATATTTGTTTTGTCAGGATACTCCACTGACTGCATATTTATTTATCTCTCCCTTGTAGTTCATTCACAATTCATTCCTGTTTCATAAGTCTTAAAGAAATCTCCTGTCTGTAGTTACAAAGAATTCTTAAATGATGGAATGAAAAAAAAAACCCACTTGTGTGTCAGGCTCTTTAAAGCTTGGTTCATCCTAAATCCAAACAAACAAAGCCAGGTGGTGATAATATCATGGAATATGAAATGCTGCTGGAAAACCAGGCCTGTTGGCAGCCAGGGAAGCTCTGGAAGCTGCTGTCACCTCTTGGAGCCACTGTCACAGCCTTGCACCCAGTTCTTGTCCCACACTTGAGCCGAGCCAGTTGTCTGAACCACAATAAAATTGGAACAAGATGTGAATTTATGTAATTCTCACTTTTGTATTTTCTCTGCTGGTGGTATTTCCCTTCTCCTGCCAGCTTGTCAAGAATCCCAACTCTCATTTGGGGGAGAAAGTCTGGCCCCTTGGATGCTGGGGATGGAGAGATGCGCTGAGCTGTCTTCAGCTGCGCTCACAGCTCAGGAGTGTCTTGTAGCAGCTCTTGTTTTAATTTCAGAGTTCACACAGCCAGCCCTGTGATTCCTTCCCGTGTTTGAAGGAGCCAGTACATACTGAGCCACTTCTTTTTAATACAACCTTTCATTGTTTTCCTTCACTTTGGCCTCCTTCTTTCCCCTTAAAACCTTTGCAGGCAAAGTTTCCTCTGCAGCAGGGGAGTCGTTCACCGTTTCCATTACAAACCTTTCTCTAGCAATGATGCCTTCTCCTTCAGTTTTAGCCAGTTTTATGTCCTGCTGCTAATTAAAACGCCCTCTGTCTTTCTTTGCTGCTAAGTTGACCCAAAAGCAAGTTTTTTGGCTGCCTCAGTGGAGGAGGCATTTGCAGACTGGCTGAGGAGCTGATGTTAAAGCGAGTTACAAACCCAGGACGGAGCCTGGGGTGGCAGAGAGAGCAGCACACGAGATTTCAGCCTCCAGCACATCTCCAGGCCTCACAGCCCACTGAAGGGCTGCAAATCCCACTTTCCCTGCTCTGACACTGCAGTTCCCTCTCCCAGCCCGCCTTCCCCAGACCCTGCTGTGGTTTTTGTTAGACACCCAGACTCATCGGGTTAATGAGAAACACTTCAGTATCTCAGGCAGAAATAGGAGTTGGGAGGCTGAGAAGATTTCATCTTTTGGGATGAAATGAATTTTGTGCATAATCGAAGAGAAAAGCCCTCCAGACTCTATTGAGACTCTCTGCTTGGTTTGAATGCCGTGTTACAATTTGAATGGATTTACAGAACAAAGGAACCAGGACGCCACAGTCAGAACTCAGATGATACACTTGTCACTGACTCTGTCCCTTTTGTCCCAAATAACTAAAAATAACTCGCATTCTGTTTGTTTATCCCCTTGCCTGAGGTGCTGTTCGGTGGGAACAAGATGCAGAGGCTGGTGCTGAGCTCTAGTTTCTGTCTGATTGCAAAGGACTAAATTTCCCCTCCTTTAGAAAACCTTTGGAGAACAACTAAGCCCAAAAGCTTTTAACTGCTTAGGAAGTGTTTTCCTGCCATTTCAGGAAAGAAAAAAATGCAATTATCATGGCTGCTTCAAGGGAGTTGTCACTGAAGCGATAAACCATGGCGGAATTTACTTTTCCTCGTAGGAAAATGCAAATTAAGGCTGTAAATGGAGGTCTTGGGAAAGGTCCTGACCACTTTTTGCCACCAGCCTCATAATCGCCCCCGGTCATTCATATTCCGGGGCGATCAGGTGATGTACATCATCTTCTGCAGGGGGAAAAAGGACTGGGAAATGAAGTGTGGAAGTGAAACGTGCTGAAAGAATCAATGCCTTTGTTTGTATCTCTCCTTCATGTGTTAATCACTTGTTAACTGCAAACCACAACATTTCAAGCCGTGCAGGGCCTTTCCCCGAGGAAGTTGAACTGGGTGGCCAGGGAGACAAGGACAATATTTTAAAAGTTGCTAAAAATTGAAAGACAAATGCACAATGTTTGATTAATTTGATATCTGTGGAGCTGAAGTCAGCAGTGAAGATTTCGCTGAGGGAGGTCAAGGGAACTGATGGCCACGTTCATAAAGTCTGTTCTAACCTGGGGATAAAAAGTCAATTTACAACTATTTTATTGGAACTATCACTGGAGGTTCTGTGCAAGCCTGTAGGATCTGTAGGTGAGCAGAAGCTGCCCCATAAGTTGTCCGTCACAGTGGAGAAACTTTAGCATGTTTTGTACGTTCAGGCTGAGCGGGGGATTTGTTTTTCTGCAGCCAAAGTTGCTACTTCTTTGCCTAAATTAAAGGACATGCATTGGATAAACAACAGCTGGGGTCTTAGGTACTGCTCAGTGTCAGAGTCCTCCATAAACATGGGAAAATCATCTGCAAATGACAAATTCACTGATCTACGAGGCACAAATGTATTTTCCATCTCCTTTGAATGCTTTAAACATTGACTCATCACTGGAGAATCCAAATGGTGGTATTTGACACTAGAGAAGAATTGTATGGAAAACAATTTTTAGTTCAGTCTCCCGTTTCATAACAACACAGTTGTTGTAAACAGCTCGATTTCTGCGTCCTTCAGTTCCCAATATCCACATTTGCAACTGCTTTTATTCTCCCAATAAAACAGATTTTTGACAGGAGAGAGTGAACCACAATGTATTACGTTGCTGCCTAAATATTACATATTTCCTTTTTAAGCAAATTAAATGCAACATCATCTTAATGTTTGAAAATTAAAAACATTGGGGGGTTGTTCTTTTTTTTTTTTAGCTTTTGCCTTTTCAGAATATTCTTGTTATTTTGTCACAGTCCTGATTTTAAATTTCAATTTCTGTCGTTAACTGCAGAGTAGATACAGGCTTGGAACCTGGAGTAATGACTTTGCAACTGGAACACCCTGGCTTCTACCACTCTTAGTGATTTAGGGAGACATCAGTCTTGTGTTATTGTCACCCATCCAAGTTATTTAAAATTACTTCTCTCTGAATGTAAATTTTTGTGCGTGTCATGATCTAACTAGATTTATTCTATTCAAGTTTACAGTTCAGCTGCACAGTTAAAAGTTTTCTTTTACTTGGATTCAACAAATCCTAGATCAAGGTCAGATCTAAAGCTGCAGTTTATTGTTGTTGTTCTCTCCCAGCCATTACTTTGTCCATCAGTTAAATTGCCTTTTGGATTAAAGTATTTTGTTATGTGGAAACACGGGGCATTTGGGGCATTAAGAGCGCTGAGCATATCTCTGAATCACAAATGGGCCTGATTTTTGTTTCTTTCTTTATCCTGTGCTGTGTCAGACAGAGGATTTCCTACCGTTGTTTGGGCAAAGAAAGCTGGAGCTGGAAAGGAAAGCATAAAACTGATTGCCCTGATGGTTTAGTGTTACAGACCACCTACCCTGAGGAGGGGAGTAATTGAAATTCTGGAGAAGAGAAAAGCCATAGCCCAGCAACAAACAAATTAGGGAAAGCTTAGTGGGAAATTAGGGGAACGATAAAATATGATTCCATTTTGGTAACACTTTGGTACTTGGAATAGCTTTACATGGGAGAAAATAGAAAGCAAAAGGAGCCACTTAAGGGAAAAGCCTTTAGACAGACATTTAGAGGCTTTGTAGACAGACCTAATAGAATTTTATACACTTAACTTGTTATAAAATCTCTGTGTATTCAGACGTTGTCTTACATAATTCCTTGACTTTACAGTTAAAAGAAGGGAAAATAAAGAACTAGATAAGGAAGGGAAAGAAAACAAAGTGTGCATCTCTCCAGAAGAGGCTTTTTTTTTAGGGAAGAAAGCACAGGGCAAGATGTTTTAAATTCTTTTGGGACCTCAACAAGCAATTTATCTAGAAACTATTTATAAACTATTTCTATAAAGTCTCAGTTGGTGACAAATAGATGTATCTGAACTTAAAATTCACTTCTGGATGAAATATTTAGCTAACTTTATTCACATTCACCCCTAAATAATCTGGTTTGCTTTGGGGCATTGTGCACGGTACATTCTGCACACATCTGATTTAGGGACAGTTTTGTCCCTGGGAGTTTCTGCTCACCTACAACTCATAGTTTTTCCCAAAAGAGGAGAATGTGACTGCAAACCACAGATTTTTGTGGACCACTGAACTCGAGGCACAGCATTACCACAGTCAGTTTAGGGCATTTGGTCGAGCGTATGAAAAACTTGAAATAACAAAGAAATAAAAAGGCTGTCAAGGGAAGTTTGGAGTTCACTGAGAATATTTTCCAGAGACAACAGCTACACCTCACTGCTGTTTGTCTCCCTGCTCAGCTTCCATGAGAACATTGTGGAGGAATTTAGAGGGGGGGCTGGAACCTTTTATTCCCAAACACATTTCCCTCCCTCTCAGCCACTCGGGGATCCAAGAGCACAAGTGCAGAGGCCAAGTGGACACGTCCTGGCTGGTGGAACAGGCAGCTCCCCTGTGCTGCAAGCCAGCAAGAAGGGAGAGTGTTCTTGCCTTGGGAACCCTGAGGGGGATGGAATTTGGGATGTGGTCTCTTCTTTTGGGGTGAGCCTGAATCCGTCCATTGTTTCATGGGAGAACAGCTGCAGGGGACACCAGGGAAGTTTGCAGGAGGAAGGAAAAGCTGGTTTTTCTTCAAGATGGAACTGAAGGTTTTCTGGTTGTACAGATGTTCCTGCAGTGGCTGCTCTGTGCTGACAGAATCAGTTATCAGCCTGTAAGAGCCAATAGGTTCAATGAAGCAAAGTGATGCCCGATCCATTTTAAGAGGCACCGAGGCAAATTTCTCACTTCACACACTGAAACCAAGGGAAGATTTCAGTTATAAATCAAAATGGCCATTTCTCCCCTGTCAGGAGAGGAAGAATTCCACAGGAGCAGCTGTGAAGGCTCACACTCCCTTTCCTTTCCAGGTGGGGTTGTTTCAAACGCCCCTTTTAAGAGACCCCTTTCACTGAGCCCTGGGATGTGGAAAGACACTGGAAACTATTTTGAATCCTTGCAACAGGTGGTTAGAGTCAAACTGCAGTGCATAAAAGTTGTAGTCTTTCCAAGGTTTTCATTTTAGCCACATGAATTATTTCTCATTTAGTGAGACAGGAGTTTCAGCAAGTTGTGCACATAATTTCTGTTTGCTTTTTCTAATAAGCAGTCATGGCAAGGGTGACTTCTGTTCTTTCTGCCTCAAAATGTGTGTGAGCAAACAAACATCTCATCTCAAATGCAGCAGCAGCACAATGACCAGATGTCTCGTTTATGCTTTAAAATATTTTTGTTCCAGTCCGTAGATGAAATTCTTTCCACTTTAAAAACGTTCAGCTTGAACTTGGGCAGTTAAAGGACTCCTGATGGCAGAGCTGGGTGAGCCAGCAAAGTACACACCCTTCTCAAGGTCTCTCTTGCACAAACTTTTATATCAATTCCTTTCATGGCCTGAGGTGAGGCTTTAAAATTTTCTAAGGTTTGCTCTGTTGTTTTTATTGTTCTTCTGGATGGGACCAGATTTGGTCCCAGCAAGAGCAGAACCACTGCCAGAACTAAGGCTGCCCTCAGCCCTGCAGGGTCAGAGGGGTTTGAAAAGTCTCCATTCTTATTTTTTTCAGAAATACAAGAATAAACTTTAAGAAATGCACATCAGAAATTGTCACATGTCAAGGTTTCGTGGCTCTTTCTTGCAGTGCCCAGTGTCAGTCCCGCACATCCAAGTCTGAAATCTTTATCAAAAAAAGAGTTGTGCTTATGTATATCATAGTTCACACAGCAGTGCCCTCGTGGATTGCCTTCAGCTTAAAAATCTTTCTGCTGTGGTGAGCACAGTCGCTCTGACTCTGCTTTTTCCAGGGGAGAAGGTAGGAAAGGAAAATGATCAAATACTGGTAACAACAAGAACCTGCTATAATTAATTGTGTTACTACTGCCAGTGCTAAGTGGAGAAATGAACTGTGGGGTGAATGGAGCAGAACAGACTTGAGCAACAGAAGGTAAATGACAGTATTTTACATAAGCATCAAATATTTGACAGTTTTACAACTGGCTTGTTACTCCTGACAACTGTTGCTTTGGGGTAAAGAGCGTTTGCTCTTTCCATCTCTGGCTTTCCCACATCCTCAGAGCAGCTCATGAGGGAGGAGGTGCTGAGAGGCAGCTCTGTGTCAGTGCCATGGGGCACCTGGTGGGTTATTGACTCGCTCAGCTCTCCCAGCAGAACCCTGAGGTTTGTTTCAGCAGCTCTTCAGATCCAGAACGGGGCTGCCCATCGAGGTGTTACCTTCAGCGGGGTCATTTCACACATCTGACACAGAGAGGGTGAGCTCCTTCTGTCCTGCTCAGCCTCTAACCCACCACAGAACATCCACACAGAATCCAAGGCTGTGTCTCAGCATCTGTTATTGTCACTGTGGTAGTGCCTGGGGACCTTCACGGAGATCAAATCCCCGTTGTCACCAGAGCTCACCTCAAATAAAGTCAAGTAGAAACATTCAGGAATGCACAGCAGGGCAAAGCCAAGAGGGGTTGTGTCACAATTGTTGCCAGGACTCACAGAAGCTCAATTTACCCACTTCCATGGCTAAGGCGGGGCTGGGACCCCAAGCTTTTAGTCCAGGGAGTGACTTAACCACAAAGGCAGCAGCTTCCCTTGGAGTGGGGAATAAATCCACAATTGTAATCCTCTCCAGGTTGTTTTAGTGCTACTCCTGGGTACGGGGGGAAGCTTGTGGTAGTTCCACAGTGCCTTTGTCTAGACGAAGATTTAGATAGATAATTCTACAAATTCAATATATGACACATGGAACACAAATTCCTGTATGCTGAGCTAGTCAGGGGAAGGATTAGGGAGGCATCACTTTCAGTGTGACTATCTGAGCTTATATTGAAGTGTAGATCACTCCTACACTGTTTTGGGGTTTGGGGGGTTTTTTTGGTTATGCTAGACCAGACTAGCTAACCAGTTCTAACAGAATTAGAATTTCTAACATAAAAACAGTTCTAACAGAAGTGGAACTAGGGCACAGCATAAAGGGACAGAAAAATGAACAGAGAGAAAATTAGGGAAAATATCCCCTCATTAATAACAGAATGCTTTTTAGAATTTTACTCATCCTTAAAATATACATCAGTTACCTTGAGACTAAGAGAACAGTGAGAAGTCTGAGACAAAATAGGAATCTTTTCAGAAAAAAGTCTTGAAAACAAATACTTAGATTGTTAAAATACTTCCTGAGCCATAGCTAGAGCAGTTCTATACCCTATAAACAAGCTATACCTGCATTTCCATGGGAAGCTTCCATGATATGGATAACAGCTGCTTAAGATTCCAATTGTATTAAAGTTTGGTTTATCCATGAATTATGTATTCAACTATAGCTTGCTACAGTTGATTGCAGTTGATTATTTCCAACAACAATTAATACTACTCCTTTAAATAAAAAGCACAATGTGCATCTGTTACAGATGGAGAAAGCATTTATTCTGTGTGTACCTCGGAGTCCCAGAGGGAGATTTGGGTGTCCAAGGAATGCAGGGTGGGGTGGGCTGTGGCTTCCCTTCAGCCCTGGCTGTCAGAGCAGCCCCGAATTGCTCTTTCTGCTGCCATTTTTAGTGATTTGGTATCAGCAGCTCCAGCCCCTGGGGAGATAAGAGGGGGCACATGAGCTCTGCAGGGCTGTGGGGCAGGTCTATATCAGTCTGGCAGCTGTTCTGTGACGGGGAAGGTATGTGACAGCTCAGGGCAGGCTCCAACAAATGGCACCCGCTCCCAAAAAACGGGCTCCAAAGTGACCTGCTGCCCCCAAAGGCTGCCTGGGCAGGGGTTCAGTGTCATGCCTGACATTGGTGCTGAAACCTGAGTTTTTACAGTGGGAAATGCCTGAACATGGAGGTGTTTTCAGGGGATTTGTCTGGGGGTCTGCTGAACACTGACCCATTACCCAGCAGGGATCTGCTGTTGTACATAATCTGTGCGCTGACACGTCACTGCTGTTTTCACCAAACATAGTTCAGTCTGTACCAGAGCTGCTGGCATTTATAGTGGGGAAGATGGCTTTCAGGGGAGTGATGGAATTCTGCCTAAAATGCACAGGAGGCTGAGACCTGCAGCTCACAACTACTCCCCACATGCTGGGACGCTAATTCTGGAGAGCAGAAAAATTACGATCCAGGCCAGACATTCCCCACAAATCCAGGAGTCACTGAATCAAAGTAGGAACTCTCAGACAATCTCAGGGGGGTTGTCACACTCAGAAGAAACCATTATTTCTGATAAATTTTCCTTATTTCAGATAAATTTACCCTTGGGTCATGTTCTCTGTTGCCTTGTCCTTTGGGTGGTTGTACCACTGTTATTCTCAGTGATGGTGTTTCACACTCACTGTAATTCCAAAGGGCACAGAGTAGAAAGGAAGGAGACCCAGTGCAGGTAAAATTCTGTGCAGAAAAAGCTGCTTATTGATTTTCTGCTTCCTGACCCTGGCTGCTCTGCTCACTCCCTGTTCTTGCCTCCCCCCAAAGCCCCAGGATTCCCATCCATGATGTTTTGCAGCTGAGGAAGAGTTGATAAACAGAGTTTTGACTTGTGCCACTAGCTAGAAAAGGATTCCAATTCATTTCACCCAGAACTATTAAGTACCCATTGAACAGGCAGCTGAGGTATCAAATCCACAGAGCCTGCAGGGAAACCCTGTGGGTCCTGTCACTGCAGGGGACACACAGAGACTGTCCAGGCTGCTCATCATGGGTCATTCCCTCCACAAACACTGAATGTTCACAGGAATACAAGTGACAGTTCCAGAGGAAGAGGAGGAAGGAGCAGTTCTGCTGCCTGAGGTGGGCAGTCCATGAAAGAGGAGAGTTTTCCCTCCTGTTTCTATTCCCCAGTTCTCTGAACTAAGCAATGTCAGGCAAATCCCATTTTACCCGAGATACTTTCATGTCTTTGGGGATTAGTTATGTACATCCCCATTTGCAGCTTTTACCCACAACATTTACCATCACGTTGGGACATTAAGCTCAGATGTTTTAATAAATATAGTGATTTTTTTCATTAAACTGTTCCTGAGCCATCACTGCTTTGCTGCTGAGTGCAGCATGAACTGCTAAACATGAAATATTGTCCACAGCTACAGAATATTCTCATGAAACTATCATTTCCAGAGATACGGGGGATAAAAAGCTATACTGTTGATTTTTCAACAAAAATACCATCAGCTTTCAGTGCAAACATTCAAAGATGTAATGAAAAGCTGCTGTAACAACAACTCTCCCTGCCTAGCTGCTGTTGGGGGTTTCAATGTGCCATTTGTGAGCTTTAAATTGCTTCTGCAGTCAAGTGTTGTAATCCATTAGTGATAAGAAAAGGTATTTGTCTATCAGTTGGAGTTAACTACATTCCTTGTATTAGAAACAGTTTAGTCTCTTGCGTGAGCCCAGCGCAGGAAATTGTTATGGGAGTCTGGCTGCGGAGCTGGGAAAGGAGCAGTTGGTGCTCCCTTCCCCCAGCAGAAATGTGATGGATAACTGAGCTCTGACAGCCAGCAACTTAACCTTTAGCAGTGCTGCACAGAGCAGCACCACAGACTTTGACTCAAAGCATTTCAGCTCCTTCTGAGCAAAGTTGTGTGGAAAAAAAAAATAGTTCTGCAACTCTTCCTGGGATTTTTCTCTTAAAACAGCGACGTTCCTGCCTTTGGCTGTTCAAGCGTGTTATTTCATTACTTTTTTAGATGGTATCATCATCCTTACAAAGAATAAACTCTAAATCTGTGGGTAAATGGATGAAGACTAAGGTTTGGGTTTTGTAAATGGGAATTGCAGTTTCTTTGATTTCTCAGATCGGATTTGTTACCAGCTCCATTGGGGTTTTGGAGCAGCTGTTGCTAAATATTATCAGCTTTGCATGTTTGGCTAAACATCACCAGGAAATGCAGGAAGTGCACCAGGACATTTCCTTGGGTTTCTTTTTGCTCTGTAAAGAAGCTGACAAATGTTGCAGCAGATCTCTAAGACGTGATCTAACACAGCAAAGCATGATGATATTACATATCACAGACTCAGGGAAATCAGATAGGAAACGTATCAGAGGTGACATCAGTCCCCAGACTGGCCCTGGACTGGCACACTGATCGTCTTGGTCACTACCTAAATGCAGGCTTATAAATTATTTTAGGATCTGTATAAAGTGCCCATGTACAAAGCAATATATTCCTGAAGAGTTTAAAACAGTAATTCAAGCACTGCACCCTTTAGGATTGCAATGCAGTCACCTCCTTACGTGGTTTTATTACAAAAAGCGTAATTTTGTGAGGGGCTGTTCTCACAGGGTCAGCAGCCTGTTAGAGGCTGGTCTCGCCCTATCCTGAAACCCAGAGCAGCTTCCTGTGGGATTTAAGAGCTGCAGCTGTTCCAGTGAATTCAAGATGTGTCTTACAAAGCCTTCCACCCAAGGAAAAGCTGCAGCCTTTGGGCTGGACACCACCTGATGTTATACATAGGATCCCTCTGTTCTGCTGCTTAAAATAATCCATGCTGAGGGGGGATTTTGTAGGTTTCCAGGGGCTCACTCCCTGCAGGACTTGGTCCTGAAAAACAGAGGAACTGGCAGAGGCACTGGAATATGAATACTGCAGAAGAGTCAGCTTTCCCACCCAACGTGTTTGGCAGGAGGAGCTCTGACCTGCAGGGAAGGCCAGCTGAACCCCTGGAGGAGGAAGGATAAGGATCCTGGGAAAACAAGCAGTGAAAAAGGAGACAAATTGCATTACATCAGGGTTACTTGTTTATCAGAGGAGCTGCACAACCTCAGCTCCTGATTTTTGAGGAGGAGAAGAGAGGCTGTGCCAGGACTGTGTCTCCTTTACAAAGGCTGGGCATGAGGCCATGCAGTGATGGCGTGTTCCTCCCAGCAAATAATCCCATCAGTACCAACCTCTTCCTGTGCAAAGTGTTTGGAGATCGTACATCACCCCAAACAGGAACATTTCCTGCTGTCCTGCTGCCAGGGTGCTCCCAGCAAAGCCTGGGAGAAGGAAGGAGGCACTGGGTGCTGGTGCCCTCAGCTGGGTGGGAGGGCAGCAGTGCCACAGCCCCCGCAGTGGGTCACATCTCTGCTCTGCTTTTAATCTGGGCTCAGCTGACAGTGATTCCCACTTGTTTTCAGTGAGCAGAACCATATGTTTGGTTTTCAGCAGCACATGAAAAAGTCAGGGCACTGTTCACGAGCTGAAATGCCTCCACGGAGAGGGATGGGGCTGCATCCACCACTCGTTATTTCTCTTCAAAGGCTGGGTTGGATTTACTGCAGCTGTCAATCAGCTCCAAGCACTTACTCCATTTTTTTCCCCCCCTCTTTGTAAATCACATCCATCAAATCTGCTGTCAAGTGGATAGTAAAAGGTACCTGCCCCCTAAAGGGCCTCTCCAGCTGAAAGCAAAACAAGCACCTGATAATCCCCAGGAAACCCTGTGGGATATAAATATACCTGCAGTGTATCAGGCCAGGATAACCAGAGGGAATCTAAAGGCTGAACACCAGGGTGCCCAGTCCAACCAAGTCCAGTTCACAGGAGTGTCCCTCTTGTTTTGCCTCAAATAGGAACAGTTTGCCCAGGCTCCTAAAACCTAATTCCACAAATTCCACACAACCCTAGGGGCTCATTTCTTTTGCCTCCTTGCTCCAGGTAATGCAGTAAAATACTGATCCAGCACCTGCTCTGTGTGCAGCTCAGAGTTCTCTCTGGTTTCCAGCAGTGTCTGCCTCCACAGCCACAAAACAAGGCAACACTGGGATAAACAAAGTTTTGTCCTTGCACAGAAGGTCTGAACTCTGAGGGACAATCCTCAGTGGCTGCTGAGAAAGTTCACAGACAATTTACATCCTACTTTGGATTACATTTTTTCCTCACATCCTAATTCCCACAGAAAAGGGGCTGGAATTGGACGCTTGGTGCTCACCTGACAGATAAATATCCTTCCTGTAAACAGGAAGCCTGTTCAGTTCTTTGCCATAAATAAAGTTGTATCCAGCAGTAACTATAGGAGGGCAGACTTCAGGCTCCGTGTTGTAAACACTGTCAGATGCAAAAAAATAGTTTCTGGATTTTATACAAGGTATCGGAGTAGCAAGATGTGATTACAAGGCACACGTTTTTCTGGGAGCCTATTTATGTGCAGCTGAACACAGCTTTTGATTCACGAAGCTCCTTTTTTTCCTGTATAAAATGCAGTTTGGCAAGTTTTAGCACTTAGTTAACTAATTCCCACCAGAAATACCGAAAGCATGGTTTCCATTTATAGCAAAGGGGATTAGGCTGATTTAGAAATACAGTATGTTGACAGTACTATTTAAAAGCATATGGACAATTTGCTCCTTTCTTCTCCATGACAGAAGTGAGTGGTAACCATCAAACTCTTTGCATCAGAGCAGTGGCCTCTCTTGTTTTGTCAAGATCAGTGTAATCTTTTCCAGTTGTAAAATCAAATCCAAAGTGGCCTGATTTATTGTTCTTTGCTCTCCACAAAAGGCACCGAGGCATCTCCACAGCTCTCTCCAGGCAAAGTTAGTGTAAATCACTGCATGAAGGCTTCCAGAACACGGCTTTGACTGGTGCAATAGTTCCCAACACTAGATACTACTTAATTACAAGTATTTGGTGATGATTTTCTATTAATTGCAAAAGTTTATGCTAGTACACTTCAAGAAATCTGTGATAGTATAATCCAAGAGGAGAAGAATTATGTTTTGTTGCTCACATATGTCTTGTTGGAGCCTCTATAATTATTCTGCTTGGGCTTTATGCAGAGAAGTGTCTCAGAGAGTCCTGCAGGAGAACAGAAGCAGCCCCAGCATGTCCAATACTTAAATCACAAAAAACCCCACAGAACAGGGCAGGATGGAAGGGACCTGCTCCAGCAGGGAAATGTGTACAAACACAGAGTTCCCTTACAGAATGAAATATAAGTATTCCTAATACAGAAAATGGATCAATTGATGCAGCCAGTGATCCTTTATTAAGGTTCCTAGGCAAAAGCCTGGCCTTTGAAAAGTCCTGATTGCCCAGCAAGTCAGTAAAGGTTTCCTAGACACAGGAATATATCAAACAGTGATGTAGGAACCTCACAGGAAAAGCTGCCACTGTCACAGGGGACAGCAGGCTGTCACACTCATCCTTTGGCTGCCAGCCACCAAGGGATGCAGGCTGCAAGAAAGCTCAGGATTTTCCTACAGGCACCAAAAATAAGGGATGGGAGCCAGAACTGATGCTGTGAACCTTTGCCTTGAGGCTTTTAGGTCTGGCTCAAATATCTGCACGATTTCATGTTCACAGAGCTCAAGGAAAGTCTATACACAGAGGTAACAGAGTCAAAGGAAGAAGTGGGAGGATCCATGAGCAAATCCAGGGAGGAAGTGCTACCCTCAAGTATAGGGAGTTCTTTTGAGTCCTGTGTGAACAGTAATATTTTTTACTTACAGAAGATGCACTGAAAGGGAAAATGCAGACCCCCAACAAGCAGGGACTGAAATGATTCTCAGCTGAAGTCAGTGAGACTTTGTGTGCCAGCCCAATCTGATATTCACAGTGATCTGCAGTCACTCTCTTCATCCATTTGCTGCCTGCAGTGCATTATAGTGAATGAATAACACCATATTTTCTGGAGGAGATCTTAGACTGATGCCATGAATACTTTTGTTAATGATCCAGAACATTCGCAGCCTGTTTTAATTATTTCATCTCCCTTGTACATCCCAATTATTAAAATAAGCAGAAGTTACCAGAAAGTGTCAGGAACAAAGTTTAAGCATGAAAACAGCTCCGTGCTCTCAGCGGCACGATCCAGAAAACATTTGGTTGCCAACAGTTCAGTGATTCATGAAAATCACACTTGCATGTGCAATCTGTGTTTGGCTGAGGCCCCAGGCAGGTGGTACCAACCTGTCAGGCTGAGCACACAGAAGGATTTCAGAGCATTTCAGGACAGTGCTGTTTAAAATGAAAATTTTTTTGTTGTTGTTGTTGATCCTCAGGTACAGAGGATTTTAGAACTGTACTGACCAAAGAATCCATACTTTCCTATTCCTGCACCTCTCACAGGGAGACCTAACAAGTTCTTTGGGGCAGGAGGAATTTGACACAACAAAACCTTCCCTTTTCCTTCCTGTTGTTACATGCTGCAAATCATGGTAATATTTATGAGTATCAAAACCCAAAAATACTCAATGATTAAGCCAATATAGTAACTATGGCAGGAAACAAATTTAAGCCAGACAAGTGTATGGCAAAATGACTCAAACCTTTGCTAACGAATGTCAAATGGAGATAATTTACATTCTCTTTAAGCAGAGCTGTTCAATGTTTCACTCTTTAGAAGGCAGCCAGTTGGAGAAATATCCCCATGACAAAAATATTGTGCATCCAGAATGCTCCGTGGAAGTGTGACCTGCACAGCAATAACCTTTCAAACGTTCACACCCCTGTCTCTCATGGAAGCAGCATAAGGCAAGTTTAGGTCTGCAATAACAAACATCAGTCTGGTTACCATCAAACTCCAGAGTCCCTCAAAATACCTGAGCAACTGTCCCCACATAAAGCAGCTCTTGACTGCCAGATGTGGTAGTTTTTAGATGCAATGTTTAACATCAACTGTTAAATAACAGGCACAAAAAGATACACATGTACACACATCTTGAACACAACTTCCAGGGCAATGTTTTTATGATTTAGTGCTTTCCCAAAATAGATGCTTACATCTGCAGACTTGAAACATCTCACCCTTAGGAGCTTTAAAAAAATACATATAACCATGCCACATTTTTGAGAAAAACTCCTTCCTGTTGTGGGATCTTATTGCACTCAGCTCTGTTATGGAGACACGAGTGTCTCCAGGGCTAAGCACACCGAAATAATTGTAATCCAATTGTGCTGAAATATTTAAGGGCATTTGTAGCTGTAAGAACATTCCATTTGACTCAGTCAAGAGCCACAGCCAGAATGCTTTCAGAAATAAAAGTTATGGCTTTTGTCCAGCTCCTGTGGAAGTAAATGGCCAGGCTGTCATCTCTTCAGCTGGGCTTGGGCTGGGCTCTGCGTGGTGCTGCCTGGGTCATGGAACAATTGCTGGTGGTGTTAAACAAAAGGAGTTACCAGCTGGAAGGGCAATTCTCACCAAGTGTACAGCTGAATATCCCAGGAAGCTGGTTTGTTCTGCCAGGAGGTATCCCAGAACAGCGAGAAATGACGTTTCAGCCTTGCCTGTCATTAACTGCCCAAGGTACTGTGCCTTCATCCTGGCTCTTAGCACCCCTTCCACCCTCCTGGTGGCTAAACAAACTCCCCTACAGCTGTTGTTATTGCTGATTTGGAGGCGTGTAAACACAATTTGCATCAGCAAAACCTTCAGCTGTCATAAACCATATTTTGGCAATTTAGTGTTGATGGTGACTGAAACGTGTTTGTCATTGCAAAACACACAGAGCCAGATTTGGGTTTCTGGTGTCTCTTGTCTGTGTTTGTACTAAAGCCCCTCAGTCCCTGGTCCAGGAGAGCAGACCACACTCAGGTTGATACAGCAATGATAGGCAAATGTTATCTTTGCAGTTTTTAACTATTGATTTCCTGATTTGGGGGTATTTCACTTAATGCAGGGGTTTTTATGTTGCCTTTGTTTTGGTTTTGACTTAATGGCAATTAGGATTTGATTCATTACTTCATAATAGGAATAAAGAGAGGAAGGGCACCTTATTAGGGGAAATTAGTAAAGTTAAAAAGGCAAAAAACAGATTTACAGCAAAAACACAAGTGGATAAATAAATCTAATCTTTCCATCCTGTAACAATTAGGATGATTTGAACACTACCATAGTTAGTATTTGAGAACTACACCCTGAAGCTTTCCTGAAGTCCTGCTGTCAGTATTCACCTCTGCTGGTGGAAGTCAAGGATGAATTGTGAGCACGTGGTCCATCCTGCTCCTGCAGTCAGGGTGAGGAAACAAGCTGACGGAAATCACCTCAGAAAGGGCCCGTGAAATATTTCTAGATTTTCTAACCCAAGGCCGGTGATCCAGTTCCAAGTAAAGATAATGCAAATTTTATAAACACAAACAAGCTGCTTTCCTTAAACCAGCAGAATGTTTTCTTTCAGAAATGGCCCTAAAGCTGGGCACGCTGAAGGATGAGTTTGTGTTGTTGGTTTTGAATCAACCATCACTTACCTGTAGGGAACTCGTTATCTGAAAATCACTGCAGCTTAAGGCTGGAATAAAAATTGAAATTCTGACACTTCAGAAGTCACTTCAGTGTATTGAGTGACCCTGTGCTGTCCTCAGTGGTGTGGTTGTGTGTGTTTGACAAACCCAACTCCACTTCCTTGCCGTGTCAAGTTATTTTCCTTCTATGTAAGCCACACAAGGCTGGCCTGTTGGAAAATGTAATTTTGTTTATTAAGCTGAACACGCTTTTTCAACTTCTTTTCTCATTTCTGGTGCTGCTCAAGGTTGTTCAAAAGTAGAATTTTAAGAACTGGAGAAATTTGTTTCACCAATGGATGATTGAAGTGCAGCTCCTTTTCCAACCAGTGAAAGAGCTTAACCCACCCTGTCTTTCCACCTTTTCAAGAAAATGGTTGAAAATTTGATAGATTTTTATAGCAAGAATAAAATGAAAAATGAGTAATGCATAAATCCTTTATTACTGCCTTTCTCCTTACCTCTAGGAGCTGATGTAATGAGTTATTTATAAGATGTTATTTTATGTTTCCTGACCTAAATGGCTGCATAATCTTAGTGTTACTGCACTGTAATTTGGTCACAAACTGTATTTTTGTGGTATGTGAAGTGCCATCTGCATGCAGTAAAGCACAGCTGTCACTGGCTGCATGTAAAGAATTAAAGTAGAAACAGCACTGATATTGTTTTTTAAAAAGAAATTAATTTTCAGGCACTTCATATGTGTCTCGAGCCTTCTTATGCAAACATCTATCAGTGCTTAGTGTTTCTTGGTTCAGTAATTAGGATTCTGAAAATACAGGTCGTGTTTCCAATTGCATATTATTCCAATTACCTTATTGAGCCATATTTGAGCTAAAAAGCTACACAGTGATTCAGAGACAAACCCAGTGTAAGGCAAAGTTTTACCTTGGAAAACAATCAAGGCCTTGAATGTTGGCTAACAAGCAGGATGAATAATCCAATACACGTGGGGACATCAGAATAAAATTAATAAAAGTATTGAGATTGACCAGCAAGTGATGTTCTTACACGCAAAATATTTGTCCTCATATCATATTCAAGCAACCACAGAGTTTTCACAGGTGGTAATTTTAAATTCTGGGAAGTGGATGTACTACAACTGCACTCAGTGCTGTAGGGCAGAAGAGATCCCTCGAGCACTGATACCACCAGTAAATATGAAAAGATGATTTCCACCAGCCTCTGCCTTCCCAGAGCAGCAAAGAGCTCTGAACTCACACACCTCGTTAACAAACCCCAGTCTGTTCTAATTTGGGCCCGTGCAAATAGCACTGGACTCGTTCCAGATTTGTATCTGTAATTGATAGCAGAATTTGGGCCGTGTGTGTACACACACACATGTATATAACATAAGCTTTCCTCCCACTACTGTATACAAGGCTTTTAGAGTAAGAAAAGCTCCTTTAAAAATACATATACTTTTAATTACAGGGGCTTTTTTTTCAGGACAATCTTTCACTTAATCAATCCTGAAGTGCATTAACTTCTGTAATCCCAAATAATTGACTCTCCCTTGATAATCAGAGTTCAGATTTAGGTTTCTGGGCTGCTTGCTTGCAGTGTTTTGTACCTTATCTTGCAAAGTACTCTGTGAGAGAGAGGGCCAGCAGTGAGCAACTGCAGTTAATGTGTTTCTGGCTGGATTTGGGCTGATGCCTTTTACTCTCTCTGCAGTTTCATTAATGTCTTTCACATGTTAAGATCCCTTTTCATCAGCCATGTAGGAAGGTGGCTGAGTGATGCTGGCAGTGTTTTTACAGATGGAGCTCTGTTGGTGGGGAGGGTGATGCAAGGGGCAGAATGCAATGCTAGAAACCAGTTTATTGGATCTTATTTCTGTGCTCCAACCACTGGATTCTCCTGTCTCCATATAGATTTAAAGGATTAGTTGTGAGCTAAGTCAGTTTTACAGAACACATTCAAGTTGCACTGGCTGTTTTTGCTGAGTTCAGAAATAAGCAGCAACATCCAACAATTTCATGGCAGGGAAACCACAATAAAGATCCTTGTGAGTTCAGACAGTGCTGGTTCAATGCTCTGGGGAGTATTTGGCAATGCTGTCAGTGATTTTATTATCCACAAAGTGGTTCATCTGTAAACCAGTGGCCAGGGCCACAGAGTGGTTCCCCTAATTCAAGTGGAAGGGAGAAAGGGGATGGTTGGAGCAGTTCCAGAGGGTCAGTTCATAGGCTGAAACCTCATGGAAATGCCTAAAGCAAATTGTCACTCATTCTTCCCCAGTAATCTCTGGCAGAGATCGATGGGACTGTGGGCACAAATGGGAGCAAACCTGAACCGCCCCAAGTTTTGCCAAGAGCTCAAAACAGTTCCCTCCAACCAAAGGATGTGAAAGGGCTGGTGCAGCCTCCCCTTGCAGGAGAAATCCTCATTTATGGGAGATTTCAATGTCCCCCAGAAAGGCTTGGATCAGGATTTAACTGTGGGCCTGCACCACAGCAATGAGCACTTCCACCCACCATGAAACACAGCCCTTCCCAGATCATTTTTGTGCCATTCCTCATCTTTCCCTTAGCAAAGAGGCTCATTAGGACACAACCAACATAACAGGCAAAGTGCCAAACCCCAGCAAGATATGCAGCGCAACAGACAGCAGATTTTGACCTGATACAACTGAAATGCAGCTTTGATGGCAGTGTGAAACACCCCATTGGAAACAGAACCAGTGCTGATAAAGCAGGGCACCAATAACTAATGTCCCACCCATTGCTGGTGATCTTCATGGCAGTGAGGGAGCACCATGGTCAGGCCAAGAAGCCCAAACACCTCAGGGAGAGGGACAGGCAGCAGGACAGCCCCAGCACGGCTCAGGAAAGGGGAGAAAGCCCTAAAGCTGAGCTTAAGTGAATTCTGGATGTGGGCAGAGAGCCCATGTGAGGCTGGCCAGGGCTGTCAGAGCCTCTGAGTGCTCTCAGCAGTCCCTGTTTCTCCCAAGGCAGCACAAAAACCTTCTATTAGGCAGGGTGGCTTTAGGACCCCAGGGCCATTTTGTCCCAGTCTAAGTCTGGAGGGAGTTTATTGTGCCTGTAAGACCCTTGAAGTGCCACATCTTTGCTGTCAAGAAACAGCACAGCTTTACTTCCCTTGTTCACACCCCACAGGTGTCCTGTGCCATCGCTGGCACCCCCAACCTGTGCTGTCCTTGTCACAGGCAGAGTGGCAGTTCCCTTGGAGACACGGGGGACAGGAATAGCAGGGTTGCTGCAGGTCACTGCCCCCTGGGAAAAGTTCACACACCACCTGCTCCAGCCCTGACCCCTCATAAAACAACGATCCTTCAAAAACACACGGGGTCTGGCCTGGCTCCTTGGGCTCTCCAGCTCTGCCCCTCTCAGTGGCAGCACGGGGCAGTGGCCAGGCTGGTGTCAGTGCTTGTTACAGCTTCACAGTTTTACTTTTTAGTGTAACTCCTTGTGTTTTATGATCCCTCTGAAAGACACAGGCTTCGTGTGTAAGTGGGGGACAGTCTGGCATTGACCAGACTCCATCTTTAGGCTCACTGGAATGTGCTCTGCATTTTTCCCATTCCCTCTCTGCCTGCCTGGGAGGACTTGCAGCCCTGCTTTCTTTTTAAAAGGGGGATAAATAGGAGCTTTGTAGGCTTGTCCAAACTCCCTGTACAGATGTATAGGGCGAGTGAGTTGCTGACTTGTCCTAAGCAATTTTCCACAATCTCTACCCTAACTAGACAAAAATACTCATTTTCTCATACAAGACCAACAAATACACCCAGAGAAAATACACATCTGTGCTGGGGAAAGGGTGTCTTTTCTTTTCCTTCCCTTGTTGTGAGCTCAGTGGTGAAGCTCTGAGCCCCAGAGCCGGCCACGCCGGCTGTGTAGCAGTTTGCAGTCCCATGTGTAAGTTCACTTACACTTTTCCTACTTTTGCTTATTGTTCTGATAATAATGAGCCCTCTCCCTTTCCCCAGTCACCCGTTTCTGAACGCTCTGCTCCAGCCAGGGCCAGGTTTTGCTTCTCTTGCTCCCATGAACAACCCACTGAGCTGCCGTCGCGTGAAGAACGGGGGTCCCTGTCGTGCCTTTTGGGGGGACAAAAAGCAGCTGTTGGGGTGCAGAGGCAGCCAGATCCCTGTTCCTCCCCTTCTTTCCTCCTCCTTGCCGGAGGCAGCCCCGTCTCCCGAGGTGCTGGGCTGCTGTAACAGGATCTCCCCGCTGCTCACCGCTCTGGACTCTGTTTTTCTTGGCACCGCGCTCCCCAAGACACTTGAAAACAGAAAGCGACTCAAAGCTCTCTTGGCTTCCTTCCTCGCCTCTGCTCCCCCTTTCCTTTCTCGAAACAGCTTATGAATAAAATAGCAATATTCTCTCTTAAAAGCCTTGGGTTACAACGTTAAAATTTGGATTGCTAGGGCTCTATTCAGCGTTCAGAAGTGGCAGATGTTTGCAACAGGCACAGCGGGAAAAACCCATCCCAGATTCCTGCAGCGGGAAGTTAAGGTGCAGGCTCGATTTTGGGTAGAAATATGAATCCCTGTAGATCACTTGCTGCATATTTTAATGACATTTAAACATAACCAGATAGAATTAATACTGGAGAAGTGGGGAGCTATTCTAAGCAGCAGGGGCTGAAAGTGCTGGGCTCCACTGAGGAGTTATTCACCATTCACCGAGGAACGGGCTGAAGAGAGTCTGCAGGAAATTAGCTAAAACAACATCTCGCCCAAATGGAATATTTTAATTCATGTTCATTCGAAAAACGCTAAGAAAATAAATGTGTCTGTGGAGGATTCCTGTGAGCACCAAACAAATACATGTATCTGTGGAGGATTCCTGTGAGCACCAAACAAACGGTGCTTCCCATGCTCCTTGCTCGGCGGGGCTGAGAGTTCCAGAAAATGCGCAGGAATTTTAATCTCTTGTGGCTGCAGCACAGAGCTGGAGTCTATATGGGGGATGGAAAATGTACGTGCACCTGGAAGCAAACATAAATCACAGCCCGCAGCCTCCTCCGGCCGTCCCGGCTCTGTGGCTCATTCCAGACATTTCCAAGGCTGGAATATTTGCTGGGTTTTGCCTCTCTGCTGCGATGAGGTTTGTCCCGGGGAGTTCAGCTGTTGCTGTGTGCGAGGGGCAGAGCCGTGGCTTGGCCCATCTTGCAGGATTTTACCCTCGCTGGGGATCTGCTCCGTGAAACGGGGAAGTGAGAGCAGCTGGGACTCAACAGGAAATCTGTCACTTCTATGGAGCCATAAAGAAGCAGCGTGTGATCCAAATATGCTCAAGTTTGCAATTCTTCGGCGCAGATCCGCTGACATCAAGGGCTGTGGGACTGACTCCAGCTGGGAGTTCACCCCAGCCTTTCCCTGAGCTCACACCAGCCACGTGAACACAAGAACCCAGTTCTGCTCCTCTTCCCATTCCCTCTGTGGCAAATCAGCTGCAGGAGATGCTGCAGGTAGTGGGACATACTTGGGGCCATGTGTGTGCACATCCTTTGGCAGAACCAGGCCGCTCTCATCGTAGAACTGGAATTTCTAGCACATAAATATCCTGCACAAAATGTAAGAGTGGGTCTGCGAGACTTCAGGGAGAAAACGAACGTGCATTTTCCAAGTTTTTCTAGCAGAATAATGAAGGGAAAAAAAATTCCATATCTCTCTGTTGTTGCAATGCCAGAGGTTTGTTTGCCAAGATTTGCATTTAATCTCACCTACATTACTGCAGAAAATTAAAGACATCTGAGAAATCAGAGGAACTTCCAGATACACCCTATAAAATGCTGATACAATCCTGAGATTGTACAAATACCTACAGATAAATCTTTGTGGTTTTATGACTTCAGTAAGGGCATTTTGTTGGAGATAAGCAACATGATAGAGATACTCGTCTGATATCACATTACCTGAGAGAAACAGAACTAGAGAAAAAAAAAAAATGCAGCAGGAGGTAGCAAAGTGTTTCATAGATTTATATCCCACATTCCCTAGAGCAGCAGCATCCACAGGGAGCCCAAGAGGTTCAGAGCCAAGTGCTGTTCACACCAGGAAGGTGTTGGGATGTGCCATGAGAACTCGGGGTGTGTTTTATGACACTCTTACTGCCGTGATACTGGAGCGTGAAAATTGTTTTGTCAGTGGTGCTGGGAGATCTCCTGGCTCCTGTGCTCACCCCATTTTTGCCTGGTTGTTCAGAAATCCTACAAGGAGAAAAGGAGGGAAAAGGGAGGAATTAGGTGTGGCTGTTGACTGATCAGAGATAATTCCAAAATACTCATATTTGCGGGTAGAAACTGTTCAAAAGTGCCCTTTTTGCAGGTTTCAAGTAACCACAGTTTCAGCAGCCCTTACTCATAGTACAATATTGTACTGCATAGTGCAATACACCAATTGGAAGATCAAATTTTTGTTGAATTTTTGTTTTTTTTAACAATAGCAGTTTCTAAATATTACATGATGCGTTTCACATAACATACTATTGTTGTTTCACATAATAAGTATTTAGGTAGAAAGAATATTTTCATGTCTAGTTCTTTTGAAGAGCTTTTTCTGCTGGAAAAGTGTGCAGTAGGTCATAATACTAATTTCCATGTAAAGCAGATTGAGTTTTTATTCCAGTGTGCAGTGCATAGTGAATAAAAATCCATTTATCCTTTTCCTGTAAGCTTCTCTCAAAGAACAGAAATAAAACCAAGTTGCATTATGCATCCTGAAGACAGTAAGCTTTTCTTGCTGCACTGGTGATGCCATGAAGAAAATTGAATGGCCAAAGGCCTAGATTAAACTTTCATCATCATTTAGATTCACTTCGAGGTCACCTGTGCAGATTTACACAGCCCACATCAGTGGGGTTGTGTTAGTCTGGCACACTGAACTGCTCCAGTAAACCTCACCCAGTTAAACAGCAGAGAAACCCAGCTGCTTGCCCTTTGGCTGATGCTTGAAGAAGAGGAACAACAGATTCTCCAAAGAAACTTTGGGGGAAAGTGATGGGTATTTGTTGGTGGGTCAGAGAAACAGTGTCGAGTGCTTTGGATGAGCCACAGGGCACAGCTCGTGCTGGCTGCCTTCTGTTGGCACTTAATTCCAGTCACTGAGGTGATTAATTGGATTCTCAGGAGAAGGAGTCGGGCACAGTGCAGGTGATGGAGCAGCTTGAGCACACAGCACTGCTGGGTTTGTACCAAGGTGAGCCCAGCCCTTGCTCGGGACATGGAGGTGACACCAACACCTCGCCCCAGGGCAGGGCTGGGGCCAGGGAGGTGAAACTGCTGCTGCATCTCGTTAGGACAGGGCCCTTAGCAACAGTCAGAATGTTGGGAAATACTCTGTGTTCGGTGAGAAAACCCAATTCTAAAAAACCCATCCAAACCTCGTGTGGGGAGGTATTGCAAAACAGCCGATGGTGCATTCAGTTTGAACTCAGCAGAGTGTAAATAAATGCAAACATTTCTCTTTATTAGTAAGAAAATAATGGTGATCGCTTGTGCCTCTGCTTAATTTAATAAAACTGTTTTACATCCCTGGTATGTGTGCCTGTGGCTGGTACTTATTAAAGGAGGCAGTGTGTGCCAGGGGATGGTAGTCATTAAAAACCCGGTGCACGCCAGAAGCTGTCAGCCCAGCTCACTGCTGAGCATCAGCTGCTGAAAACATTGGGTTTAGCAAACAGAAGAGAATTAAGGCAAAAGCAATAATGTTAGACTAACACACAATGTATGTTTTTCCTCTAAAATTGGTCCTGCAGAACACAATATTGACTGTTGTTCAAGCCCACGTTGGCTGGCGCTGCCTGGGAGCTGCACTCCGGTGTGTGACCCTGGGCAGCCAGCAGGGAATGGGATGTGCCCGTGCAGTCCCAAGGCAAGAAAAGCTTTTTCAGTGCTCACAAGGAGCTGAGAGGACCTTCACTCAGGGAAAGCTGCAAAATACACAGTAAAGGAAACAGCTCGACATGAATCCCTGACAAAAAGAAACATTTCCCTTCGTTTTCTCTGAAACCCTTGGCTGCATCTCTTGCCACTTCTGTGCAAGTGAGAGGCACCATCCTCTGCACCTAAAAGAGGGGAACCCACTCAGTCCCAGATGTGAACAGACACTACCTCTGGCTCAGAATATTATCAAATACCACGATGACAACTCGTTTTATGGCTCCAGTTGCTGCAGGAAGGCACAGATGTGTAACAGGAATCTCACTGCTTTGTATGATCTTGGCTACTTAACAGAGATGTGGGAGAGCTCGTCGGAGAATGGGGCCCGGGAGGATACAACTGTGCACAAAAACTGGAGGAGGGTCACACCCTGCACTGTCCTTTTGCCAGTTTAGAAGACAATTACAGAGAAGAGGCTTTGCTCAAGCCACACACATTGACAAAAAAAGTGGAATTAGAGGGAAGTGATTAAGAGAAGGGTTAAGAGAGGGAAGATGTAAATTCAGTCTCCTGGGCTTTATTTAGAAATGTCTGGCAGGCAGGACTTCCATAACAAGTCAAAAGGCACATTTTCATTTTGAAGTCATGACAAAATACATGTTATGCTCAGTAATGTTACACTTCAGCAGTTACAATTGGTTTTAATTATGTTTGTGCATGACATGTACACACACAGATGCAGAAATGGATGGCCTGGGTTAACTGTTGGTCTCCTGGTTTTCAGGAGGAACACAAAGAACTGACATCACGACTCTGGATATATTACCACCACCTCTCAGCCTCCCCATTTTGTCTCAGGACAATCTTACACCATGTGCAGGGCTGTATAAGAGCCAAGCAAAACCACTTAAAAACGGAAATTATCCTTCATCTTACGGAGATCAAAGAGGCAGCCAAAATTGCAGCTCCTACAGCATTTATCCAGACCACAGTATAGAATGAGATCAGTGAAAGTTAATGAAAGATTCTGTACAGACAAAAGGAGAAACAGGATGGGGATGTAACAAGCACTTAACTTGCACTGAAGTGTTTCTCTTGGGAACCCAAACGATAGCTCTTTGTTTTTTAGGGACAGGCAGGGTAAAGCTGGAAGGACTAGGGCATAAATAAAATTATTAGAGGTGGTAGTTTTATGTGCTCACTTCTCTTCCAGAGGTTTCTAAATCTGGCTTGTCTGTTCCTATTCTCCATGTAGGCTGAGTGCAGACTGGTTGCCCTCCAACCTCCCCCTCCTCCTCAGAATGTCTCCAGAACAAGGGAAAGTTCACAGGTGACCCATTCTGAGTATTTTCAGGAATTGATTTCTCTGTGCGAAGCTCTGAGGTTTTACCAGCTCCAGTAGCCCAAATGTTTTCAGCTGGAGATAATCTGAACAGCAGTTGAACTGTCAGAGCAGGTAGAGCCCACCTGCCTCCAGGTGCCAGATGTTCGGAGTGGTGCCAGATGTTCGGAGTGGGCACAAGTTCTGCTGAGAACTGGACCACCACAGGCTCATTTGTGAGTAGGGAGCAGTAAATGTGTGTTGTCACATGTCAGAATTTACTTGCCCATAACTACAAAGATCACTGAGACTTAGGATTGATTTTCTCATCTCATTTTCACACTGATAAAGCAGCTGCAGGAACAGAAGTAAATATTCTTTTGAGGAGAAAGTTTGGTCGGCACCTTTACCAGAGGGAACTGATCAGAAAGACCAGAACAGGTTAATGTCAAGCCCAGCAGCGTGGACTCAGCCATGTAAAAGGAAAATAGTTGTTACTTGAAGAGTTGCTGAGAAGAGCTTTACTTTCTCAAGTAGGAAATTAAGCTAAATACTTCAAAATGGAAAAGTTGAACTACAGTCAGAGTAAGTGAAAAAATGTCCTCGGGTTAAAGCGAGCTACTTTGGCTTAGGTCTCTGAGTATTAATTCCTGCCAGCAATACTTAGAAAAAACATAAACTTAATTAGGACAGAAGGGCTGGTGTGGGTATTGGCCTTATTTTTCCAAATCCTTCAATGTTGCTTCATTTAACCCTGCCAATGAATCTTTTCCTTTGATCTTAAACTAACAGGATTAAAACCAACTTGTTAAAATTGAATCCTGAGGTCACAGTGAAGATTTGTTGAGGCAGAACTTTGTTAAAGCTGCTGTGTTTTCTTTTAGTTATTTATGGAGTTTTATTTCAGACTTCCCTCATTATGAAGGTAGATAATAATTGTATTTTACAGTTATGTAGGCTTTAGTTATAACAAAGAACTATTTGTTACCATGATCCAAGGAGTCTGGGAAAAGGAAGGGGTTGTTCTGGGAGAGGGCTGTCCCCAGCCTGTCACAGCATCTTGGTGTTCAGTGGGGCTGAACTGTCATCTTTTTTGGAGGTCCTCCACTGTCCTTAATGGAAATAAGTGGAAATTTGAAAACAAACCTTCACAGTCGTGAGACTTGCTTGCATTTCATGCACACTCACGTGTTTGTGGCTGCCCCATCCCTGGAAGTGTTCAAGGCCTGGTGGGAGGAGGCCGTGATGGAGTGAACAGCACCCCTGCCCAGGGCAGGTGGATTTGGAATGAGATGATCTTTAACGTCCCTTCCAACCCAAACTATTCCATCATTCCATGATCCTGCTCAAAAGGTGAACATGAATCCTTAACTGAGCCAACCCAGAAACAACTGGCAACAGAACTGTGCTGAAATCCCATGGAAGAGGCACCTGAGATGAAGTAGCAGGTGGGCTCAACATCCTCTCCTTTTCTCCATTCCAGCGCACCCTATAATGTTACTGGGACTCTCCTTTAATCACTGGGAGCCTGCCCCTGCTTTTGGAATAAGGACCAAGTTGCAGAGCATTGTATCATTTGTTTTCAACATCTTTACAGAGATTTTTTTTTATGTTTGAAGTGTTGGCAGCGGTCTTGAGGTTACTCACATTAATAACAAACTCTATAACAGCATTTACTGCCACACAGAAATTAATAGGTAAATTAAACAGAGTAGTGGTTTCATTATTTAGCAGCGGCCTTACATAACAATTTTATTTTTATTAGCAGGGGTGTTACATTGTAAAGATTGGCTGCATTATGAACTGCAGAACTACACTATAAACCTCAGCAAAGGGGCCAGTCAACCACGTGTAACTGCTGCATTCCAGAGTCAACACCAGCTCAGCCTCATGTCTAACATCATTTAGTGCAGAGCTAATGAGAGCAAGTCAGGAGAGACATAAAGAGTGTGTATTTATGTAGAAAATGTGAGCCTTATTCCTTTACAAGTAGTCATGGAATATATGTGCATGTAAGTAATGGTAAATGAGTACGGCACAGCCATAACATTAATTCAGAGAGATTAATTCATGCAGATGAAATACTGGAGCAGCTCAGGCCTGCGTTAGTAAAATGCTGAGGAATGTCATTTATGGGAAAGCCTTGAGCAGCTGTCATCAGCTCATGAGTGTGCTGGAAAAAATATGGTCAGTTACAGAAATGATAGGTTGGGTTTTTAGCTAATATAAAGCGCGGCTTTTTGTGCTTAGCGGGAAAAGAGCACCAGGAGATGTGCCCTACAATTTCATCTTCTCTTCATGTTTTCCTTTCTGTTATAACTAAACTTAGAGATGTTTCTCATCTCTCACATGGCTTGGCTGTTTGAGAGCTGCCTGACTGTTGTTTTGGGTTTTTGGGCAGGTTTTGGTAGCGAGGGCTCCGGGCTGGCTGCTCTGAGGAGCTGCCAAAAGCCTCCCCCGTGCCCAGTGCCAGGCCCAGCCCAGCAGCCACAGTGGTGGCACCTCTGGGATAACAAATTTGGGAAGAGGAAAAGCTGCATTCCCTGGAAAGAGCCGTGCTGGAGCAGGGGGAAGGTGTCTTAAGGTTTAGTTTTGAATTCTCATCATCCTGCTCTGATTTGACTGGTAATAAATGAAACCAGTCTGCCCAGTGGAGTCTGTTCTGCCTGTGAAAGTCACTGATGAGGGATCTCCCTGCCCTTACCCCCCTCCTTGTCTCTCCTCTCCCCTGCCCAGCTGTGGAGGGCAGTGATGCAGCAGCTCTGGTGGCACCTGGCATCCATCCAGGATCGACCCACCACACTGATTCACCTCCTTATTCCAATTACAGATCTGTGCAGTTACGGAGGATATTTATTCTCCCAGTCAACTGGCCGGATTTTTGATTGGCTTTATTATATACTAAATTCCCCTGAAGTCCTGTAATATTTACTTGTAGCCTTGGCTGGGTGCAAAAGAAAATATAAATTCACATTTTTGTCTCATTGAGGACTAATCATGTGCCATAAACAGTTTTGAGCAGGCAAGATGTGGATCAGATTGCCTTCCCAGATGATTGTGTTAGAAGAATTAATTAGGGATGTATGTATGAAAAGTAGCATTTGTCCTCTAATTGCATGAATCTGTTCTGCATACCTATGAATTCTTCATTGCTAGTTATTTATACCATGAGTAAGTGTATTAGTGGAGTACAAAGTGGTAAAAGCAGTAGAGTGGTAGTGAGAAAATTTCCTAGGACTAAAATAATGAGCTATTGCTAATCAGCTCAAGTTATAAATACTTCAAGTTGCCCTTTGAAGAAGAAAAAAGCTGCTAGTGTAGAAAATGAGGAGGGAGTTTCATCCACAAATATTTACATTGAGAAAGACGTTTTCTATTAAGACGGAAAAAATGCTGTCATGTTTTCACACTTTCAGAAGAATGGCCAACGTGTGGGTAAGAAGTTGGCTGATTTCTCTGGACCAGTTACAAATAAGGATGAAAAAGCAAGTTGTAAAATTTCCAAGCTCCCACTGAAACAGCAGCAGCAGTCTGGGATGCAGATTCCAAGGGCGTTCCCAGTGCCCCCCAGAGTAGAAGAGACACTCTGTAAGGACTAAGGAACATCAGCTAGAAAGTACAGAGAGCATTATTTTGAATTTAAACAGGTTAGTCACATACCCTGATTTGTACTGCACTTACTCTGTACCCTCTCCCACTGGCTGAGGAAATAAGAAAGCAGAGAGAGAGGATTTCAAAGAATGAAAAGTACAACAACTTGGTTTTCCTGGGCTTACTTTTAACTTCAAGTTTAGAAAGAAAAAGGGTTTGGATTATCTAGAGAATTGAAATATGAGAATTAGTTGTGTCATCGTAAGAATTGGTGACACAAGGAACATGCTTATCTGCACAGACAAAACATTATCCAAAATGACATCTTGTTTAAAGCAGAAAACCCCCAGTTCATGTGGAATGCAGCCACAGAGAAAGGAGACAGCACAGAAAACCTTGGGGTGCTTTTCAGATGGGAAGGAATAATACCAGAGCCACAGCCAAATCCCATTTTAGGGCCAAAAATAAACGTGGAATGATGCAAACCTGAGAGCTCCATAGCCCCCAGTGAAGATCCCTGCTGCCTAATGAAACCCAGATCCCCAAATCAGGCACCTAACTATTTTTCAATCCAGTAAAAAGAGAAAAGCACCTAAACATTCAGAAGAGCCAAACCCAGCTTGACACTCTGCCTTCCAGCTCCTACGATTTCACCTTTTCACACGTGTCAGCAGGACTTTCACTGCTGAGGTGAGAATTATAAATGTCACACTTAACACTCGGGTTTTTAAAGTTTGAAGGGCAAAGCGTTGCTTCATGTTGAATATTAGCCTCTTCCTGAAAAGGCAATAATAAAAGTGTCAGATATTCCCTATAATCTCTTTAGGCATGCCAGCCTTTCTTTAGGGAACATAAAAGCTTGGCTGTGGAGAAGAAAAGCTTTGACTATCAGACTTGCCTTTTCCCCCCACAACTACCATAGAGATATAATCTATATTTTCCTAATGCTTTGCAAAATATGTGTTAAATAATCACACGAAGCTGGTGTGAAACCCAGGAAAGTCAGTACCCCCATCCTCCACAGACCCGTTTCTCTTTCTGATGCGTTTTTTGGGCGCTCTTGCGGGTTTTTAGAATTAACGCCGGCGGTTTCTCCTGAACTTCAAGGAGATGGAGGAAAGAAAATCAGGCAGCTTTAATCTCGCCAGCGTAGCTCATGAAAGCAGGCAGTGGGCTGTTGGAGGGATTAACCACCGGGAGCCTTCACCCACCCCCTGGTGTAAGCAAATGTCCCCGGCAGCGCCCAGCGGAGCGTGAACGCCGCGGCCCTTAATGGAGCTGGCATGAAAGAGCTGCCCTGCATCACATGGGCTCCGGGGAAGGCCCTTGACATCAGAAAGAGCTGAACTCTGACCTTGGCCCTCGCCACCTTGATTAGCAAAGGAGAGCAATTTGTCGGGGGGTTATTGTGTGCGCAGGGCTGCGGCAGCTGGGCAGTTTGGAATTCCTAAAGCAAACAGCAAGAAGCTGCACCGTGTGCCCCTTTGCACGCCCAGCCTGCATTAAAAGGTTGTTAAATTGTTAAATGGAAAGGCCCAACGGCCGGGGCAGCTCTGTGTCCTTCCCTTTTTTCCTGTGATCACACACTGTCCCCCCGAGCTCCCTTCAGGGCACAGCCCGGCTGGGACGAGCAGCTTTGCAGGACTTTTGTGTTCCCCAAATTGTTCAGCGGCTGTTTCACATGACTGACTCCCTGACACAGTGCTGCAAGGACAGAATTGCTAATTTTGCCACAGTTGTCCCCTTTTGTGGCGTTTTCCCAAACATTAATTAATCTCCCCAACTGCACGGCGAGACATAAAGAAGTAGGAACCTGAAACACAGGGGAAAAATGTAATTCTGTGGTGGGTGACAGGAAATTTGGCGTGTTGTGAGCCTTAGATGGGATTTCTTGGAGTATTTAGAGTTACATCATAACTCTGAATGTTTAGAGAAGGGACAGGACTGTATTGTGAGGCTGTGGGGTGGCAGATCAGCCAGATGAGGGGCCTCACGTTGGGCACTGACATAATGGGCAGTGTCCAGCTTGTGGCCACCTGCAAAAATCTCATTTTCAGTGATTGGCAGCAATACTTGAGTGTTTCAAAAACCAGGCCAGATTTCCCCCAAAACTCTTCCATCAGGGTCTTCTCCAACCTTAATGATTCTGTGTGTCCCTCTGGTTCCCTTCCCCTGGCATGGCATCCCATAGTTTAAATCTCCTGCCCCAGCCAGTCCCTGCTTGTGCAGGCACAATTTGCCACTGCAAACCTGATGTCCTAATACTCCCTGTCTGCAAACCAGCATATTTTCCCCCTATATTCATTCTCAGAAACAGATGAGCCTCCTTTTTTTTTTTTTTTCTTCTTGAAAATTTTTCCACAAAACCAAATGTGAAGCAGATATCCAGAGTGGATAATTTCAACCTCCTGGATAAAGCTGGTAAAGTGTGAGTAACTTAAAAATGGTCTGAAAAGTTGCCCAGGATGACTAATTGCAGGTATCTTTACCAATCTCCAACGTAAAATAAATAAAAGAGTGCTGTGAAAAACCCTTGTTTTGGAAACCTCTCCCTAGTTATTCCACATTGTGATGGAAATGTTCGACTGAGCAGTGCGTGTTCTGCAGCCAGGCATCCACCTGAGGGTAGGGAAGTGGGTGAATATTCCAAAGGGCTGTATTTCAGTGATCCAGAAAGTGGTAGGGATGAAATAAAGCAGATATCAAAGCCATTTATTACAGCAGTCAACTGAGGCTGGAGGGCAACCAGGAGAAAGATAAATATCCAGGCAAAAATGGGAACTAGGACATGACACAGAGCAGGAAACCAACAGGCTGATGCTGGAGCCAAGTGAAAACACGAGGAGAAGGCAGCAGAGAATCAGAGCCCACCACAGGGACACAGACTTAGGATGAAGTGTAAGCAGTGCCTGCTGAAGCTGGATTTGGAAAACTGTTCCCTGGTGCCTCCTTGGGACTTGTACCTGCAGGGGCATGGATCTGACTCTCAGAAAGTTAACATTCCCGACAGGTAATTTCAGTAGCTGATAGAAATACAAAGATCTGCAATAATTTTTTTTTTTTCTGTTGAATATTCTGCTTTTTTTTAATAAATTTGATACTGGCAATGTTCATTTACGAACTGATGCACTGAGGGTTTTCATTTAACAGGACAGGTTTCTTTAAATAATCCACTTACAACAGAAATGCATACTTTGGCATGAAAAAATAGTTCTGTTCCCCAGCGTCTCTGGAACACCACAGACTTGAAAGCAAAAGTTTTTGTTGTGTAAGCAAAAAAAATGTGCATGTCAAAGCTGAATTTGCTTTATTGTTTTCCTTGAAAATATCAGCTAAACTTTCCAAGGGAATACATTTTAAAAGTCCACAGTGGTTGATTAGAAACAAATCAAACCAGATGCACGAAGAGCCTTCACATGAAAATTCCCAAACTAGACTAGATCATACTTTGGAACTGAAATCCTTGTAGCAGATTGAAACCTGGAGGTTGAGAAAATATGTTCTGGACTCTGAATAAATATACCCCTGAATAAAGTCAGATGCCCCTGAGCTGTTTGCCCCTCCCAGGGTGCATTCTGCAATTTGTGTCCAACGGAGATGAACTCTGGATGTGCTTTCAGCTTTAATCTGGTGGCTCTGTCACATGTCACCCTCCCCTAGCAAAGATATTTACTGACACACCACTCTCTAATTCCTGGAGAAAGGCATCCTGCTTTTCCAGAGAGAGCTCTTTGTGCACTACATTTGTTCATAAAGTTACTCATGCAGAAGTACCTGCAAGGTCAGGACCTACATTTTCTCCCAGCAGCAATTATGAGCTGCATGTTAATGGTGAAACCACTCATGACTTAATGCTACAGCAAATGATGGTGTAGCTTCAGAGGAGGAATGCCATTCCCACAGGGAATCTGTAATCAATGATATAAGTAATGAACAGATAATTTACACTGTGACTGCTGTAAATTCAGCACACATTGTCGTTTGCTGCGCTGTCCTAGTCTCACTCCGTGCCGAAAATGAATTATTCACAAATAGAATTTTCCACAAATAGAATCACTGAAATGGTTTGTTAGATACTTTATTAACACTGCACTGTAAGGCAGTGCATTGACCCAGCCTGTGAGATCCCACCTAATTTGTACCTGTTTAAATTTTGTGTAGGAGAACACTATCTTTGAGCAAGTAAATCCTGCAGACAGGTCCTCGGCTACACTGAGTTACTCCAGCACAGAAATCATTTCTCTTCCTGACAAATAGCACCTGTGAAGGCTGAGGAGAAGCTGAAGGATTTAGTATTTTAAAATTTGAGAAACCACAGAGATAAAAGTAAAAAGCTTTGTTACTCCGTGTGCCTCTGCCCAGCTCAGCACCTGTTGGAGTCCAGGAAAAGGCTCCTGTGAATGTCACTTTGGAGTCATTCAGCATTTGGCAAAAACTTTGCAAAGGGTTTTCCCCAATACAAAAAAAGGAATTCTTCAGCATTCAACAACATCGTATTTCTGATATGCTAACTTTTAAAATACTGTTTTCCTTTCTGTAAATTCTATTTCATTACAAACTCTTTTTATATTTTTTTCCTATTACAAATGCAACTCACACAGACTTTCTTCTTATAAATCTGAGTTAATTAAATTGGAGTATGCCAGTGTAAGCAATCTCTTTTTAAATACAGACTCTTTGGTTGCTGAAAATCCCTCTTACTTGGAATAACTGCTGTTACTTCAAAGCAGCCAGTGAAAACCGAGGGCTCTTTCATTTTTTAATAAAGAGATTTTCTGGTCCAAGGGGGCACACCTGATATGGTTTGCATCCAAAGCAAGTGGTCTGTAATAAGTGGCCCACTGAAAGTTTAAGCCTGCTTTCAAGGGTCATCAGCTTTTCTGACTGTTACTTGATCTGTTTAGAACTGGCTAATTTGTTAATCAGAGCAAAGCTTCAGACTTACTGTGATCAGCTCCTTAATGCTGTTTTCACACACTGATAATTAAAGCAAAAATCCCGTACAAGATTGTCATATGCCTTTCTGAAAGCACAAAATACAGCAGCACCTGGTGGAGTGTTAAATCATGCTCCAGATGTCAGAAGTTTGTTCTGTTCGTACTGGGATTTAAAACTCATTTTCTCCAGTATTTTGCATCGAGGGTTTTCCTTTTCCTCTGACATTCTGCCCATCAGTTGAGTTGATTTTCATCTCTCGCTGCTTTATGGCTGCATGTTCTAGTGGGATTAGTCCCTATTCAGATGGTGAATAATGCAAAACAGACTTCCCATGCTCTCTGTATCCTAAAGCTGGGCAGTTTGGCTGCAGGAAGGCTTGGATCTCAAAATGATGCAGAGTTTAAGGGTTTCTCTGCATGGAAAAGTCTCCGTGATATAATCTGAATCTGTCTTTTGAAAAAAAAAAAAAAAAACCAAACAAAAACCTTAGTTAATTGGTGCCAAACTCCAGTTTTCAAACTAAACTTCACTTCAGTTGAATCCTTCCCTAACAGCTTCACATTAAATAAAAATGCTCCAATCTCTAATGAAAAGAGCCCCTCACAGGTTTTTACTCACGATTTTCTAGGAGAATTTAAGTTGTGCCAGGCCAGTGTTCTCATATAAACTGTTTTCCCTGTTACAATATGGACTGTGTGTGTAGGGAAAACAGAGTGAAAATAGGGGAATGCAAAATGCATGGCAGCTGGGAAATAAGTGACCTGTTTAGAAGAATATTTATGTGTTTTCTCCTGACTTGGCTTGCGGAAAAAACAAAACATCAGCTGTGAGCAGGATATTTCTGCCACTGAAAATCCACATGGTCGCACTTGAGAGGCTCCTGGAAAAACGAAATGCTGTAGTTTAGAATGTGGAGAGTTTCTTGGAAAGGCATTTATCCTGAAATCCATCAGGCAGAGCAGTGTTTGCCCTGTTTGAACTGGTCACTCAGGAGTTATCATAATAACGTCTGCTTTTAGCTCTTCGGTTTGCTAGAGAAATGCACAATGAAATCTTTCATTAAAAAATACCTATTTGCTGATTTTTTTTTTTTTAGACCCAGCAGACTCTTTTCCCCACCTGAAAAGGCAGATGTGTTCACGTGTGAGCTTGCTAAGGCTCACAAAGTCCCCCTCTTCCTTACTCCGTGTGTGTTTAAGTCACGGAGAGAAATACGCAGCGAAGTTCAAAATCATTGTTCTTTATAGCCTTTCCAGTCTGGGAGTCAGCTCCATGACTGTAGGCCAGTCTCGTTGCATGAAATAAAATATTTCTCCGGAACACCACAGTTAGTCTTTAACTGATTTACTGCAGTTAAACAGTAACAGTGAGAGTGTTCATAGTCCCGAGGCTGGTGGCAAAACCACCCGTACAAACAAGCCATTCATGAGAGCAGGAGAGGCCCTGGACAGGCTGAGCTTTCCCTCAGCCCTCGGAGCGTGGGGCAAGGAAATCTCAGCCCAGCTCTGCAGTCCAGCTGGAATAAATTCTGAAATGAAAGGTCTCCAGATACCAAGTAAGGCCGGGAGTGTTTTGAAGGTTGCAGGGAAAACGTTTGGTCTCCACATGAATGGCTGTGGTGAAGTCACCTCCGAGCCTGGCAGCAGATGAGAAACATGAGAATATCCAGCAGCGGGGACAGGCAGCTGGGCTGGGAATATCCAGGGAATGATGCTGGACTGGGCTGGTGTTGATAGGAGCTTCTCCTTCTTTGCTAGTTAGAGGAGAGAGTTGTAAAAAAAAAAAAAAAAGNAAAAAAAAAAAGATTATTAAATCTGTTCAAGGTGGATGAGCTAATCTTCTTCTCCCATTCCTCCTTTTCATTTCTAGCACGCTGGCCGTGATCAGCCAAAAAAACAAATCAAGCTACTGGATGCTTTGCTTAGCTACCACTCAGCCTCCATGTCAGATGATCCATAATCTCTTTATTACATGAAAATTGCTTCTGTTTAGATGGCTTAAGGAAGAGCAGCTCAGCCTCTGAGGAAGCTCTTCCACCCTTCTCTGTCCATCCTTAGCTGAGTATCTGAGTTTGTTACTCATCCCTCCTGTTTTGTAGGCAATGCTGCTGACCAGAACTTTACAGACTTCCAGAGAATTCTTTGCATGGGCCTTTCCAAGCTCTTGAACCCTCATTATCAGAATTTATTTATTTATTTGAACACTTTGGGCGTCTCACGCAGTTTTCTGTGTCCTGTAAATCCCAGACTGCCTGATGACTTATGGAAATACCAGTATCTGGGGAAGACAATGGCCTTCCAGAATGTCTGCAATTTTGCAAGCTTATTTGTGTCAACAGAAGACAGGAAATTGAGTGTGGCAATAGCTGGGGAGCAGCAGTGGGGAGGAGCAGCTCCATGGATATCCTCAGGCAGTGGATGGAGGGCAGGGGGGGTTGAGGCATTATTTATCTGTGAAGGTACAGTTAAAAAAAAAATCACTGCTGGGAGAAGAGAGGAAGGTTCAGAGATGATTTGCAGAGCAGATGTGCCAAGTGTGGTTCCACTTTCTCGTCCCATTGGGTATTGGGACTGCTGTAGGATCCAGGGAATGCTCCATAGGGTGCCTGAGCAGTGCCCATGACACTCGAAAGGGCTCTAGATTCCAGATGTCACCCATCCCCTCTAGAGGTAAAGCTGCTCTGGCTGCCTGGGCCAGGCTCACACACCTGAGGTGGCTCCAGAAGAGCTGGTGCTCAGGGGTGGGTGCTCAGCATCCTGTGCCCTCTCACCATCACTCAGCTCCTGTCAGGAGCCGTCAACCTACAGAGAGGTCTGGAGGAGGTCTGAGAAGGTCTGGAGGAGGTCTGGAGAAGGTCCATCCTCCTCCTCCTGCCCCTATAGGACAGCAGTACCAACTGAGGCTGGGATCTCAGCTCTGCCTGCATCCTGCACCTCCCAGCACAGAAATACTGCTCTTCCCAGCAGTGATGACTGCACAAATAACCAACCTCCCTGGGGCAGAGGGGTCAAAGCAACAGATATTTCATAAATAACGCAGCGCATAGAAAAACCTCAGCTAGAACCCACTTGCTTTTAGGGTCTCATAAATATTCCCCAGCACTTTCCCTTTGGAGAGGCATTTTCCACAGCTGAAGTCTGCTCAAAACAGGTGGCCGGGGTTGTTTTGCTGTTTGTTTGGGGGAGCTCTGCAGCAGAATTACAGCTGCCATGTTCTAGTTTTCAACACGTTCAGAAAATAGAAACAAGTAGTCTTCTTTGTGGAGCTACAGACAGACACAATAAGCCAAGTTTTAAGGCTGCTTCAGCGCTGGTGGAGTTCTCACCAAGGGAAATATTTTTTGTATGAGCAGTAGGGTTTTTCTGATTGCTTTTTTGTGCTTCGCTCGCAGCTTTGAAAGCTGTTGACACACATGCACAACAGACTTTGCCTTTTATTTTTTTTTTCTTCCTCAATTGAAAGCAGCTTTTCTTTCCTCAGATTTATGATATCTTGTTTTCCTGAGTATTAAAACGCTTTGAGAAAAGAGAGAAAAATATATTAATTTTCCACAGGCAATATATTTTAGTAGAAAATTGGTGAATGCTTATGCAAAATCTAAACAACGCAGGCTGTTAAGATGTGGAAACACAGTGTTAGCAAGTGAGCTTTAAAAAAAAACATAGTTAGGCAAGAGAAACATAGAAACAGCCCCCAAACCTGTATAAATTATCTAAAGAGAATCAGCCTTACGTATAAGGATATGGAAGCAAGATTTGTTTATCATGACCTTTAACAAATCTGTGTTATGATTTGGAACCGAGTCCAGCCTGGATCATCTGTTCTGCCTCTTTCAGCAGCAGAAAGTTCAGGGCTTCGTTCAGTTCAGGGCCGGCTTGCAGCAATTAAATGATTAATCCTAAAAATTGGGAAATCTCAGTTCAGGATATGATTCTGGAGCCCTTTACCTCAAATGGAATGCAGCAAAAATAGAGACCCAGATTTTGTGCCGTTTCTTGAGGAAAGGTGTGAGGATTTGTACACAATTTGCATTTTGCCCTTTGGCTCTCCCATAATTAGAGACATCTCTACATTTGTTTTTCAAATTGAGACCATGAGGGGAGCGACAGTGAACTCCTGTATGAGCCCACAGGGCTGTGTTTGCCAAGGTGCAAGGCTTTTCCCAGGAAAGGAAACAAAGGCTTCATTTGAGGGAGCTTTATAATGAGCCTTTTAGAAAAGGGAGAATGTGTTAACAAAGAATAAATGTAACAGAAATGGAGGTATTTAAATTGTATATCCCATAGAATTATCTTCAGGGATTTAAAGGTTTTAAAACTTCAGATGTTCTTGGAGGGGAAATGGAGAAAAAAAAAAGTCAAGATGACTAACCTTGCACATATTTAATTTAGCTCCACCAGTGTTTACAGCAGGGGACACACAGTGTTTTACTGCAATAAGATGAATATTTATTAACAATTCGAAATGATCTGTTCCAAAATGTACAGTGCACTCCCCGTGATGTTTGACCACAGAGGTCCAGGTGTTTCCTGTCTGAGTTTGGAAGGCTGCTGGCGTGTGATGGGATCCTGAGCCATGCGTTTATAAGTTTAATGTGCAGCACAGCAACATTCTACTCTGTCTCATCCTTCAAAATGCAAATGGTTAAAAACTTGTAAATGCCGGTATTGCCTAATCCAGTGTGGAGGATGGACTCAGGAAATCTGTTTAATATGCACAAGGAGCCGCCGCCGTTCTTTATTCCAACTTCTCTGCTGGAGTTCTGTGAACTGTTTCACTAACAGGGAATGGGAAAGTGAGGAACTCAATAGGAATTGATATTTTCTACATTGTGCCTCCACTGTGTGTTGATGGTAATTCCCCAGTGTTTGCTGGTAATGGTCTGAGTTTGGGCTTTGTTCTTTCTGAACAGTCCAGCTGGGCTCACTGCACTGCCCAGTAGGTGCCATCTCAGCAAAGGGTTTCAAGACTGTTAAGGTCACCTTAATTAGACCCTTTTCACACATCCAGAAGGAATTTTAGTGATGATTGCACTTGCAGGAGAGACTGCAGTGATACGTTTCTCCTCACCCAGACAACTGTGAAATCACAGAAAGTAATTCCTGAGAGCAGAACAGAAGAGCTCATGGCAGTGTCCTGCAGTCCTGCTGCCAGCCCACCCCTGGGACCCCTCTGCCCACACATGCACCTTTCCTTCCAGGAGAAACGGGAGCAGGAGTGCAGAATGGGCACTTGGGTGACACCCATGATGTCCTGAAAAGCTCCCAAGGCCAACCCCTGTCACTCAGCCACCACTAAATGGGCCAGAAACTTCAGTGTTCTCAGTGTTACAATCTTCAGGCAATTTTACTGACATCTAAAACCCGTCATTACCGAGCTTGGACTGCCCAGCATTTCCACATTACCAGTGTCTGTGTCCAAGCCACTGAACACAAGGACAGGCAAACTGACCTCGTTTTCCATGACACGCTCCCCACTGGAAAGCTCTACCTTGGGACTGTAAGTGCGTGCCATGTTTAGAAAGTGTCCTCCTCTGTCTCTTTTCAGGGAGGAAATTAGGCTTCTGTTTATTTCTGTTTACTGGAGAAAGGCTACTAAAGCTCTCGGGGCTCAGATTTTCTGTGGAGCTCGGAGCTGAGCTGCTGGAAGCAGTTGTACTCCTGTGTGGTCACCACATCACAACAGGGAGAAGGCTTTGAGAGCATTCTGTTGTTTACAGAGCCCATCTCTTTTGAAAAGCTGATGTTGACGGTAGCTGTTTGCCTTGGGGGAAAGGGTGAGAGCGTTGTCACATTCTCAGAAGGACCAGAAGGGCTTTTCTAGGAAAAGTAACATCAAAGTCACTTCTGGAGAGACATGACCAGCCAAGGGAAGGCAGTTGGTGCCAGTTAAGCTCCCAGCTGAGCCAACCCAGTGCTGCAGGTCCTCATGAGTGCTGGGGTGGAAGTGGAGAAATCCTTCCTCCTTCCACAGCTGTGTCCACGTGTGAGGGCAGTGCTGGCAGTCCCAGGATGCCACAAGCCCAGTGGAGCCCTGTTTTGTCCCATCCACTTCAAGGAACAACAAACTCCACGGTGCCTGGGAAGGCAAAGCTGAATTGTAAAAAACCCTCTGAGAGGAGAAGGGGACGGAGATTTTGGGCAGATTTCTAAGCCAGGAAGGGATGATATCATTAGAAAGCTTGATTTCTGAACGAACCAAGCCTGTCACTCGGGAGCCATCTAGTGCCTGCCTGGTCCCTGACATCAGGGGAGAGTGACCACAAAGTGCCCAGCCACACCCCAAAACAAATCAAATCCACTGTCCCAAGCATTTGCGTCCTGTCCTGGAAGCCAAAGTGCATAGAAAAGTTTTGGTTCTTCTTATGATTTGCATGTCAGCGCTCACAGACTCTAACCTTTAGTTGGAATAGTAATTAGCACCTTGGCTACAGATATTAATCGAAGGCACGAGGGTGAGGAAATGCTCCCTGCTTTGGTTTGTGCCAATGTTCCTGTAGGTGGGACCGGAGGTGTGGGCAGGGCACAGCTAATCCCATAAACTCCTTCCACACTTCCCATTCACTGGTGCAAGGGCTGTTCAGATTCAAAGATGGGAAGCAGCATGCCTGATGTTTGAACGTGCTGGGATTTTCCTGACTTCCACCAGCCCTTGTTTTTCACTGCTTCTTTCTCAGTCTCACCTTTTAAGCTTTACTTTGTTATTTTTTTATCCACTTGGGAGCTGTGGGTATTGGGAACAGAATTATGTAAAGAAACCTTCTCCTTTTATCAAGAATTTTATATTCGGGTTTTGTTCTAAAGAAGTCTCAGGGGGGGTGTGACTTGTATTTATGTACTCTTACTGAAACAGGAAAAAAGTCTTTCTTTTAGTTGAAAGTTTAGGAAAAAGGAACAGAGCTGACCCAGGCTATCTTCAGAGAGTCTTTTCAAAAAAAAAATCATGCATTAAAAAGTGTTTGATCCGGCTGCCTATTTTCACTCACAACACAGCAGTCTACCTTTGAATTCCAGACTCAAAGGTGATTATTGCACTTTATTTTCCAAAGTGACCATAAAACACTGTTAAGCACCTTCATATTGCTCCAGCCCAGCCCAGGCTCTCCAGAGTGTTGGCTGGAGTCCAGTCCCTGCTTTTCCTGCTGCTGCTGCAGCAATTCTCCTTGGAGCTGCCCCATCCTTAGATCCAGCTTGGATCGTGCAGGAAAAAGCCCTGTGTGTCACTCCACACAAGGATGTGCCACTAGAGATCAGCTGGCCCTGCTGTGTGCCCACTGCAGATGCCCCTCACAGCTCAGACCCAAACAAGGAGAAAATCTTCCTGAAGGAAATGCTGCTGCTGTCAAGAAGTGATCTCTGGTTAAGGATTCGATATTGTCGCTGTGATCGCTCCAGGTAGCAGGTGTGTTCCACCACGTAGCCTGGGCTGATCCCATGAAAGAAAATAAGTTGTTCTGTGCCCAGAAATGCTAATCAAGCCATTTCTCTAAAAATTAAAGCTATTTTCCTCGAGGATTTTCCTGTATTCCCCTTTCCCATGTGAACCTCATCTCCGTATCAGTGACCCACCCACTGGGCAGTACTTGGATGTGCTGTGGATTTCCCAGAGGAAAATGTGCTCCTCATCCCCTTGGCTCGTGCCCCCACGAGCTCTCAGGACAGCTGGGGCAGCTTCCAGACTTCCAAACTTCAGGAGTTACTGCAAGGAGATAAGAGAGCACATTTGTCCAATCTGCATTTTCCTGCCAGGTCGGGCTGAAAGGGACCTGGAGACATTTGCTGGGCACTGAGGAGGTTCCTCCTCATTTTCCTCCCTGTGGGACGTGGAGTATTCTGTGGATAGGATTTTATAGGACATCATTTCTAAGGCACAGTGTCACACCTAAAGCAAAGGTGGGCTCCAGCCTGTGGCCCGTCCCCTGCTTTTTGTAAAACCCCATCAGATCTCAGGGTTTGGGTTCAGAGCCATTTCCAGGCAGCTCTGCTGGATGCAACCCCTCATTATTTGGGAGATTTACTCATGGTTTTCTCGATTCAGAAGGCTGGAAATGAGAGCACCTCTTTTCCTCCCTGTGCTGACTCCAGTGGTTTTTGGTGCAGGCACCGTGGGGAAGGGAAGCAGTGATTCAGTCATGCAGCCACGTAACAACGTGGCCCTTAATGAGTAACACATTTCTACTCTCCATTCTCCGTCTAAGAAAGGGCCTATAAATAAAGCATATTTGCCCTCAGATCAAGGAAACCTTTTTCTTAAATAATGTCATTAAATTTTAAATTAGATGGATAGGCAATTACTGGTGAAAATGTTAAATACTGGATAACCTATGAATATGACCTAATTTAATGTAATTTTATAAATGCTTGAATTCAATTAAATAAAATTTTTTGTATAAGGTTTAAACTGTTTGCTTAGTTCTCCCCAGAGCTCACAGTAGGTTACTATGAGCCAAACAGCATTACAGCATTTGTTTAAAATGCCAGAAGGCTTAGGATAGATCCCATGCACTTGGAGCTGAATCCCCAGTCACTGGACAGCCATTTCTGGGCAGAAGCTGCTGTATTAAATAATTGCTAGCTAATAAATATATTTTAGACACATTATAAACCTGGATGTTAAACCCTTTAGAGTAAATGAGATGTTTATTGAAGAAAAAGATATAATTTGCTGTTGTGACCTGGGTGCGTTGTCATGGAAACCCAAATCTTTCTTGAGCAATAAAAAATCTGCTTGTCATCTGATTTGAGCCGGTTATTTGCACAGGTGGTTTTCTTAGCAGACAAGTGCTTAGTAAAAACAAATCTATTCTTTCTCAATTGTTCCATTATGTGTTTCCACAACAATGTGTTTCATTTCACTGGCTTTGTAATTAATGATCCATTATCAACTAATTAAATCACATTGAGATTTTATATGATTTCATCTGTTACACAACGCTTGCTCCCCAGTCCTCCTTCCGGGGTGTGTTAATCTTGGAGAAGTTTTAATTAATGGTGAGAATGAAGTTCTCAACTGGAGGTTGCAGGTACTTCAGACAGACTGAAGTAGTAACAAATGTGGACACATAAATATATCCAACAATTTAATACCACTTTCCTTCAATGAAGTAAAGCAGCAGTAGGAATAACTTAAATCAGATTTCCAGTCTCTACGTAAAACTGTTGTAAAATATTAAGCTCATCTGTTTGCAGACAATGGAAACTGAAATATGAGCTATGCCAACAGTTCCAAAACGTCATGCAAAGCAGAATTTAACTTAATGGACAACATCTTTGGTGTTAGGCCTGCTCCAGACCCCTCTGAGGTGGGTGAGAGGATGTTCATTAACTGATTTTGGATCGGATCCGTGATTTGCAGTCTCTTGGGTGGAAGCTGTCCCCAGCTGTCACAGCCATCACACAGGAGAGCTGGTTTGTGGGTCTGAGCTGATTTTTACAGTATCATAAAGAGCAGCAACAGTAGAGGTGAGATGGAAACATAAGACAAAAGAAAGCGCTTTTGATCGTGTGGGGTTTTTACGGGAGTTTTAAGACAGAGATGACACAATAATGGAGCTTTGAACCATGCCTGTGTGATGGCACTGACTCTTCTAAACTGAGCTGGAGGCTGATGATATCCAGGATCAAACAGGACCAGGTGGATGCTGTTTTTTCATTTCTGTGCAGTGCAGAGAGGCCGGGCTGGCTGGGAGCTGGACATGGAGCTGCCGGGCTGTGAGGGGCAGTGGCTGCAGGAGACATTAAAATCTCTTTGGGGCTCTCTGGAGATGTCTTGGGGTCCCCTCCACGGTCCCAGTTGTGGCTCAGAGTGAGCTCACCTGAAGGAGGTGAAGACTTAAAGAAAGAAATCCTGTGTCCCACCTGGAGGTACAGGAAGGGTTAAATGGAAAATATCCAATTTGAAGCCTTTGGCTTCAGACTGAGCCACTTTCCTTGGTGGTTTTGAGCATCTGCTACAAAGAAGCTCTGCAGGACTTTAGATTTCAAGAAAACACTGGAGGCAGATAACAGGCCCTTACATGTCCCTTTGCCAGTGTGGCAAACAGTGTAAACAGCTTTTTAAGCCCGATTATACAAGTGATGTGTTTAGTCTACAAGCTGGATACCACTAACTAAAGCACCTTTGTTTCTGCTTGGAATGACTTTATCAAAGATTCAAGTTTTATACTTTCAGTGGAATGTTAAATCATGTGCAAGCCCAGTGCCTTGGGAATGCGACGCTTCAGGGCACTGTTTGGGGAACAATTTTTATTTGATTTGGTTACTCTGTTTATGGAATTTTGCCAGAGGACAGCAGTATGTTTATTTAGTATTATATTTAAAAATAAATTTGGGCTTTTGTGCCAAAGTGGACACACAGAGTGTTGTAAGTAACTCACTAGATGGCACCACAGCCCCAGGAACACGGGAAGGCCGCGCTCAGTTCCTGAGTTTATCTGGACTCCGGTTTGCTTTTATACCATAAATGAGGTGTGATGGTGATGAGAATCGCCACGGAGCAAACAATGCTGAGATCTCAGCTCACACACTCTGGTTTGCCCCATCCACCACACTGCCCTGAGGAGCTCAGAACCTGGAACACAACGGAGAGGCTCAAGGGGATTGTAACTGGAGCAAATATTTCCGTCCACAAAAAAATGGAAGAAACTTCTCTGAAGAGCGGAAGGAGCGGGAAAAGAGCAGGTTTTTAATCTTTTGAGAGGACTCAGGGAAAGAAAGAGCTGTGGCCAAAAATGGAGCGACAGCTTTAACACATTAAAAATGCCAATAAGCTTGGAAGAGCTGTGCTTGTGGAACAGAAATTCTACAGAAAGCTTGGAAAAGAGGAAAGACTTTCCAGATTGAATTGGAGGGTAGATAAGAGGTGTTCTAGGGATATTATATTTCCTTATCTTGGAGAAAGAAAGTATTCCGTCCATAATCTTACTATTCCCCTGAAGATTAGTGAACAGGCAAACCAGGGCCAGCTCTTCATCTGCTGTTGACTTTCCGTGGCTCCTCTGACTTTAAGTGAAGTCACTCTGAGTTAAACCAGATGAAGATCAGATCTCTGTAAGTTTGAAGCATTTATCAAGAGAGCAGATAACATCTTTTTTCCTTTTCTTTATCCCGCAGAATATTATTAAATTACGTGCAAAGTTTAGGCATCCTGTATTTTCCCTAAATTGTGTTCACAGTGTGGTTTTTATCGAAGGGCTCAGATGTTCAGGTTGTTACTTACATTCTTCTTCAATCGAGCTCATCCAGGCTAATGCCTTGTATCTAAAGTAGCAGTTTGGTGATCCTCAGATCCACACAGGTGAAGCTCAATGTGTGAGCTGTGTGCTCTGGCTGATGAGGTTTGGCAGGTTTAGCTGCAGTGGCCTGAGATGTGAGCGCCTCCAGCTGTTCCCCTGATGCCTCTCTGCCTGCCAGCATCAGCGTCCTCTGGGGAGGGTGACAGGGTGGGACATGTGCCAGCTCTTGGAGTGGCCCAGTTCGGAGCCTGGTGTTTGAGCTGGCAGCACTGGTGAGGGGTGTGAAAGACAGGAGTGAGCCAGGCTCAGGGATGGACACACTCCCTGCTCTGTGCTGGGCATGGACACACGGCCAGCAGCTGGGGTGGAACAACGGCCACAGCCAGAGCTGAGGGTGACAGTGAGAGCCAAAGGTGTCACCAGACCTGCAGAAGTGTGTGTGTGTGTGTGTCAGTCCAGCCCTACCAACAAACACTGAGCACCTCCTCAATCCCGTCCCCTTCACAGGTGTTAATGCCTCAGCCAAAGCCTACCAAAACTCCCCAGCTTCCAATCAGTTCTGAACAAGGAGTCAAAGCGAGGGGCTTCCATTTCATTATTACAATTAACTTGCAGTTTTGTGTTTTCTGACAGTATTCCAGTGTTCCATGTTTCTTTGTCCAATACTTTCCATGAGCTAAGGCTCAAGACCTGTTTTGTGCAGGGTCTCCTTCTTCAGAGACAGCAGAAAGTTCACAAGGTGAGCAGAGAGTGAGGCTGAAGCATAACCTTGTTATGTTTTTTAACAAAAGTATTCTTTCTCAGTATTTCCAAGACTGGTAGCTACATTTTTCCTGTTGATTCAGTGAAAAAGAGTCTTATTCTTTTCCCTGAGGTCCAAGTTTTATTGTATGAAGATGCTTTTAGCATTGGAACTGGTGTTATCAANCAAGTTTTATACTTTCAGTGGAATGTTAAATCATGTGCAAGCCCAGTGCCTTGGGAATGCGACGCTTCAGGGCACTGTTTGGGGAACAATTTTTATTTGATTTGGTTACTCTGTTTATGGAATTTTGCCAGAGGACAGCAGTATGTTTATTTAGTATTATATTTAAAAATAAATTTGGGCTTTTGTGCCAAAGTGGACACACAGAGTGTTGTAAGTAACTCACTAGATGGCACCACAGCCCCAGGAACACGGGAAGGCCGCGCTCAGTTCCTGAGTTTATCTGGACTCCGGTTTGCTTTTATACCATAAATGAGGTGTGATGGTGATGAGAATCGCCACGGAGCAAACAATGCTGAGATCTCAGCTCACACACTCTGGTTTGCCCCATCCACCACACTGCCCTGAGGAGCTCAGAACCTGGAACACAACGGAGAGGCTCAAGGGGATTGTAACTGGAGCAAATATTTCCGTCCACAAAAAAATGGAAGAAACTTCTCTGAAGAGCGGAAGGAGCGGGAAAAGAGCAGGTTTTTAATCTTTTGAGAGGACTCAGGGAAAGAAAGAGCTGTGGCCAAAAATGGAGCGACAGCTTTAACACATTAAAAATGCCAATAAGCTTGGAAGAGCTGTGCTTGTGGAACAGAAATTCTACAGAAAGCTTGGAAAAGAGGAAAGACTTTCCAGATTGAATTGGAGGGTAGATAAGAGGTGTTCTAGGGATATTATATTTCCTTATCTTGGAGAAAGAAAGTATTCCGTCCATAATCTTACTATTCCCCTGAAGATTAGTGAACAGGCAAACCAGGGCCAGCTCTTCATCTGCTGTTGACTTTCCGTGGCTCCTCTGACTTTAAGTGAAGTCACTCTGAGTTAAACCAGATGAAGATCAGATCTCTGTAAGTTTGAAGCATTTATCAAGAGAGCAGATAACATCTTTTTTCCTTTTCTTTATCCTGAAGAATATTATTAAATTACGTGCAAAGTTTAGGCATCCTGTATTTTCCCTAAATTGTGTTCACAGTGTGGTTCTTATCGAAGGGCTCAGATGTTCAGGTTGTTACTTACATTCTTCTTCAATCGAGCTCATCCAGGTTAATGCCTTGTATCTAAAGTAGCAGTTTGGTGATCCTCAGATCCACACAGGTGAAGCTCAATGTGTGAGCTGTGTGCTCTGGCTGATGAGGTTTGGCAGGTTTAGCTGCAGTGGCCTGAGATGTGAGCGCCTCCAGCTGTTCCCCTGATGCCTCTCTGCCTGCCAGCATCAGCGTCCTCTGGGGAGGGTGACAGGGTGGGACATGTGCCAGCACTTGGAGTGGCCCAGTCCGGAGCCTGGCGTTTGAGCTGGCAGCACTGGTGAGGGGTGTGAAAGACAGGAGTGAGCCAGGCTCAGGGATGGACACACTCCCTGCTCTGTGCTGGGCATGGACACACGGCCAGCAGCTGGGGTGGAACAGTGGCCACAGCCAGAGCTGAGGATGACAGTGAGAGCCAAAGGTGTCACCAGACCTGCAGAAGTGTGTGTGTGTGTGTGTGTCAGTCCAGCCCTACCAACAAAACACTGAGCACCTCCTCAATCCCGTCCCCTTCACAGGTGTTAATGCCTCAGCCAAAGCCTACCAAAACTCACCAGCTTCCAATCAGTTCTGAACAAGGAGTCAAAGCGAGGGGCTTCCATTTCATTATTACAATTAACTTGCAGTTTTGTGTTTTCTGACAGTATTCCAGTGTTCCATGTTTCTTTGTCCAATACTTTCCATGAGCTAAGGCTCAAGACCTGTTTTGTGCAGGGTCTCCTTCTTCAGAGACAGCAGAAAGTTCACAAGGTGAGCAGAGAGTGAGGCTGAAGTATAACCTTGTTATTTTTTTTTTTTTAAAAGTATTCTTTCTCAGTATTTCCAAGCCTGGTAGCTACATTTTTCCTGTTGATTCAGTGAAAAAGAGTCTTATTCTTTTCCCTGAGGTCCAAGTTTTATTGTATGAAGATGCTTTTAGCATTGGAACTGGTGTTATCAATGACTCAAAGTCTCTGAGTAAAAGAAAAAGCTTTATCAAAATTGGAACTTCTGAATACAGAACTCAATATATGTCACCTGGCTATCAGACAAATGCTGATTTTAGCAGCAAGTGAACTTGAATTTTCTCCAAACTTCACAAATCTGTGCCCGAGAACGTCCGTTTGTCTGTCCCCAGTCACGGCTCCCAGGAATCTGTGATGCGTTTGAGCCATCAAACACCACGATCTCTTTGTAAACTGCAAGATGAATTAATTCCGTGGTGTTCAAATCCTTCTTTTTCATCTGGCCCTCCTCTGATTGCTGCTGCAGAGCTCCTGGAGCTGCTGCCCGGCTGGCAGAGCAGGGCTGACAGTAGTTCATCTTGCACTGAAGTTTGCAATCCGTTTGTGTCCAATCCAGACTGCTGAGATGTGCATCCAGCCTTCCCCAGACAACTTGTCTTTCTGCAAAAAGCAGGCATTGACAGGCGGGGGAGGAGTGATTTAGCCGTTTGGCCAGGATTTAAAGACTCTGTCTTGCAGGCAGAGTGCCTGGCTTGCAGGAGGTGCCAGATGAATGGGTCCTGCTCCCACACACACGGAGTGGGCAGGACGAGGGCTGATGAAATGTTTCTGTTTGCTTTAAAGCTAAGGTGGGTGCTGACCCGCTTTGGACAACAGGCCAGTGTCACTTTTGCTCAGGAGAGGCCAGTGATGATAGCAAACCTCCCTGAGGAAGCTCAGCGGGTTTGGGTGGCCTTGGGAGCTGCTCTGGTGCTCAGGGCCATAGGTTATTCCAGGTGGGAGCTGCCCCAGCCCGGTTGTGTGCCCCTGGGAGCTCGATCACCGCTGTCACCAAGCAGCAGGGCTGGTTACACAGAAACCACTTGGTACCGGTATCACCCTCATGTGCTGAGGTGTGACATTTTCAATTGCTTCAAATTGGCAGAGAGCTTGTATAATTGAAGTATTTGAATAATAAGGCTCATTTCCTCAGAAATGTTAACAGGGCTGTAACCCTGTGCAGCACTGGCACATGCCTCATGGCCCCTGAGGCTTCAGTGCCTCTTACCTCTTAAATCCTGACACCTACAGTGTTTGTTTTTTTTAAAAATAAATGGCTACAGCAGTTGTATTTCTTTAAAAATAATGGAATTTGTTATTATAAGTCATTACTGTGTACTCATAAATATTTACATATTTTTATATTGTATTCACTGGCCGTGACAGATTGAAAATAGCAACAGTTCTGTGGTTTCTGTGTTTTAATAACAGTGCGTTTAATATTTTCCAGTAGTCAGCTGCATGGTTCTAAATGATCATTCTGGAGGTTGCCTCTCCAGACAGAGATATGAAAATATATTTAAACCACTTGTAATATATTGGATTTCTCTTTATAATCTCATTAAAAAGTGTGCAGTGAACACAAACCCATAATTTACCTGGTGTTGTAGTTTCATTAAACATCAAAAGGGTGCTTGATGGAGTAGAATAATCCTATTCTGCATCCTTCATTGAACATCTTTCAGAATAAGTTTATTCATTTAATTAGAAGGTTTCTCTGTGTGAAGATTGCACTGGTTTTACCAGTCTGACCGAATTTGCATTTGTTATCCAAAGCACCCTCTATTTAACTGCACTTAGGATAAGTGTGTTAGGACACGTGCTGCAAAATATCTCCACAAATTGGTACTTATTTTTAAAATTGTGTTAGTACTAATTCAAAAGTGAAGGAGCAGAGAAGCTCCATTACACTTTAAAGTGGAATTTTCCCTTCAAATCTGTGGATTAGTCATGGCAAACAATGAAATGTTTAACTCAACATTAAATGGGATTATTAAATATCTTTTCAAAGTGGAAAATCACATGCATTATTCTATCCCCAGCACAAAAGGACAGTGAATTAGTTTCTCTCTTCATTCAGCGTAAAACAATGATAATACCACGGGCACACTTTAGCCTCAGAGGACCCTGCTGAACCACATCCACTGGAAACTGTCTGAATGGTTTTAACATGAAGGTGACATTCTTTGTGATTAAAACGTGGCTTTGTTGTAATCTTTGTACAGGATTGGGATGGTGCAGGCTGGGCTGTTGTAAACTGGGATATTGCAGCTCGGGCAGATCTGAGCTCCCCATCCCAGGCCTGGGTGCAGACAGACACTTCTGGAGAGATGCTGAGCAGCTCAGCAGACACAACACTCACTTGGAAGAGTGAAGGCTTTTCATCTCCATTTTTCTCTTTTATGTGTCTGGCTTTGGGTAGTGTGACCTTTCTGCCATGGGATCGATGTGTCTGCAGCCATCAATTCCAGGCAAAGCAGGGCCTGCCTGTAACTCCGGAGATTAGGATGTAACACATGGGCAGGTCTCTCCCTTCTCCAGAATGGATAGGTGCCTAACTAGGCAGTTCTCCTCCTAATCAATGGCATTGGCTTCCCTGGGAAAGGGATGAGCTCTGGCTGTAGACATGCAGAGATGGATGGCTCTTCAGCATCCAAAACAGCAAGAAGGGAATGGAGCTGGAGTACTTTAAAAGCAATTTGTTTTCCTTCCCTAATATCTGACTGCCTCTCATGTCTGTGTTGGGTTAGGTGCAAGCTGATTTCTTGCACGGTATGAAATATATTGCAGCTACTTTCTAGAACTAGATATCTTTTTCTCATGTGAGTAATAATGAAAAGAAACATTAATAGAAGTAAAAACATTGCTGAGCCCCAAATTTGTGGTATTTACTCCCAGATAAGCCTGAAAAGCTTGCGGCCAACTGTGCACAGTTCTTTTTAAGAAAAACAATATCAGATGGAAATTATGCCAGGCTAACAGGAATTGTGTTTCTGTGGGCATCTGAAAGGATCTTTGGAAGTCAGATTGTTGGCTAATGAGATCATTTGAATACTCTTTGTACATGGTTGATAATCCCACTGGACAGAGGAGGTTCCCCAGCCTTCACCTCTTGGCCTGTCTCACACTGAACCATGACAAGGTTGCTGAAATGGATTCCATGGAGACAGCTCTGGAGAAAAACAGGGGAAGGGCACTCACCAGAGTTTCATTCTACAGCTCCTTTGCAAAGGGATAATTCCCAGGAAGACCCTTCCTGTGCCCATGGCTCCAGTCCTTGCAGTCCATACAGGGCAGTGCCCTCTTGGATTGCAGAAGTCTGTAACTGGCTGAGAATCACTTCAGAACTCTGACCTTTCTGTACTCAGCTCTTCCTGGGTACGTGAATTTCTTGAACAAGTGTGAGGAATTCTTCACAGTGGTTCACCAAGTCTGTTGTTGAGGGGTAAAGGCTTTATTGTGAGCTGAACCATCAGTGCTCAGAGCTAATCAGGGCCTTTGCTGTGGTTTATTTGGGCCATGGGGGTGACCAGTGAGAGATGACAGATAGCCAGTTGTGTTCAGGTGATTGCTTCTTTTGTTGCTGTAATTACTCCTTGGAGGCTGGTTAGTATTTAAAATAATCTGACACTTTTGTTAGACAAATCCATGTTAAACCAACAGGACAGGTAATTTGAGGCATAAGTCAGAAATAGGACAGTGGCCACATCATGTTTTGAGGCTCCCTCAACAGTCAGTACAATGAACTTTTTTTTATCTCTGACCAGATTTGCTGCCTGCCAGAACATCCAGGGCAGTGGCAAAATTGCTTCCATAGAAAGGAACTAGATTAAAAAAAAAAAAAGATTGCTTTTGTATACAAAACATTTTGAACACAGGAGATGTATTTCAAAAATTTTATCTTTTCATGGAACGAAATAAAGTTTAATCATCTGATTTTGCTCCAAATGTTTCAGGGCAGGAAATAAATCTTGATTTCCTTTAGTATTTGCTTCCAGTCATCTTGTCCTGCCACTGTTCAATATCCTGGCTATTCTGGGATCCTGTGATCTCCATATCATGTTTGTTAGAAGATTCTCTGAGCTTTGTGCCATCCCCACATAAGGCTGTAGCAAATAAAACAAGAGCAGGTACAAAGCCATGCCAAAAGCTCAGTCACTGAGCTAAGAACAGGTTTTGGATGGAGTCAGCATCTGTCGTGGTGCAGCAGGCTGCTGTTTTTCTGGGGTGGCTGCCACGGTGTGCTCAGCAGCAAAGCATTCCCCTTAGACAGTGTGGGTGTAAACCCGTCTCCACTGAGGCAGTGGCAAAATTCCCATCAGCATCGAGGAGATGAGGGTTCCTTTTCAACTCCCTGGGCCCAGTGTGAGATTTCTTCTGTGTGGCAGTCTATGCTAATGCTTTGCTTTTCCCACGTTTCCTGTGGATTGCTTGATATGACAACTATTGGTCTTTATTAAACCTTCTTCTTTTTTCTTTTTTTATTTTTTTTTAATTTCACTTTCTTGTTGCTTTCATCTAGCCCTATAATGAAAAAACTAAAACGTTTACCATGAAGACAAAGTAAGTCTGCTGTCCCTTTTATTTGAAGTAAATCTTCAACATCAGCTTGGAGGGCAGGTGCTTGAAGCTGTATCTGGAACATGCTGAGCTGAAATACACTTTGAGAAATGAGAAATGGCAGAATTCCTTGGCATGCTAATCCTGAAGTAGGTGCGTTGATCCTGTCCAAGAGTTGCCTACATTGAGCTACTGAGAGAAACAAATCTAAGTTTGTTTTAAATAGATTAGTCAAACTCCACTAAGTGCTTGTGTCGACATTCTCATTGGAAATTAAAGTGACCCTAATGCAGTTTCATTCACTTAGAAAATTGATTACCTGTATGGACGGAGCATTGCAAGCAATAATATTCCCCCAGCTTTAATGAGTTACCATTCATCAGCTGACTGTCAATAACTCCTTGTCTATAAGCTCCCATCCAGCCCAGTTTCCCCGTCCCTGAGAGGGGCTGACAGCCTGCACTGCTCAGGGCCATGACAGGCTGTAATCTTTGCATCTCCATCGCCTCGGGATCACGCCCATCCTTTGGAAGTTCAGACGTTTGTTGAGTGATTGCTGTGGACTTTGTGCAAACAGATCTTCTCCACATTCAGGCCCACCACAGGAAACTCTGTTTGAGGGCACCCCTTGCAGGAGAAGGAAAAAACCTCTTTCTGTGCCAATTTAGAGTGAAGCTGACACAGTCTTTGTCACAGGACAGGGTGCAGGTAAAAGGGGCTATGGCTTTTATCAGTTTTAGTCAGCCTGGAGAAGCTTTGGTGTGACCCTGTTATCCCTTCCAGTACCTGAAGGGAGCCTACAAGAAACATAAAGAGAGACTGTTTACAAGGACCTGGACTGACAGGACAGGGGGAATGGTTTGACACTGACAGGGGGCAGGGTTAGATTGGATTTTAGGAAAAAATTCTTATTGTGAGGGTGATGGGGTTCTGACACAGGTTGCCTGGAGAAGCTGTGGCTGCCCCATCCCTGGAACTGCTCAAGGCCAGGTTGGACAGGGTTTGGAGCAACCTGGGATAGCAGAAGGTGTCCCTGCCCATGGCAGAGAAGTTGAAACTGGACAATCTTTAGGATCCCTTCAATTCAGGACATTCTGTAATTGGACAATTAACCCCAATATGTAAATGGACCAAAACTTATAAAAGTGTGACAATGTGTGACCCATTGTCCATCTTGGGTGTAGCCATGGCCAGGCTCTTGTACTGCCCAAGGTGGACCCTTTGAAGGCCTTTTGATAAATACCTAATTTCTTCCTTTAACACTGTCCTAGGTAGCCTCTCAAGGCATCATACAGACCTTGAGCAATGCTAATTCAACGCAAGCAGCCAAGGTAGATGCAACTGCAATTTCAGTTTTTTTCCATCATTATTTCCAGTAAGCGCTCCCACAATTTTAAAACTCCACGAAGTTGACAGCACAATGGAACAACTGTTCGTGAATTGCACGGTTTAAATTAATTATGAGCCCCAGCGAAGGAAGTAAGATGAACAAGTGAAAAGAGCTCTGCAGGGCTTTTCAAATTATTGTAAAGTTGGGAAAATTGGGCCCACTGTGTCTATTACCCACTTTATAACAGTTGTAACTCGATGGTTTTGTTTGTCGCACTGCTGGAGACTCTCATGGATCTTAAAGCCTTCCCAGTTGTTTTATTTATTGGTAATTTTGTTGAGTGCCACGGTAAAGATGAAATAATTGGACTTTGTTTATGGTGCCAAAATACGCCTTCCTGAATGACTGTTTTCAGCAGTCAGTGCAGTTAAATAAACCCATGGTCCCGATACCACAGGAAGGATTAAGGTGGGGATTGGTTACTTGCTTCCTGATTATCTTCAGATTTAAATCAAGTGAGGCACAACTGGGTTTAAATTTTGGAGCAGCTTTTCACTGCCTTCCACTGTACTTGTATTGAGACAGACTCTTTGTGTGGAGTTTTTTCTCCTCGTGGTCATCCAAACTCACTCAAATTCACTCCTGTTCTTGCCAGGGGCTTTCCCAGAAAAGGGCAAGTGAAGGGTTTGGAAATAAATGTTTGAACTACGCTAAACAGCACAATTTAAACAGTCTCTCTGTTCACTTCATTGGTAACATCCAGTTTCAGGTGTCATGAAGGGATCTGATTTTTGGAGATTACCAATATCTCATACCCAGGTCCTTCTGAACCCACTGAACCACAACGGTGTATTTGAGCACATCTCTGACTCCTTTTGTCACTCTGTCCCAGAATATGTAGAAACATCACAACTAAACCAACCCAGGAGAAGTGTATCCTGAAGAAAAAAGGGTGTTCTTAAATCAGCAAGAAGCAGATGTGCAGAACCACAGGCAGGCAAAAGGCTCTTGGTACAGAGAAGGACGTGGAACCCGGGAATGATTTGGTTTGGAGGAGCCGCTGTGGCAGAGCCAGGGAGGTGGGACACGTGAGGAAAGCAGGGGGATTATAAGCAGAGAAGCAACATCGAAGGTTGTGGAAGTATCAAGGACACTGGTGTTTTAGTTAGATAAAAATGACAGAATTTTTTGATGCTTATGAAAGCCACCATAGGCTTGCCTTTTTTTTTTTTTTTAAATTCATTCAGCTCGCCTTTTATCAAGTAAAAAACTGTTTCTAGTTATGCTGTATGAAATTTATCATTTGAAATGAAAACATTCCAGCAAATCACCTCTTTCCCTCATCTTCTCTTTCCCCAGAACTCACCAAACATCAAAACACAACAAAAGGAGGAAAAATGAAGCTAAAACCCAAAAATTTGCTAATCTGTTCATTTAAGTTTTACCTTAACGTAGCCAATGAGCTCTTTGCCATTATCTGCAGCAGGCATATAATTGTGGAAAATTTTAAAGGCCCCATCTGGCTCTCCAGTACATTTATTCTAATTGTGAAAAAGCAGGGACATTCTTGCCTCTCATTAGGATAAGCTTGCTTGCCTTAGCTTCTTCCTCGTAACAACATAGGTCAAAGAGGAGACACCTTAATGAGAGTCTCTGTAACATAAACAGGAAATGTGGTTCATTTTCTTATCTTCATTTGCAACTCCAAACTTCGTGCCCAAAATGAAAACACTAATTTTCTTTAATTCTTTTTTTTTTTTGCTTTGTCTTCCTCATGGTTCTTTATCTATTAAGCAAGGCAATTGTAGGATGCATTTTCATCATAAGTATTAATATTTCCATTTATGAATTAATTTTACCAGCATAGGAGCGAGGAACTAAAAAAAAACAATATCATTTTAATTCCTTGAGTTTATCTTTGGAAACAGTTGCTTTCACTTCTTCAACCCGCAAATTAGATGGAAAGGAAGAATCGCATCGAGTCGAAGCTATTTAAAGTGGAGATGATCAAAAAGAAAAGAGCAGGGCACTTCAGCTTTCTGTCAACACGTATTTTATATGCATCACTTTCATAGCGTCATACGGAGGCCAAAGATAACAATTCCCCATATTTTCCCTGTGTGCTGGGCAACAAGAAAGGGGGAAACTCTTCCAGGCTTGTGATTTTATTCCTTACACACAGAAAAGGCCCAGGCTTGGAGGAGGTGCTCAGCCGCTGCACTGTACAATTGCTAAGCTACGAATTCAGGAGAAATCGATGTCAAATTAAATGATCCCGGTTTTTATTTTCCTTATGATGCAATTCAGCGTGCATTTCTTGGCTGGTGGGACCTGGCACGGGGAACACAGCGAGCCATTGTGTCAGGAAAGTGGAAACCTTGGCCAGGATCTTGGCTAGGTGGGGGAATTGCTCCAAACCCCACACGGTGTGTCTGTCTTCTGGAGCTCGGCTATCTCTGTGAAATGGGGTTTGAATGAAGTGCTGCCCTGCTTGGAGTCCATCCATGCACCAATTCCCAAGCCAAGAGGAGCACTGGCTTCAATTCCATGTTGTCACAAGTAGCAGCTTGAGCTGGTGAAGCTCACAGGCTGCTTGCACAATCCTTTTTGTCAGCTCAGGTGTTATTTCCCAGAGGAAGGCTGCTCTTCTTCAAACTAAGAGGACAAAAGAGGAGTTCTTTAAGGAAAATGGACTTTCCTGTGAGGAGATGCCAGGATATGTTGCCTAGTGCACAAAAAAATCTGTTACAAACAAAAAATGCAACTATTTTCTTATGTTTCTTTGTTGATCCTGAGATATAAAACGATTAAAGTAATATATATCCAGTTGTTACATATTTATTACTCAGTGTAGAATATTTGGGGGGGTCTGGTTTGGTGTTTTAGTTTCGTTTTTTGGGGTTTTTTTGAGAAAAGCTGCTGAAGGTGGGAGAATTTAATCCAGGAGCACCTGGGGAAGCTGAAGTTGCACAAACAGGATACACACATGTTCCTCCATTGTGTGGCATTTCATGGAGTTGTTTGAGAGTCCTTTAAGCACAGCATGTGTTAGTTCCAGAAGGCTTCTCTGGGAACATCAGGTGTGCTGTTGAAGCCAGCTTTAAATCAAGCACTCAAGTGAGAGGACAGCAAATGGTCAAAGCCAGGATGGCAGCTGGGACTGTTCCAGCTCCAAAATTCACATCTGGATCCAAAAGTTGCGACAAAACCCGATCCCTCCACAAACAGACACATTTACAGATTTATCTCTTTTAATTGTAGCATACAGAGTGCCTGTGTCAAACTGTCTTTCCCTCATTATCTACATTGGCTTGGGAATAACTACTAAAGTGAGTAGGTGTGTGTGTACCACATTCCACGCAGTTTGTCCAGAACAAACCAACTCACATTTTTAAAACATCTATTTCCTGCACATCTCATACACATCCTGTGTGCTGTGAAAGTCCAACAGGAACGTGGCTTGTGGTTTGATGCACAATTTAAATTTTTGCACAAAAAGCATTAGTTTTTTTTTTTCTTTCAGATGAAAGTATTGTCTTGGAATGCCTGCATTTGAATATTTAAAATATGTGTCTCCCCAGTCAAATTGCAATTTAATTGAGTTGAAATTAAGTGCTAGCTACAGCAGGCACAGATTTTTGATATGGTCCTTCAAACCACTGCCCTTTAGCATAAAAGTAGGTTACTGTCACTTTGGGGAATGGGATCATCCCGAGAAATCAAATGGCAAAACCATACCAAAGTCACTTTTTCTCTGGCATTTAATTGAAGAGCTCAGTACACAATCACTCTCTGCATTTCCATAAAGCTACTCGAGGGATGATATGTGAAAATAATTTATGTCTTGCTTTATGCAAGGTCGTTAGCACTCATACAGAACAGCAATAATGACAATAAACTAACTCATATACATACCAAGTTTGCATAATATAGTTTTGTTGGTGAAAAGAAAAAGATTTAATGGCAAAGACTGTGTCTTTTGGAATAGGATTTAAAGGTTGCTGATGTTTTGATGATTTTGGTTTTTTCTGGGATATTTAGCTTGTACATGAGATGCATTAAAGTAGACTCATAAGTGAAATTTCTGTACAATTTTTAAGCAAATTTTAGCTTTAGAAGAAAAGCCAGCTGTAACCATGAACTGGAACAGCTGCATATTGTAAGAGGGCGTTTTGTTAGGTGAGGAAGCAAACTTTGGTGTCTGTGCATGTGAGTTCTGCTGCGCTCTGTGCATGAGGAGAGAATGCAGCTGAAGCACTGACTTTTTCATGCATACCTTTATCAACACAGACTTTGCACAGAAAGGTTGCAGTCTAGGTAGATAAATGGGATACAATCTTATTATAAAGGCAAAATAATCTTATCCTAAAACATGATGAAGAAGTAAAACTGACTCAGGACTTGGTGCAAAATTTGGTCCACTAGAAATGGTTCATTATTTAGTTCAATTTAAAAATTCTCAGGAGCCCCAAACCCTCTTTTTCACAAAGCCATCACCACTCCAAGCATTACAGCACTTCCCTTGGAAGTGCTAAGCCAAGTTGGAAAAGCAAAACACTCCTTGCTTGAGTCACCCAACCTGAGCAGTTCAGTCTGGCAGGGAGGTTCTTTCCATCCCAATCCCCACAATAGCAAAAAAAAAGTCGTTGAATTGCTTTATTTTTTAAAATAGTGCAGCAAATAACTTCCATAATAATCTCAGAGTCTTTAGGGTACTTGGTAAGAAACCTCTGTGCAGTGCTGTCCTCAAACCCACGCTGTCCACAGCCTTGAGTAACACAAGGAAAAGGACTGAAAATGTATTTTGTGTGTCTCCTGCTGAGCCTGTGACCCTCACTGGGTTTGATTCACCCCAGTTTAAGTCCTCATGGTTGCACTCATCATCACTTTTGTTTATTCTCCTGACAAGAAGGCATCACAGTGTGACACTGAGACTTTTTGGGGAAGACACACTACTCGTGCCTAAAACATCTTCTGCACTTAAATCCCCCTCAGACCTTTCTGCTCTCTGGGATTCCTGATCAGGGAACATCCTGCTCCCAGCCTGGCTTTGCACTCCAGAAATGCCAGAGAGTTTGTGTTGGATTTAATACCTAATGATGGGTCGGGGCGACTGAGAGGCGTTTACGAATTTTTTATTTCTTTATTAGTTTCAGTGAAGGTGGAGACATAAAAGATGGTAAAACTCACGCCATAACAATAGAAGCCAAAGTTCTCTTTGTTACAAGACCTTTTAAAAAAGTTTTTTAGCTAATAGATTCATGCTAAAAGCTTACAAGCATCTACTTAAGCCAATAAACACTGCATGTACAACTTACAGCATACAGTAGTTGCTTGTTTTATATCTTTTGCAGCTCAGAAATTTTCTATGCTCCAAATATTTCAAGGCCTAAAATTCAGCTCTGTTTCAAACCTCTTGTTTTATATTTTTTGCAGCTTAGAAATTTTCTATGCTCCAAATATTTCAAGGCCTAAAATTGAGCTCTGTTTCAAACCTCTGTCTGTGTAAGCTCATTGCAACGCTGTAAAAGTCCTCTCTGCTTTTTCAGTTCCCACAGTTTGTGACAGGCCCTTCACTGTGCCCATCTTGTGCCAGCCATAAAAAGATGCAGTCCATGAGTTCATCCCACATCTCCATCCATTTTCCAGCACTGTCCTTACAAGCACACACATCCCTCACTACCTGACAGCTGTATCCGCTTGCCCACTCCTCCCCAAGACTCTCCATATTCCCTGATTAAGATAAAAATTTGTGGACAAAAGAGGCAAAGCTGCGTCTCACATGCTGGTTATTGTTGAGGGGATATTTAATAGCTTTGAAATTCATTTAAGAAAATGGGAGTGGTGAGTCACATATAATTATTCCCAGATAGATCATTAATTACTTGATAAAGTTTCTACATAATGCTGCCTTTTGCTTTTTTTTTTTTTGCCATAATGATGGTTATTTGTCATTTATCTCAGTTTGCTTGTCAGTTGTTCCAGGTCCCTTTCATGCCCAGTGATATGTATGTAAATATTACAGATTGAGATTGATAAAGGTTTTATAACAAAGGCTGTTACTTTATTGGATTACAGGAGAGTTTATGAGAAACTCATTTGATTATTGTGTTGGAGTGGTATCATTTGCACCAAGTATGGCTGGTTTGGTACCTCACCAGTAACTGCATTTTTCATAGGTTGTAATTCAGCTTTAGAAATTTGAGTTTCTTTGAGAATTCCAAAGATACCAACACAAAAATTACATTTGAGAACTGAAATTGCTCTTAAAAAAAATTCACCTGGTTACACTGGGGTTTTCTTCATTTACTTACAACTTTAGATGAGATCCTCAGAACCTTAAGTGTGATTTAAAGAGTGCATTTGAGCTATAGGTTCTGTAAGGACAATCAGTATATAGGCTCTAGCAAATGAAGGAGATGGACATTGAGATTGATACCCTTTTCTCTGTGGTTTCTTTGGAGAGTCAACCTTATATATTCAGAAGGGAGAAACAGGAGAGGCTGAAACTCAAGGAAAAGCAAATAATTCTCCCCTGTTCTTATCAGTTTGTTAATTTTACTGTTTGGGGTACTGATTGGGGTATCCCATGGCAGTGGGTCTCTTAATCTGCCACCTGCTGTATCCTCAAACATCCCTCTGGACCCGGAGAACCACAGCAGCACAGAGCAGACTCAGCACAGGGGTGACACCTGATGACAACATAATCAGGATATCTGTGCCAACATCTCCCAGACACCAGTGGGTGTGTGACTTCTTACCAAATACAAGCAGTGTCAGGCAGTCAGGTGACACTTGGATGGTGTTTGCAGCCAGCACAACGTGTTACTCCCCGCACTGTGCCCAGATGATTTAGGTGCCTGACGAGGCACAGCTCCCCAGCAACACCCACAGAAAATCTCAAACACAGTGCTGATAACTTGCTCAGTAGCAGCTGGTGAACCCAGGGAGTGGATTTATCCTCCTCCATAAACATTTGGACATTTATGAGTGAAGGCTGGATTCGCTCTCTGAGACACCCAGTGCTGTTGTGAGATTATTACAGTTATTATTGTGCTGCCAACTCAAACACACCCAGCTGAAATGCTTTCGATTAGCTTTACTGTTCCCCATTATACTCTTTATTTCTCTGTAAATAAACAAAAACAGAAGAACTACCAGGGGGAAGCGTAGAGAGCTGAACTCAGACAACTTTACTTGTTTGAGTTCTGACTGTTCCAATATCCCCAAGACTGTGGCCTTCACCCTCTGGCAGTTGGTCCCTACAGCCATACCTCGAGGGACATGTGGCTGTTTTAGGAACCATTTCAAAGTGTCTTTCTTGCAGGGAGGCAGGAAGGACCGTGTCCTGTGAGCTGATAACACCCTGGCCATGCCTGGTGCAGGATTTCCCCATCTGCTGCCCATTACCCCGCAGCGCAGAGCTCGGCGGGATCTACGTCAGTAGCGGCTCTTAAAACTGTCTGCAAAAGCTAAACAAAGCTCAGCAAAGTTAAACATTTGAAAAGATGCCCAGTCATTGTCACTCCTAACCAAGCTCAGCTGTCTGTCCAAGCTTCAGACATCCTGGGACTGAAGGAAAAGTCCGAGTAGACTCGGTGTTAGAGAACCTGCAGTCACACATTATCGCAGGCTTTGGGACTGGGCTCAGCTTTAATTCTTCAGTCCTGGCTGCAACACCTTTGCAATCTTCATTTAAAAGGAGCTGTCTGCTCCTCACGGGCTGTTTTCAATGCCTGAATTACTGATGCCATGACATTCTGGGATTTATAACATCTGCTAAATCTTTCGGTCAAAATAAAGATTCAGAACTTCAGATACAGGCCTCACGTGTGAAGTTGGATGCAAAGCACAGGTGTATGAGCTAAATAGTTTATTTGTACATGGAATACAGGATCAGTCTTAGGTAATTAACCTAGAAATACCTGTTTGCATCAACAGGATTCAAAACCTCTGGACTACAGAGAGTGATGTGGGAATTAGCTCAGACCACCAACAGAATCCTAAATTTATATTCAAGCCTGTTAATGCAAATACACCTCATTAGGCTGTCAAAAGTTAAGGCATATTTTACATTTTCTGGTTAAGATCTGAATTTGAAAAATAATGAAAACAGACTTTGTCACACCAGGGTTTGAGATGCCAGCCCTGGGACGTGATCTGCCTGGGCTGGGGAACTGGTGACGCTAGCCCTGGCCTGCACAAATTACATTTATATCAGTCACAGAGATAATCTCTGATGCAGTGTGGTGTGGTCATAAAATAAACTTAACTGGAAGCATCTGAATTTCGAGTCTCTTTGATACTTTCTTCAGGTTCCCAGGGGACACGTGTGCTCCCCAGGGCTTGATGTGAAGGCATTTGAAGTCTACGGAATTCCTTCTGTTGACTTCAGACACTTTGGGACTTGGCTTTTAAAGCTGTGGGTGTAGAAATGTGCTTCATCCCTCTGGATCAGTGTCATTGGCTTTCCTTGCCTTTTAAGGGCAAGGTCTGTTTTTAGAGAAACACTGTGGGGATACAAGAGCCAGAAACAAAACAAACTTCCTTCCCCATTACTTCAGTATGACTTGTAAGCCTGTTGATTTGGAGCAATAGGCTAATACTTTCTTTTTTAGCATCTTGGCTGTGTTTTAGGGATGCTGATTGCTGTAGGATTTTAATGAGATTCTCCAGATCCTGATCCAGGCCCACCCAGCTCCTTCCCATGGGACAGTGATGCCCACTGAGCTGGAACAAATTTCAGCAGCCACTGACCTGGGATAAATCGAAGCAGTAGCCTTGAGATAAAACACCTTTCCCTGTTCCCAGCCCACAATCAATCCAGGGTTTAATATTGTTACAGTTAACATGTGTGACTTCACTGCTGATTATCAGAACTGGCTGGTAAGAGGAGCAGGACTTCCCAAAATCAGATTTGTGGAAGTTTAATAACAGCCCTGTTGTGCACTAAACATCCCTGGAACACGCGTTGCTCTGCCTGGGAAAAGTGCTTTATGTATTTCACATCAGTGACTGAGATGCATTTAGTGACAATTCATACCAAACTTCACTTTAGCTGTTCAAAATATGCTGTTTTTTTCCTAAATACTCTTTGGAAAAATTCTAAATCCAAACATTTTACTGGAATAATGTATCTGTCAGATGATGGAAGGAGCTGGTCTAGGGCTAATTCAGTACACACAAAATTTAATGTAAATACTGAATTTCAATGAGGCAAATATTTCACTTTGAGATCTGCTGCATTAGCATCCAAGTGTTAGGACATAAACATGTTTTAGATAAGTGAACAGACCAAATATATCCGTGTAACAGCTAGCCTGGGTGACTTTTTTTAAATGCTGTGATTTCTTTTAGCAAGAAGTGAAACTTCCAAAATGAGTAGAACGGTTTGCCCACTTTGGATGTTCGTGGGAAGGTCAGGCTTTCAAAAAGATGGTAGGAAAATTCAGTAAGAGAATTTTAAAGGACTTTGGAAATTATTTTAAAAATTCAAAAATTATATAAAACATTGACTATTTTGGTACTGAAAGAGGAAAAGGGCACCCTCTCCTGTATGTCTAAAGGAGCAGGTGGAACTAAAAACTCCCTGAACTTCAGGTAAAGGATGAGAGTGTGGGTTTGGGGCTGGCTGTAAAGAAGTGTTTCTCCTGTTTGAGGAGGACGGAGGGGTGACCTGTTGTTCAGCTCAAGCCCTCAGGCTGCTGGCTCTGCCACTAAATTAGACCTTTTAAAATAAATGAGTTCAATGGTAAATACCAGCTGGGAGATTCTCATTGGGCTTTTTAAAATTTTTTAAAATTTCAGTCTTGAAGTGGCCCCAAAGTTCAAAGTGGCCCCTACTAATAATGCCACAATCTATGTATTTTTATTAGACTTCCTATTGAACGCCAGTCTAATACCTTTGCTGTCTTTATTTATGAGGAGATTGTTTCCAGCTACTGTTAATGTATTTTACACAGCCCATGATGTAATTGTTAAGCAGTTGTAATGAAGATTGAAGGTTTAATAATGCCAAGTGTTACAAATTTCTATTTAATCATTCCTAAATCGATTAGTTACTTTCACCCAAATGCCGGGCCATCGAAACAGAGAGAGCTAAAGATCTGAACTGCTGCGGCCAGGCTTTGATAAATGGTATTTTGGTGCAGTGGTAATTGGGTTATTGAATTTACTCATCTTCCAAATGATGTTTGCATTGTCTCAGCATATGTGTTTAGGGCCAGGGGAAGGTCATTAGGCGCTTCAGACCGGGGGCATGTTTGGGTTAAAGTGATTGTGAACAGCCAGAGTTGAGGTTAGTCAATTAAAGGAAATAGCGCAGAGAAATGCTACAGAAGGCCACGTTACAGGCTGGTCACTAGGGAGGTCCCAAAGGCCTGGTTAAAGTAGTCTAAAGATTCTTTAAGTAAATGTCTACCCCCTGCCCCGGGCTCTTGAGACACAGACAAATTGCTGTGAGAAGTGCCCTTCACTTGAAACGCGTTTACCTGTAAACAAACGTCACACTTTGAGAGGCCGAGCCTACAAAGGCCAAGGGAAAACATTAAATAATGACAGCTTTTGTGTATATAAACACAGCCTCCAATGAGCTTCCATAAGGGCTGGGACACAGGGAGTGTGCCCAGGCTGCCCCTCTGGGCTGGTGTTTGGGGCAGGGACACCCTGTGCTGGTTGGGTTCATCCTCAGCACCCGGGATGTCCTCACCGAGCCCTGCCCAAAGATCAGCTCCACCTTCAGGGCGTGATTACTTTGATGTGATGGAGCTGTTTCATAGTTCATTAGATGATTTGTTTAGATCTCCATCCTGGACAGAGCTTGTCTTGGCTTTGTCCCTCCAAGGGGTCAGCATTTCTGTGTGGGACCATGACCTGTGCGTGTGGGGTGATGGCTGCCCCTGCCCTGGGTGGGAGGATTTCTCTCCTAATTTACCAGCACTTCTCCTGAGTGACCAGCCACCAGTTCCAGTAGAATCCAAAGACCCAACCCGTGACTGCTGTCTGCGTTCCAAATGAAAACCAAAGGAGTTTTGGCAATTTTCTGACTGATTGGGCTGTTAGAACAAGAGAAGAGGAAGAAGCAGGAGAAAAAGCCTTTATGTTCTCACATTAATTCTAGAGATTTTCAGAGTACCTGATATTCTCTAATACTCTGAACAGAGTCTCAGGGAAGAGCACCCTTGACATGACAAATGAGCCCACTGTACTTTTAATACTTGGCTAATTGTGTATGGAGACCATTCTCTAGTTTCAAAGCACTGGAAGGAGGCTCCTGTTCTACAATATTTCTGTTGTGCAATCTTATAAAAGCCTGTCATTTTATAAACACACTGGTTTATATTTGATTTCTGTCCTCTAAACACTATTTAAATCACAAGTAATAATTTCTAATCTTGTAAAATGCCCAGAGCTTAAATCAATAACCATTGGATGAATACATAACCCGAGGACATTGTGTTTGGCTGATAAATGATAATTGTGGGAGTGCCTGGCAGCTTTTGTGGTTAAACCTTTGCTTTCATACAATTAAAGGGCCGATTCCTTCAAACACTTGACACGCTCTTAATGATAATTGCACGAGGAGCTTAGTGGGGACAAGTGAGACAAAGACCTTTCTCCTGGTGCCTGGAAAGCCAGGGTGGTCTGGCCCTTCTGGATGACTTTTTGGGTCACTGCTCGTGCTCTGTCTGAAGTTTCCCCCCTCTGCTGGCTCTGCCAAGGGTCCTGTCCCTCAGCCACCCTCAGTTCCTGCTGCTGCCACAAGTTCTGCCCTGGGCTGAGGTTTCTCCAGCTGCCCCAAGGCCAGGCCAGCGTTCCCTGGCAAAGCTCAGCCCTGTGTCAGGGGACACATCAGCCCTGTGTCAGGGGGCACATCAGACAGGCCAGGACACTTCTGTACCCGGAGGTTCAGTGATGACAGTGGAATCTCTGCAGTCCTTCATGGTCAGTTTATATCATTTTGTGAGATCTGAGCCCAGTAAGAAGACTGTAATAATATGCAAACCACAGGGTTTCCTCCTGGAGGCACAATGTTTTACCAAGGAAGGTTTCTCAGTCACATGTTAACACAAAAAAAAATCATTCCCATCCCTCCCTGTAATGTTCCTCATCTCCATCAGTTCACTCTGGAGCAGAGGCAGTTCCTCCCTCCCCAGTTCTAAAACTGCCCCTCCAATAAACCCTGGTGTGCAGGGTGCCCAGGTACAGAAGGAGCCTCATTATGTTCAGAGTGATGTTCTTCCCCGTAGTTTGTAGCTGCTGAGCCACTTCCAGCCTCTGCAGTTGCTCTGCCATATGCCAGATTTGTAAAACCTTGTTCACATTTCTTTCCCTGCCTTCACCAGAGAGCAGCTCTTCAGGGGAGGGATGTGGAGCTGACAATTACAGCGTTTCCTGCTGTGAAGGACCTGTAGGACATCCCTGGCTATCAGGCTTTACAGGGATGCTTGAGAAGTACCTTTAGCCTCTCTTCCCTGTGCTGATGAAGTTACAAAGTGAGGCACAAGCAGTTGGACTGTAAGATTAGAGATCAGCCAGAAAAATGGTTTCATGCACTGCCATTCCTTTATGTCCACTCCTGCGTCCCTCAGAAGTGTGGGGGGAAAAAAAGGTGGGAGAAAATGAAACACTAATTTATTTTTTTTTTCCTTTAGCGATCACTGCCAAAATAAACAGAGCATTTAGAGATTCTGGCGTGGATGAGACAGTGAGCATTTATTCTCTGTATTATTCTAGCCACGGTGTCACCCAGGACCACATCTCACATGACAAGGAGCAATTAAAGGAAAATGTGTCCAGGCTATGCCCCTGCCAAACTGAATCATGACCCTTCTTTTGGCAGCCTCATGCATGAATCCCTCCCCTTGGGGAGCACCAGGCAGGAGCTGATTTGCCAACTGCCACGAGCCATACATTTTTTTTTGTGCATGGATGTCATGTTAGTGACATTACGCAGCGGTTGAAAACAGGGTTGATACATCAGCATAAAGGGCTTTTTTTAAACGGTGCTCAAATGCTCAGAGAGGAGCAGCAGCACCCAAGGAGGGAGGCAGTGTCCCTTCACAGGGTGTTTGCTTTGTTCCAAGTCAAAATTCACAGCCATTTGATTTTAAAAGACGCTGTACAATATATACAGATAAAAGTGTATTAAATTACCTAGTTTGAATATAAGCAGCTGTGGATATGGTAGCTGAGAGCACCTGGGGAGTTGTATACCACAGACATAGGATTTTCTGTACAATTTATTCAATTAAAGTGTGAAAAGTGTCTAAAAGAGTTATTTGAAGGGCTTTTGTTCTCCTGCACAATCTCTGCCTCCCACTCCTTTCTTTTGTACCGGTCCCAGAATACAGCTCAGGAAGGAAATAATGAAGGGAGAAGTATCTGGGAAGGACACACAGCTCCACAGCAGCATCACTCCCAGTATGTCTGGTTCACAGAAGAGATTTGAATAACTGTCCTGTATATTTAACATAAACCTACTCATTAGAATTCAGCATGCTTACATTGCCTCCATAGCAAACATTGGTTTTATTTCAAACAAAGGCATCTCACCAGCTAAAAGAACAGTGCAATGTTTTACAGACCAAAGCACAATAAACAGAGTGAGAAACCTTATACAGAATAACATCTGATCTGTGTAAATGTGTGTTTAATTCATCTGGATGTAGCTACAACTCAGCTTGCTCCAACAGCCTGATCACCTTGGCAGTAGCATTCATACCATGCCAGAACTGGGATTCTCCTGCCTCAACGTCCAAGTTTAGTGGCATTTTAGGCGCTGTGGAATGTCAGGAGTGGCCTCCAGATACTGCAGGTCCTCCTGAGCCCTGCATCCCACCTGCCAGGTGCATGGATGCCTGCAGGAATCTTGGATGACTCTGGGTGTCTGTATCTACATTTCCATTTTAGTGCTGTGCTAAGAGAAAGGTAGTATTTCTTGACAACAAAAAGCAGCTTTGTTAATCCAAGTTTGCCAACACAAATTGCCCAGAACTCTCTTCGTATCAAGTCTGCTGAAAAAGGAAAAGATCAAAACCTCTGGCAGAGCTGGAGATGCTGCTCCAGAAGCATCAGAAAGCCCTGATGCTTTCTCTTAGTGCTCTTAGGAGATAAATGAGATTTTGGGGCTCCCATCCTCAGTCCTTCATTTCTTATACGTCTGTTACATCTCTGAGGTTCAGGTTGTGAACCTCTTCCTTATTTAAAGACCACCTCAGATCCCTGTCCTGTGCTGCCTTCAGGGAGCAGCACCTTCTGAACCCAGCCCTGTTGGATGTCCTTGTAGGTGTCCTGCTCCTGTCCTTGCTAAAGACTAATTTTGCACAGAATTACACGAGTACTGCCAATAAATACAGACCCAGGTTATGAAAAATGCAATTGTAAAGTGCTTCACACATGAGAGGAATCCTAATACACCCTTAAATTTATAATTGGTCATTACAGTCATTAAAGTCTGATAAAATTCCCTTAACCTAATCCACCCAGTCTTAAATGAAATGTAGTTGGTATTAATCAGTAAGAAAGATTCATTAATTAGCTGGGATCATCCTGTGAACATGAAAACTCCTAGTGGTGATTAAAGTTTGCTGTAAGAAATCCCAAGCCCAAGTACTTCTGTAATCAAAAGCTCCATTAGCATTTGGAAAAATCTGCAATTTTTCCAGAGTAACCTTAATACAGTGAGTGAGATGGTATCTGAATTTTACCAGAATCCTAAAACCCAAAGTAAAAGTATGTAACAGACACAACTGATAAATACCAGAAGGTAAAACCTGAGCCAGGTCCTAGAGTCATGAAACTCAGCCTCCTTATAATTAGCAGAAAGCAGAGAAATTGGAAAAAAAAAAATCCAGACTTTCAGAGATGACTGCTTTTCCAGAACTGTGCTTTTCCTTTCCAGCAGTGCTTGGTGCTATCACACAGCTGGAGAGAGAAAGGATTGCTTTGTACTCCCTGCAGGCTCCCAGTGCTTCCAGGAGGCAGGAATTCCTACACTGTGTGTTCATTCCTCCAGGAAAGGTTTCCCCTGCTCGCTTTTTTTGCTCTGGTGCTGTGTATTTTCCACATCTCAGCACATGTTCCTGGGACTGCTCACTGCCTGCTCCCTGCACAGGGCTACCAGCGGTGCTGGAAGTGCCCAGATCCTCAGCACACCTGGGAAGGGCAGTGGGGTATTTCAGACACCTCACAGAAGGGTAGAAATGTTTGTTTTTTTTCCTTTCAGCAGAAGTTCATCACTGCAGATCAGGGCTTTTCAGGATAAACTCACTCAAAGCTGAACAGCTTTTCAGAACCAACACATCATTCAAAGACATTTAGTACAAGCAGTTGTCCAATTTATCATATCTTGGAGTGCCAACGTTCTTAAGAAAATTAACAAATAGGCACCTCATGGCAAGCAGGGTGAAATTACTCTTTTTTGGTAATTAGACTTCAGACAATATTATATTATGTAGTTAAGGGAAAAGAACTTTGCCTCAAATTTCAAAGTGGTGAATCCCAGTTTAATTCTGCTAATGGCACTTAACACAGATGGCTAAAAAGAGTAATTATCTTCTTTAAGTCTCTGCCACCTGCCACAAATGAACTGTTTTCTTTAATTGCTCAGAATTACTCTTAATCACACATAACAGTTACTTAAACCCTAGTCACATATTGCAACTCAAGAGCAAGACTTTAACCCCAAACACACGAGTTAAGAAATTACCCCCCTGACCAAGAGCACAATGCCAGGGCGTGCTGTGACAGTTGGAAAGATTAAAAAGATAAATCTTTTCTCTTCCAGGTCAGAGCAAAGTTTGCAGGCTAATCACACAACTCCTGTTGTCTGATCCAAGTAATTACCAGAGCAACCAAAAGGCTATATCCACAGCAGCAGGAAAAAATTCACACCATTTCTTCCTGTTGATTCACTTTCTCCAGCAAATGGTCGATTCTAAAAGCCACACAGTCAGACTGATCTGAAAAATGACTTACTGAAGAACTGAAAGGTGTAACATTAACTGTACCTGACTGATGAGTCGAAGCTTTTTAGATTCCTGGAGATGAGTTAACAGATAAAATAATCCCGTTTTCCATTGGGGCATCATTTTGAATTAAATCGATGTTGGGCATTTAAAAATCCCAACGTGACACCTTTTGGAAATTTCTGGCTGCATTATATTTTGTAACAGCAATTCCTGCCTCCCACCGCTCAGAAGCCATGTGTTTGTTGGCAGAACAGTAATTCTTCCCTTCTTCTTTACTGCTGTTCTTCTGTACTTCTTTACTACTGTTCTGAGCCACATATTCAGATTACATGCGATAATTCAGAAGCCACCCCGTTAGTTCTGCCTCCTGATCACCACGCTGAATTGAAAAAGCACTAATGCAAATCCTGAGTTTCAGCTGGATCTCTGTGCTTAAGAGAAATGAAAAAGCACCAACCTTAGTGGTCCACGACTTATGAAGTCTGTAACTCTCTGTCTCCATTTCACAAGTTTGTTAGAGAAAGTTCACAACAGAATTCATACACAAGGGGGTATGAGGAAAATTAAGGTGGACATTGCTAAGGAGAGCTCTAAGTGAAAACAAACACCAAGCTGACAGTTTCCCTTCTCAATATACAATAGTCTACAGTAGAATTGATCTGTGTTAGACCTTTTCAAGAACACATAACGGTTTTGAAAAATGACTCAATTCTTTTGAAACTAGATGAACTTATGAATACTGCAGTTTAGCAATTTTTTTGATGTTTCATTTCATATTTTTAAATGTGCGAGTGGCAGAGAGAAAGGAAATCATTTAGAAGCACAGAGCTGGAAAACAGCTTTAAGAAGCTTGTATGTGATCACCAATCTCAGGATAAACAGAGCCCTAAACCATGAAATGAGCAATGACTCAGAAACTCCACAGCAAAAGATTCCTGAACTTGATCTTTAAGGAAATTAATTATCTATGACACTAATATTGTACACCAGGGCTTTGCACTGTGCTCCAACTTGGTGAGAGTTTCTATTTCATAAATTCCTTGAACCAGCCTGATTAACACTTCTAAGAGAGTCTCAGCTGTACAAAAAGTCCCTGAGTAGGTGTGAGAAAGGAAAGGTCTGCCGGCACCGTTGCCCCCGTGTATTTCTAATACAGCAGGGAAGGTTGGTCTGCTAACAGTATTTACCTTTGTTTCTTGGTAAATAGCAAACTATTATTGGATAATTAGACTAAAGGTCAAGATCTGCTTTTTTTTCCCCCCTTTAAGAAACATGTTTACTCTTTATTTAGGCTCAGCTAAAAAGTGCTTTTCATAGAGTGATACAGTGCAGCATCATTTGAATGTATCACACCTTCTGACACTGACTTAATTTAATGGTGGAAGATAAGAATTTTCAGTGGTGCCTGCTCAGGTGTCCTTATTGCCATCCCGCTCCAGCTTCCATCTGGGTTTGTGACAACAATAACAATAATAATAATAATGACTCATAAAATGTGGCTGTTTTCATATAAACATTGTCCGAGTGACAATAGATTTTTATAATCAGCTCTGTTGGCGGCCAGCGAATGCGCCGCTGGTGTGTTGGGGCTGGGAGGGCACGGGGCTGCAGGAAATGAAAACAACTTCAGAAGGAGGAGAGATTAAATACAATCAATCCATCACAGCACGATAAGTAACGGGCTCGCGGAGTTTTAATGGACTAAAGAGTGTAATGTGTTTGGTTTGGGAACCGCAGAGTTTAATCAAGGATTTTTTACATTTTTAAACAGGAAATGGCCCTTTCTGCAAAGGATATACACATTTGCAGTGCATAAATCAGTTCCTGAGTCCCAGAATTCTGATCTCATGGTCTTTACCATGCAATTAACTTTTAACTCTTTCTCTGAGGGAAGGCCTGCTCATTCTGGCAGTGTAACGTGATGTGCTGAGTTGTCGCTGTTGTTTTTCCACGTATCCCAGCCTGGCTGCTGGGAATGGGATCAGGGAGGCTCGTGGAGAGGGCTGGGCCCAGTGTGGGGTTCCTTTAGCACTTTAGTACAAATGTCAGGTTTATTTTTCACTGCCCAGGTTTCAGGCAGGACAGCAGGTAGCTGTGACAGCTGTCTTTTAAATTATGCAGAAAAACAAGCTGAGGACAAATAAAACGGAGCAGTGGCTTGTTAAAGGAATCTCCTGGATACAGCCAAGGTTTTCCTTCAGAAAACCCCTGGCATCACTTTGCAGTAAAATCAGGTAAAATTGAGGGTGCATATGCTTCCTGACAACATAAAATATGCACAGCTGCTCACACACAAATACCTCTCGTCTGAGATTACTGATACCTTATCTGTGCCCAAATGAGATGGAAAATTGACAAAACATCTATAGTTAATACACCCCCTCACAGACTACTTTGGAGAAACCTAGTTCATGCATTATACATTAATTTAGCCAACTGCACGTGCATGGACAGGATATTATGATGATGAAGGTGGCCACCTTGTCAAAACATAAGGGATGCATTAAAACAACTCTGAATGACACCAGGGCTGGGAGCCCTGCAGCTGAGCTCAACCACAGACTCTCCTGGAAGCTGAAAAGGGTGCTGGGAATCCCATTCTCACCAGAAAATCGGGTTGCTCTGAATATAATCTGTGTACAGATCCCCCAGTTTACAAGCAGGGGATCCTCACAGACCATTGGCTTTGCTACCTCCTGCACAAGAAATATTTTCAGTGTTAAAGCTTGAATTTAAGGAAAGTCTCATTTTCCTAAGTTGTTTTTTTTTTCCCCCTTTCTAATTAAAAACTAAATGCTACAGTGAGGAGGAAGATGTGAATGCAGAGAAAGCAAATGTTTGAAACACTTTCAAATAAACACTGAAACTAAATGGAAAATGTTTGCAATAAGTGTTCCTTTGTAAGTTATGGGAAAGGTTTTCTGAAGCATTCTTTAAGGAAGACCAGATACAGGGATGTGCTCATACCCGTGATACTGAATAGAAAAATACTTAAAAATACTAAAAAAAGAAGAAGTCTTCCTCTGCTTTCAAGTAGATTTTAAGAAGCGTGTGTTCTGCTTTAACAGCTCAGTTGGAGGATTGCAATAAAACTGCACATGAACAAGACACTGCTCTGCTAAACTGCTTGGCAGAAATGCAAAATAAGCCAACAAACTACTGGAGAAAAACAGCCTGGCTCAGAAAGCATTGCTGTGATCCCAGGTTCCCGTTCCCTCGTGATGTACCAATATAAATAGACATGCCTCATGTAGACAACTTTCACAAGACAAATTACGGGCTGCTTGACTTAATATAAAATTGTATTAATAAAATGATAGCAGGGAAATAGAAGTTCATATCTGTCCCAAAAACCTAGAGAACTTTATTTTTTTAAAAAAACAGGAAATGCATTAAGAAACCGCATCCATGGGTGAAAGCATTTGATTGTTATTTCAGATTGCAACCTCCTTTTCTCTCTTTCCTTTCTTTCATTGGCATTTGTTTTCTATTCATGTGTTTCCTTAGTCCTGTCTTCTGTGGTATCATGGCACCATGACCAAAGTGACAGACTTTTGTCTCTGCTGGATTAATCAGTGTGTTCTTTGATCCATAACATATGCTCCTCGTAGACATTTAGCGTCAACATATTCAAGATTTGTGGTCTGGCAGTTCAGTGCCTGATGTTAACCCGGCTGATAGACACTTTGGAGTATTTAATTCTATTTTTTTTTCTTTAATGGAGCCTGCCTTTCATCCATAATAGAGCCTAAACAACAGAGTTAAATATGTGATGTTAAATATTTGGGTTGATAGCTTTGCTTGAAGATAAATTTTTTTTGGGGGGGGTGAGAAAGCACTGAGCAGTTCCCAGACAAATCCCAGCTCTCTGTAGGCACAGAGTGGATGTTTTGATGCAGATCTTGCCCCAGGGTTTGTGTCTTCATGGCCAGGGAAGAAGACAAGAACTCCACAGCACCAGTTCTGGTGTCTATCCCAGAATACTCTGACATTGCTCCAGGGGCACAGCCAGGCTCCACAGCTGATGGAAAACCAGGGAAAGCCACTTCAGCTGCTGTCACCCAGGGCTTTGTGGTGAGAACCCAAAATCCATCTGCTGGGCTGCTCCTGGTGGGATGCAGGAGGTGCTGGGCCAGCCCCCAGCATCAGGAGGGCAGTTCCCAGGGAATGCCACTCCTCACCCAGCTGATTCCCAGGAACAGGGACCCACACAGGCTCTGCAGTGGGTGCCTGAGGTGGGAAATATGGCCTCTATTTCCTCTAAGTTATATCAGAGGAAACTGGCAAGGACAGGGAAAAGAACAGAAGAAATAGGGGGTAAACCAAGATATTTTTCCTTTAGTGTATCAATTAAATAAAGGATATCAATTAATGAGATTCCAACGATTTAATTATTTTTCATTGTGAGGTACAGCGTGTGATTTATGGCTCAGCTACTCCTTTACTGATCATGCTGCTATAAAGGGCCACATAATATATTGCTTTCTCCTATGCCATGCACAGCTAGAAATGGCAAGTATAAAACGGGATTAACTGCCCTCAAAATAGTCTGGGCTTCAAATTAATTGTAAAAGGCTGATGTCAAAACCCCTTTTGACTTCAGAAGGTGCTGAATTACCTCCTCATCCCCATCTCCTACTGCACACAGGCACATCCCTGTCTGTGGCAGGCTGGGCCCCAAAATAGCCCATGTAATTCAGAGCAGAGAGGATTTTTATTATTTTTTTTAAAGCATTGTCCTGCCATGAAGAATTAAACAGAAAATGAATGGAGAAACCAAATGTCAGCTGCTCCCTTAGACTTCAAGGTTCAGGAAACTGCTTAGTGGGAGTAGGAAGAGACTGGCAGGCTGAAATGTAAGAGAATAATTGCATTATAAGAAGATTATGGAAGATTATTTTTCTTGCGGGCCCCAGATTTCTGCAAAAACAATCCTCAATTGCATCCTACATGGCAGAATGAATTCCCCCATTCCTCCAAACAAGCAGGGTTTATTAACTGCGTGTTCCTTTGGTGTGGGCAAAATTAAAAATGGGCTTATATTGCAAAACATTCCACGCATCTTTCTTTCCTTTGACAACGGGGAGCTTAATGTGATTAACAGTGTGGCAGCTCGTAGCAAGAGGAAAAAATAATTGTTGGGTTTGTTGTTTTTTTTTTTTCAATATACGACCCCCCTAATGATCCAGGAATCAATTTGCACCCTGGGAGGGTTCCCCCAGCAGAGGGTTGGGGAGCTGGGTGGGCTGCCTTCATTTCCCTATCAATGTGAGGCTCCTGCAGCCCTGGGTAGCCTTTTTTATTTTATTTTTTTTAATGTTTAACTATAACCACTGGGACTGGAATCAGAGCTTCTCGTGGCCCAGTATGAATATTAATAAGACACTGGGCCATGGAGTTCCTGGCTGATTTTGACAGTTTAAAGGATCAGTTAGTTAATTAGAAGATGACATGGCACATCGCATCCCTTGGCTCCGTCCTGCCTTCTGTCTCCTCTTTTCATTTTCTTTTTTGACATGTTAGATTACATCATTACTTGTAGTTTCACTTGTTAGCCACACCATGAAATGAGACTATTTTAAGCTGTAATTATTGTGATTTCTCTCCTCCGCTAGGAACATGAAACTCAAAGAAAGCGGAGAGCAACTTGGATTTCAAAGACTTAGGAATACATGCCTGGCAGTTTATAACCTCCTAACTACAGCCAAGAAACAGGAAAAAAAAATTAAATAGCACAGAAAATTGTGTTGATCATCAGACTGGCAACCACTGTAGTGTTTTAAGTAGGCAGCCCCATCATCTGGGCTTCATCTGTCACTTAATTAATGTTTTCATAGGTGCGTTTCTCAGAAATCCAGAGTCTCTTCCCCCCAGCCATGTGATTGTGCCTCTGGTTATGTATGTGCAGTCCAGTACATTTGTGTCCTAAACAGAGTCTGAGTTTTCTGTCATCATCATGGTCAGAACAGACACAAATATTTGAAAATAAGTGCAGCACTCTGCAGAACCCTGTCGTTTGGGGAAATAACAGAGGAGGGCAAAGATAGGCAGGGGATAAGAAATGTCATTGAAATCTTATTTCCCATCTATACCTGATACCCCAAAACAGTCAGATTGCAACCCAAACCAGAAAAATATTTAAAATAAATACAGTCACACCATAAATCACACAGACTTTCAACTTCTGCATCCCAGGTTTATGCTGCAGTCGGCCACCAGGCTAAAAATTATGGACACATATTACAACTTTGAAAGAAACACCACCACTTATTTTGTTTGTTACTAGATAATCTCATTAATTAATATTTGTGTTCTAGCTTCCATTCTGTAGGTAAAATTCTTAACGAGGACATTGGTCTGTTTCTGCAGAGAAATGCAGGGAAATGTAAGTCTGCAGGAAAACTGGAATGCAGTTTCTGGATTAGGGAAAACCAGCAGCTCTGAGGCTTCACTGGAAATGACAAGATTAGTGGGTGAACGTGTCTTCTGATAGGAATGATCATTTCTGGGTTATGATTCCCTGTGTACTTTGCCTTTTCTTTTATCAAATATTTATATGTATGTATTCATTTCAATACTGCCTGATCAATAGTGCTTATCAGAATGTGTATTTTAAAGGAAGAAATGGCAGAGGAGGTAGAGCTGTGGGATAACTCCATGCAGTTGGCCAATACAAGAGCCAATGTGGGTAATTTATGTCTTTCATTAAGGTAAACATTGATTCACAGGGCTTCCCAGAAATACAGTGCTAATAACAGGTGGAAATCACTTCCATTGCCACTGAGGATGAAGCCAGGTGATGTGACCTGGAGAAGGAACAAAACTGGGAGTTATGTGCCCTCCAACAGGGATTAATGCTTGGACTTGGTGAGCTCAGAGGTCTTTTCCAGTCTAAATGCTTCTATGACTTTCCTCATTGAACCAGAATTCCTTGTTCACGATGACCCAGGTTAAGCATAAAAAGTGTCCTGCTTGTGTCAGAGAAGGCATTAATACTTAGGGTGTCCTTTATCCAGTCGAAGTTTTTGCAATGGGATTGATTTTATAATGAAATGAGACGTGAACCAGCACCGCTGCAATTCCATAGGCTGGTGAGATTACATTGCAAGGAGGATAAATGGGAAGCAAATATTGTTGTGTATTGTTGGTGCGTTTCAGAGCTAAACAATGGAAATCTGCACTGGGCAGGACCTGAGCCACCTTCTGTATCCTCCCATGGTTTCAAGGTTGGCGGTGGAGGGAGGGCAGAGGTGAATTCCCAGCACAGACACAGCCTGGCTCTGGGATTGCAGCCAGCCTGTCCCCATTTCCCTGTCCCTCTCCTCTTACCCCTCACACCTGATCTGCTGTTGCTGTACTCTTGCTGCAGCACCGACTCTGCTGCCTCCTCACGTCCCCAGCAGAGTCACTGCTGTCCCCTCTGAGAGCCCACAGTGGAATTAATCACACACACCAGCTCTGGAGCTAATGCCAATCTCCTTCAGTGAAAACACGTCTTTCCCAGCTTCAAAGACAGAAATGAACACTTACATTGCCTTTGTTCCTAAAAGACTCAAATCCTGTCTCATTGAAGGTCTGCTCGTCTCCTGGGTCTTCCCTGCACAGGAGCTCTAGCTGAGAATTAGCAATCAAACCCCTCATTGTCCACCTGAACCTAGAAATGAAAACAAAGGCAAACATATAAGCAAGTCCTTTCATTCTGACTGCCATTTACCATTAATACTTAATATTCCCACATATTCTTTTCATCGGGTGGTTAATATAAAACCTAATGAACCATAGGTGGCATTCCTGTTTTGCTCTGTTTCATATTAAGTGTGGAGCAGTAAAAAACTGAGAGATGAAAGATAATATCTTTTCAAATAGAAACGGCTTAAAATCCTTAATAGGAACACAGGAGCTAAAACACAAAAGTGAAGACTGTGATCCTTAGCAGGTCTTGGCAGTTTCTGGCCATAGGTTATTAAGCATTATTCAGCTGACCCTAAGGGGAGTTCATCTGGAGACATTAAGGTCAGAGAGTAGAAGCACTTGGACACAGTCAAACGGATTTTACACCTTTGTATCTCTCTGACATTACTGTTTTGCTTCAGCAAACTGCCTAATATCAGATATATCCTACTGGGTACCTTTCTAAATCACTTCAATTTTCTTTGTCCCTGGGCTACAGTTATATGATCAGGAGCCAAAGCCATCACAGGCTATGATATACTATTTTACTTCCTCGTTTGTATTAGAATGAGCTTTATTAGCTTTGGGGGCATGTGTCTATCAGTTTTAAAGATGAACTACTATGTCAATAGTTTTTATGCAGCATTCACGTCCACCGAATCATTTGGCGTGCTCTGAGATTATTAAAAGTGCATTATCACTGTTACAGAAAACGTTCTTATTTTGAAATAACCATCACTCAGAGCAGCCTGTGCTTACCAATACTGTCTCTCTAAAGTGATATTTCACAGCAAAATCAACGTGAGGATTGATGCTCTGTAAGTAATTTCAGATTTGAGAGCATGTGAACCTTATAAACACAAGTGTAGAACTAACGTTTGACTCCACACTCCTGTACTTCCATTATCCACTTTCTTCCTTTAAATCTTCCTAATTTGCTACTGTATGTTGTTGTAACTGCTAACAATAACCACAGCAATTTTCACCATGTAAAAAGTGACAATTTGTGCAAACTTAAATCTGTCGTTCTTCTTAAATAGTTAAATAACCCGTAAAAAATTACAGAGATTAGTTTGGCTGTTGCAGCATCAAAACCAGGAAATCAAAGATGCTTCTTCGTGAGGAAGCTGAGGTTTCAGCTAACAGGGAAGAAGCTTTTAGAACACAAATCCAGCCTATAATCAGATTTTCTCATTTCCTTGCCAGCCTTCCGCACTTTTGGTTTTGTGGTTCGCAGTGGCTGCGCCCGTTGTGTCACGAATGGAAAAGGGACGAGGGATTTGAGATAGAGGATGAGGAGTGTGTTCTGCCTCCAGGTCCTTCCCTCAGCTGGGCATTGCTAGGCTGGAGGTGTCACAGCTGGCAGATGGTGATTTTGGAGCTGGTTATGCTTAGGTGAAAGAGCACTCCCTTTTTGATGAGTTCATTCTCTGGCCTCGGCGGCTCAAACCCTGTTTCACCCACTCCCATCACTGCAATCTCTGTAAATCCAGCTTGAACATCCTCGGGTTCAGGGATCACCCTTTGCCTTCAGCTTTGACCAAGACCTCTTGGCACTGCTGTAATCAACGCCCAGAGAGGCAGCCCAGGGGAGGAGGAGCTCCTTGGCCCATAGGTCAGCTCTCCTGGTTCTCCCCATCACAAAAGGTCTCAGTGGCATATTAAACAGTTATTTACCCTATTCTGACCTCATCGTTCTGCTTCATGGGAGACTGAATTAACCCAGTAGGGTTGTGTCTGCTGTGTCCCTGCAGTGCTTACAGGGATGGTGCTGTGATGCTCCTGGAGCATCACTGCCTTCCTCAAGTGGCATAAATTACAGAGATACTGGACTTTTAAAGAGCTTCAAGGACAGAACAGTTCCTTGAGCAGTTTAACAATAAGTATCATTTCATTTAAGTTACTTCTGAGGGTTGGAACTCTTTCAGAGATGCTAAGTGGAGCAAATAAGGATCTCAAGGCTTCAGCATTAACTGATGGGAATAAAGCCAAAGTTTTACATTTGCTTTCACATCCTCTCTTGTGGTATGTTTTAGTTTAAATATTTTGGCTCAGTCTTGAAGCTTCCAATGCATAGGCAGATTGCTATGCCCAAATGCAAAAAAAAAAAAAAAAAACCCCACCATAATTGAGATCTTTTTGCTGTTATATTTAGAGTATGTATTTAATTATTGTGCCTGCACGATGCCATAGAAAATCCTGGTTTGCTTTCACATATTCAACAAAGAACTTTTAAGAAGGGTATTTTTAAATTAGATCCACACTAATTACATGTATTATTGAGAACCCAATGCTTCACAGCTATCAGTAGGTTGTATTATTGAACATTTTCAAATAAACACAGGGAAGCAGAACTCAGTCTGAACACATTCCCAGCAGAGGCACTCAAGCTTTAATAAAGGTAACCCAATGGTTATTATTAAAAAACACCTTCTCACACTTTGAAAAATCCCAGATACTGAACTTTGAAGTATGATTGTGTAACACAGTTCTCTTTCACGGCGCTCTGGGTAACCATCATCTGTACAGTTCCATGACTTCTGTTTATTTAACACACCAAAGCAAGAATTATTTATAAAGTCACAGCTGTTCTTTTTCCTAGCTTTTGTTTCTTGCAAGTCTTAAATGTTTGTAAAAACAAGAAAAGTAATTAAAGTATTGATACATTAAGCAAACGCTTCCCTAATCACGCTGCTTAAATAGGAATCCCTTGTTTAAACAGAACTTGCTAAGTGTATGTACAGAAATACAATGTTAAATAGTTGCTGCGGAGTAGGAAAGCCAACTTGCATTTAAAGAAACAAAATAAACAATGCCAAACCATCACTGATATCGCAGGCAGCCTCTCCAGCATTAGGAACTCCCAGCCCCGAGCTGGGTTTGGTGTGTGGCCAGCTCTGTGCAGGAGCTGTGTGCCATCTGCTCCTCACACAAAGGACACGGGTTTATTCTTGCTGGTGGGAACTGCTGTCCAAGAGCCAACCCTTGGCAGCGCCAGTGCCTACCCTTGAAAAGCTGGCAGAGAGTGCTTTTTAGCCTTTGAGTTCCCTAATAATGATCCCCTCCAGGGTGCAGGTCCCTCATGAGTGCTTCATTTCCCTCTTTATTCTGGTTCACCATCCCGTGCAGACAGGCAGGACACCTGAAGTGCATCCGTCTCCTGTGGATTCCCCCTTACCTGCCAGCGCCTGGCAGGCTTAATCAGGGAATAAATCAAACGTTTAAACAGCAAAATTTATATTAGGTTTGTAGTAGCAAGCTGAGAGATTGCAAATTGAAACTAAGACACGTGCAAAAAGCAAAAGCAGCCTGTGGTCTGTGGCAGCGTTCCCTCCTTGTCCGTCCAGGACCTCCAGCTTCCCGGGGACAAGAGCAGCACCCTCCCCTTTGTGGCGGCAGTCTGGCTGCTTCCCACCTTCTTCTGTTCCCTGGGAATTAGCTTTTGGACACAAAACCAATGTCTGATAGCCGGAGCCAGGTATTGTGGAAAAGGGGGTTTTGCAGCCGCGGTCACACGCAGGCAGGCAGGGAGTGAGTAATCTAGATAAATGCTAATGAAAGCTCTTGCTGGCACCTTGTGTATTCAAAGGCTATTTCCTATTGTTCCCAGTCAGCTGGCTCGCTGACTTCCCATTCAGCCTGGATTGCTCAGATTCAGCTGGGACCACTCTAACATTCCCATTACACGTGATGTAAACCCTCCACTGCCGTCCATTTGGTTGAACTCATTATCTGTGCCCTGGCGAGACCACACATGACACGTTGTTAGCGCCGGTGACAGATCCCATAATGAGCTGCCTGATCCGGACAGCCAAGGGGAGCCTGGGGTTTACCTGCCCCAGGTCCAGCGGGTGGTGAGGAGGGTTCCTGTAGTGCACTAACCATCCTTGGTCGGTGTTTTATAAAACAAGTCACGTAATTAACATCCAGCCCATCCCAGCAGGTCGTGTGGCTCTCGCTGCCTGGATGGGTCCAGCAGTGAGGAGCATCCCTTTGTTCTTGGTATCCATCCTGCCACCTCCCAAAGAGCCCCTAGGAAACGGGGCTGGCCTCCTCAGACCTGGCATCACTCACTGAGCTCCTTTAAATCTCACAGGAATTAAAGTGGAAGCTCGTAGCGACTTTGTGCTGAGAACACACAAATTGCAACAGCTTAGGAGGAGCTGACCAAATTTAGCAGATTTCACAGGGACAACGCAAACCATCCCGGTGCCAAACTTCAAATTCTTGTTTCGAATTATGTTGACACTAAAACCCTCTTAAAGAAAGCATCCAGAGTTTCAGAATATAGGAAAACTTTTTTTTTTTTTTTTCTCCCTATAATCTTACTCTTGGAAATGACTGAAACTTCAGCTCAAGGGCACCGTTAAAGGCAGAAATCAGCACTGGACAAAGCCCAGAACACAAGTTTGCAGCCCAAATGTTTAAAGTTTGGCAAAGTGCTGTAAAAACCAGTCGATACTGACCCGAGGCAGTGCTACCATTTTTGCCTATGAGGTGAATAGGGGAGATACAGGTTATTTTCAATAATGGAAACATCTCCAGTGCGATGGGCACTGGCCTGGCCCCAGGAGCAGCTCATTTACCAGGGCGAGCTCTCTGCTGCTGGGGCCATGGCAGCTGCAGAATCCCAAACATCACATTTATGGGACCCTCCACTCCCACATCAAAACAAGTCTTCTGCTGGGCTTACTCTCCTGGCCTGACTTAGGGATTATCTCTCTGAATCAGATGAAACATTATCTCCTGCAGTCTATCACGTTGCTATAGGGAAATAACAAATAGGTGTGTTTCCGTTGAAACTGGAATTAAATATCCCGCATGTTTCTGGTTTATTTCTAAGCAGATCCAGCTGCGTGCTATTCCTAAAAAAAGAAAATTCCAGACTGACCTCAGCCACCTGAACAGAACACTAACATTTATTTAAATGGCATCTAGTATTTGAGAAGAAACTTAATTGCATTTAAGAAGAAAACCAAAATCACAGACAACATTTTTGGAAGCTTTACCTTAAGTTGCCTAATCAAATTACATAACCAAAAAATTGTGTAATCAAAGCCATAAACTTCTTTACAATTTCTATAGACTCTAAGGGTTTTTTTATTTAATTCACTTATCATCATCATCATCATCCTTTCCTACTTTTAGGGAACACTAGTCCCCTCATGCAAGAATTTTCCAGTTGTTTCAAGATCCACAGTCACTGGCTGTCAACCAGATTTGGAAAATCTGTAGTATGTGAATGGTATATCTGACCAGGAATATCCTGAATCATTCCTTGGGGGCAGCAGAAACATCCAGGCTTCCTCTGCCTTGACCCAACCTTGCAACTTCTGCCACCATGGCAGCGGTTCTCTCAACAGGGAAGCAGCACAGTCACAGCTCAGGGATGAAATTCCCACTTGCTTTTGGGTGTTTGGCAGGGATTTTAGTCACAGGTGGGATTGGAAGGGACCCCTGGAGTCCATCCAGTCCAACCCCCCTGCCACAGCAAGGTCATCCAGACCAGGTTGCAGAGGATGATGTCCAGGTGGATTTTGAATAACCCCAGAGAAGGAGACTTCACAGCGTCTCTGGACAGCTGCTCCAGGGCTCTGCCACCCTCACAGTAAGGAAGTTTCCTTCTCATATTCAGATAGAACTTCCCGTGTTTCAATTTGTGCCCATTGTCCCTTGTCCTGTTGCTGGACACTACTGAAACGAGGTCTCCTTTCTTTCTGTTCTTTGTTTCTTTCTGTAGGCAGGCAAATTTTGCTACCAAAATAAAGCCTCAGAGTCAAGGGACCCCTTCTTGTCAGCCTCTGTTAACTAAAGTTGTACTAAAGCATGAACTGCATTGCAGTAACTGAACATTTTAATGCAAACTGCGAGTCAGTGCCACTGTAGCAAGAGCTGAGTATTTTACAAGATCCCTACAGCAAACACTCTGTACAGAGTTTGGACAGAAAAAATGATCCTTGCAAGCATTTCCCTTGTGATCCACAGAAACTCGCTGAGCAAACAGTCAAGACCAGTTAGATAACCAGGGCCCAGGATCCATCCAGGCTCTCCATGCAGCGCCTGTGGGAATGGCACCCTTGGTCTCACTCCTGGCTGCTCTGTCATCTTCCCCTCTTCATGGCAGAATGAGTTGCAGTGAGGTTATAAAAAGGCACCCCCTTCTGAATGCTTAAACAACTGGGAAAATTATGGTCAATCCACGCTCCCAACGCAGGCTAGTGCTTCTCACAGACTGGAAAATATCCGTAAAGCCAGTGAGTTACGAGTACTTTTCTAGCTCATTGGGCAGTTCACTGCTGTCTTATCCTTTACATCTGTGGTACAGGTTTAATGCAGATCTCCGCACTCAAATGCTGAGTGCTCGTAAATGCCATACTGATTTTATTGTACGCATTTTTATAATCTCATAAAGTTTATGTTTTTAATATCACAGGTAATATGTGAACCTGCCATTTACGCCACTCAAATACACAATGGGTGTCAGTAGCATAAATGGCCATTTTTCACTTGGAATACGTATTAATCTAAAGCTAATCTATATTAATACAAGACGCTCTTTTTTGTTAGGGTTTTTTTTTAATCCCTAAATCCACATACATTCACATATATCTTCTTTGCTTTGCAGCCAGCTCTTAAGGCTGTGGAGGCTTCCAGGGACAGAGATGCCTTTCTCTGTTGTGCTTGTTAAACACGCAGTTCAGTCAGCTGCTGCTGTAAAACCGAGGCTCTCAAATAGCACCACAGTCCAGGAGGGAAATAAATGCTACTGAGCATATTCAACTTCGCCATGGCTGAGTTCTGTACCGTGGCATTCATTTCTTTGTGCCTTACATTTAAACCCTTGCTCCCAGCCTGCTGAAATGTGGGAAGAATTATCCTGAGGGACCGTAGTAAAACGCAGTCGTGTTTATTTGTAATTGCTACAAAATGGTTTACAAAATTGTTAGTGTCCTTTATTATGCCTGCTACTGAAGCACTTGCCTGTTAATTAGAGAAATTTCAGCTGTCATAGCTGGCAATTATAGCTTGTGTATCGCTGTCTGTTATGAATAGTCAATGAGAGCTGATTAATATGCATGAGTGGCGGTATATAACCGTGCCTGGGCGCCGGGAGAGGCAGAGGGAGTGAGCTGTGAGTGCTGGGGACGGGCAGAGAGAGCTCCGCGGCGCTGCCACCGCCACCGCCGGCTCCAGCCGCCTCACCTGCGGGTGCCAGCCCCACCTGGATGTGTGCTGGCCACAGGCATCGCTCTGGCTGCCCGGGGGAATCGGGACGATCCTTTCTGCCGCTTGAATTTAAACATGGGATGCAGTTTGTGCACTCTGCAGAAGCCAGAAGAGCAGTACAAGTTGCTGTATGAAGTTTGTCAGGTAAAGAATCGGATTACGTTTCTAAAATCGAATGTTCTCTTTTAGGCTTGTGGCCACTGTTTAAGGCAGGGAAGCTGGAATTCCAGGAACTGGAAATGAAATTGGGTTTGCCTTGTTTGAAATCTGTGTGATAATGATTATGGTTTTAGCCTGTGTCTTCCCATTCACATGTACAGAGCATCAGATATTTAAATGTAGTTATTATACATCAAACTTTCCACAAAACTTTCCACAAGACTGTGTTCATTTCTCCATTGTATGTTAGGTTAGATATCTTGTCAAGGATCATGGCTTGGTCATATACTCCTTGTACAAGTAAAAGATGCACTAGGAAGGTTTTGTAGCTGTTTACAAGTGCCTAGAGCCACTTGTTCATGTGCAGTGCGTCCAGTGGTGCCCAGTCTGGTTTGTAAGTGCCTGTCACTGACAGTTTGGATCTAGTTGTTGTAGGTGATGTGTAAAAATACCAGCTAACAAACAGATTTAACAGCAGATTAAAACTACTGTCCTACAGATCTTTAGATACCAAATCACTCATATGAACCTTCTGAGAAGTTTTCTGTGACTGTTTTAACACATCAGCCTCTGTTACAAAGATTTTGTTTCCTGTTTCTGCTTTTCCTTCTGCCTGCCTCTGAAATTCCATACTCTGTCAGGTCTACAGTACAGTTTGGACTGAGGCAGTGGGATGGAGCCCTGCAAAGTGATGGCCAGGTGGTTCAGGATGTATTCCTGCAGATCTCCCTGGAAATACTCACAGGCATATACACTCATAGCCAATACTGAAAAGGTGGACTGGGTTGTCTGTACAAGGACTCTGGGTGGACAGACACTACGCAGATCCTTCGAGCTGCACTTTTCCCCCCTTGCCATTCCTGAGGTGGTTTAGGACAAGTGGCAATTGCTGGGTGACATTCCCCGCGCTGCTCCGTGCTGCCGGCAGAGGGAATTGCTCAGCAATCCCGTGTCCTGCTGCCTTCCCACCTGCAGCTGATCCCAGATACTGATGTCGCTGACAACAAAGTGAATAAAAGATGTGGTCTGTATGTTGTGCTAGTGGGGAAGTGATTAAATTTTAACCACGTAGTTGTGATCTAATTCTCGCTCGCTCACCCAAAGGACGCTGACGCTTTGCGGAATAAAAAAAAAAAAAAAAAACCTGTGGGAGCAAATAGAAAGACATGTTGACTGTCATTTCTATTTATACCAGCACACTTCCACTTGCTAAGCTGCTGTGCATGTGACGGGGGGAGGAATTTTAGAGGGACGTTATCAGATTTTTCGGGCAGTGTTCTGCACTGAGGAGCAGTTGCAGATGCTGCCTGCAGCAGCACACCTGGGGCCAGGTATGGTCTGTGTGAATGCCCCGCTCAGATACAGCAGTGGCTGTGGGAATAATTCCTTATCCTGCCAAGTTTTTGTGCCGTCTGGGTTTGGGGACTGTCAGTGAGTCACATTCAGGAGTGCACCAACCAGGACAGACTGAGACAACACCCGATCACAAATTATATGATTGCTCAGGAAGCTTGCTCAATTTTTGTCATCAAGGGAAGGTTGCAGGGAACCTTTGCAACTTACTGACATCTCCCAACAGATGCAGGACAGCATTCTTTAAATACATGTCCTGAAATCAGTCCCAGGAACAGTTCCTGCTGATATCTGAGATGACTGAACTATCCAGTGCTGGCTGCAGGTGCTGATCCCTGGCAGGAGTTTGGTTTTAGAATTCTGTCGAGCTGCAGAGTGCTGCAGCCTGGTTTCAGCAATGTGTGAGTGCCCAGTGCTCCTCAGTAAGTATGGAAGTCTTTTAGGAAACACTGTTGGAATACCCTCAGTTTCCACAGAAGTGAAAGGTGCATGTAATCCTGTAAAACTGGGACTGAATTATTTAAAACCATAATCCCTGATTATTCTAGAATATAAATAACTGTGCAAAATTATTTTAACAGGAGTCTACTTTGATTTCTTTCTTTTGCAAGATAGGAGGGAGGGAATTCTATAGCTTATGGAGCACATCCAGATAATTATATGTCACTACAGCTATAAAAATACATCCTCGTGTAACCTACACACAAGAGCAATCACTTAAAATTTAATGGTGAGGGAGATGAAGGATCACTGCCATTGAAAATTACAGAATATAGAAGATAAAAGTTTCAAAATCTGCCCACAGTAGGAAATGTCTCTTACAGTGGTTTTTTGTGTCATCCATGTAACCCTAATGTCACGTGATAAGAAGGCATTGCTATTTAAGAAATCTGAGTTAGACAAAATTTGCATAACTTGATTTTAGGGAATATTGAGCATCGTTACAAATAAATCTCCTTAGCCTCATTTTTTAAAAGTTCACGACTCCAAGATGCAGGAATTCAGAAAACACTTGAAGGAATTAATAATAATAATACATAACTGCACTTTCTCTCTTAGGCCAAGAGCTTTAGTGTGGCTGGGAAATTAATGCTTCCATAAATTACAATTCCAGAAGGTCCGGAACGGCTGGCTCTGTAAGCCCTCTAACAGTGAGCACAAAGAGGATCAAATATACCAGAGCTCAGGCTTTATCCCTTCCTCATCCATAGATAATTCAAAGAGATCCTCTTCATTAAGGGCTTTGGCACATTGCCTACAATTTCTTTTTGGGCCGCTGTGAGCTTAATGATGCAGAACAATGGTCTTCCCTCTTGTTGAGCACTTACCTTATTGTACCTTTAATCACATAATAAAAACCAAATTAAGACACCTCGTCATTAGAGTCTGTTGTAGCTGTGCATATCAATGCTTTGTGCTACAAATACAAAGGGGGCTGTGGCAGCTCGGGGCCTTGATGCAGAGCAGTGTCACCACTGATGAGCGTGGCAGCCTTAGATGTATCCCAAAGTTTACTTCCCAGCTGAATAGAGATTATTAAATGAAGTAATAGACACTATTAGATTTTTGGGTGTCTGGTTAAATGGAAATCTTCTTCAGAAGATACTAAAAGTTGTGAAAATGGAGGGAGGAAAGAAAGCCAAAAACTGGGAGGGTGTCTTTATGTGCTTTTCTCAATGTCATCAACTCCTGCATAAACAATAACAGAAATAAGAGCTTCTCCCTTTGTATGAAACTTCCTGAGGGACCAAAACGTAAACTCCATTGGAGGAGACTTGCAGAAGAATGAGTCATCTGAGATAGGGCTTTTGACCATGCAAAATAGAGTAAAAGAAGTTTTAAGTCTGCAATTTAAGGAACTTTCTCAGTACCTGCTTTGCACTAAACACACGTTGCCCACAGTATGGGAGGTAAACACACAGTGAAATAATTTCCTAAATGGACACAGTGCTTTACAGAATCCTCACAGCATCACAGAGTGGTTTGGATTGGAAGGGACCTTAAAGATCCTGTAATTACAACCCCACTGCCATGGGCAGGGACACCTCCCACTGGAAGAATTTCCAAGGATGTCAATGTAGAATTTTAAATCACAGATAGGACTCTAAACTTGCATGGGCAACGCTCAAAACTGTTCCCTGGGATTTAAGATGATGGAGCTCTCCAGAGCTCGCAGTGGGAAGATACCATAAGAACAACCCATCGAAACTGGCACTTGCAGCTGAGAAACCCTGAGCTGAGTGAGCACAGAGCACAGCCCCTCCCTCCAGGCTGTCCCTGCAGGGTAAGGACAGGCTGGCAGGAAACAAGCTCATGTTGCCACTGCCCTTGGTTCAGCTGAGCCGAGGTCAGAAGATTCTGCTCCGTGATTGTTGAGCTGGCACCCCTCACAAATACTAAAGTTCATGTATAAATAAACAGTTGTTGCCATGATCTTGCAGCGTGTCGGGAACTTGAAAGCCTCACTCACATGCTCCTGGCCTGGCACGTCCCTGAGACATGGAAAAGTGACAGTGTTGGTAAAAAAACAATAGTGGGCAAGCTGGATTTGTGTTGTAAACCAGACTGAGATGCTCTGTGGCCAAGCTTATATAAGCACCAAGGTCAGATACAAATTCTGTGCTAATGAGAGGTCAGCAGTGATGAGGAACAAGCCAACACTGTTTTCCATTGGCAGGTTCCAGTGGCTTTGCTTGCAGGGCACTGTTCTCCAGCAGAACTCCCACACAAACCTGCTGCACTGAGCTAATCACCAGTGCAGGGCCCTTTGCCATCAGAATTCCATTCACACGTTCAGACTTGAGAGAATGAGACCAAAGTAATCAATCAGTAAGAAAGCCTAATTCAAGGAAACAGTCTAACTAGACTTAAACCTACTGAGCAATGATGTTATCCTAAAGCAGGGCCAAAGTGAAGCTTGCCAAAATAAATATTCAGCTCAAAAAAAAAAAAAAGCCCTCATCAAAACTGTAAGATTTGGAAAACAGAAATAATTGCCTCTGTACATATGCTTTTCACACCCTCAAATTTAATTGGGAAGCCAGAGAATTAGTTGCTCTACATTTCAGTAGTTTTTCCATGTTAAGACCAAAGTGGTGGTGCCAATTATAGGGAACTGCTCTACTTTAAATACAGTGTATGGCTTCAAGTGCTCTGTATGTGCAGCCTGTGCTGCAGCTGAAATTAAAACTAGCGCTGAAGTTCGATTCTGTCACTTCACTACCATTAAACTTGACCTCAATAACAGTTGTGAACCTATCACACTTACTTCAAAGTAGGCATGTGTTTGCTTAAACAAGATGTTAATTCCAGGGGCTTTGTTCTAGATGGGGTTTTCTACTGCAGAATTAGTTCTGCTGTAGAAAAACTCTGCTTGACAGACTGGAGACTCATAATCTTCAGAAAACTGCCCTTTAATGATCGTGGCGCCTGTCTGTGGCTCACAAGTCCCCTTTCCTAATTAGACATTTACCAGAAACTGGCAATTGAAATTTTCCTCTTCACTTGATGATGAATAATGCAATGCCTCTGTTAGGATTTCTCTGGAAGATATTCTTTATTGTAAAGTTAGAGGAATATTTTGGGCCGTTAAAGGAACATAAACAAGATCTGATAGGAAATAAACAAATGCCTAATGGTCACCTGTGCTATAAATGCATAATTTGACCTACTTTGCTCATGAAATGTCTCACTGCTGCATAATCTTCCTGAAATCTGTAGTGCCTTTCATCTTTACGGTGGACAGATAAAATGCTCAGCCATAGCATGGATTTATTAGGATTTTTTAAAAATGATGAATGATTGAAGGGATGAGTTTTGTGATGCTTTACACTTACACATCTGTTTAATGTTGTGAAGCAGGTGGCAAGAAGCCACAAGGGAGAAGGCACCAGGGACAATCACTCTGTGCTTTACTGTCACATGTCAGACATGGGGCTGGGAAAAAAGGAAACATATGGAGTAATGAAAAAGTGCAGATTCAATAAATGTGTTTTGTTGTGTTCATTAATAATGGAACAAAAGGTCAGGCTTCATTTTCACTTGGACGGGACAACTCTGCAGTTACATGAATGCTGGGATTGGTCCTTGCAGAGATTTGGTGGGTAAAGGGGAGCAGATCCAAGTGACACCCTGGAACTTGGTCACAAGTCAGGGATTTGACAGGAGAGGAGCAGAATAAATAATATCAAATATACATAAACATTAAATCTTACAAAACTCACTAATTTAAGCAGTGACAAGTGAAGAAAAACTTCCTATTAATATGGAATATCTTTAAGCAAAAAGCCAGATGCCAACATCCAAAACAGAAATGGTCAGAATCAGAGCACTGTTTTCTCCCTTGTTTCCATACAGGGATTTATCCTGGGTAGGGGCACAGAGGTGATTGGACATGCTGTCCACTGGCATAGGAACTGGGCACTAATATATCAAAATTATCCCAAATAATAACAAAAACTACAAACAGAAGTGCAAGAAGAGGGGTTTTTGCAACTTCAAACCATTATTCTGTACATTCCTGCAAAGTGAAAACTGAAGAACATTTTAGAGAAAGCAGTCATTCATATGTTGGAAGATCACAGCTGACAAGAATTTTTAAATTTGGCTGAGGTGCTTCAGAGTTCAGCAGAAGGTCTTGCATCTGACCCAGCTGATCTCTGTGACTGCCATCAGGTTTAGCCAAAAGCAATGGAAAATGAAGGTGTTAATCAATGTGACAGTCTGAGATCTCATAGCCATGGCAGCATGGAGGGAGGTGGTGGTGGCACTCCTGCCCACACGAGCCCTTCTGAGGTTCTTCTTCAGTTCTGCTTGTGAAAGAGCCAAGGTGACAAAGCTCCTGGAGCAGCAAGGCCTCTCACTGAGAAACCCACTGGGATCCCACAGAGCAGCACTGGGTGTTCTTTCCATCTTCTCTTGGAACCAGCTTCAATAACCCTCTTCAACAGAGCTGATCTTCGGAGCTGTCCAAAATTGCTCTTTCCCTGTCCTGCAGCGCTGAGGCATTTGAGGAAGAAGGGAGGGAGGGGGAAGATGGACTTAAAAGCTACAAACAGTGAACAACAGTGTGAAAACAGGGTGCTGGGAATTAGAATGATCTTAAACACAGCGCCTGGGAGATGGGATGGGAGGTTTCAGTTGTGCTGTGCCCTCCTGTGACCCCAGGCAGATCACTCACTTGTTCTGTGTTTCATCTTCACATCCGAACGAGATTCCTTTTGTCTGTTTGCCTGGAGCAGGTCTCCAGAGGCAGCTTTGGCTGTGTGCTTGCATAGTCTGATATGCTGCTAAAAATGATATCAGTATTATTTGAAGTGCTGGTCTGTACACCAGAAACTCTGTTTTTAATTGAGGTATAGTGTTAAATATTGCCCTACCAAACTGTGAGTGCTGGAAGGCCTTAATAGGGCAAAGCTCACTCCAAATCTTAGTCTTTGACCATTTCCTTTTTCTGTTGGAGAAAGGTGCTGCTCAACAGGGACCTTTGGTCTCATTCAGTAGAAGAAATGTTTCTTATGCTACTCAAATTCAGCTTGAATCCACACAACACTTGCACCCTTAACTGAAAGGGTTTTAATTTTGTCATGCTGTTCACTCTCATTGTGTGTTATCTTAAACATAAATATAGAATACACATCTTTTTTAAAGTTGTCATTCGTAAAAATCTGTAATTTGCTCTACTAGATGAACACACAGTCATGGGTTTTGCCTCTTGGGAAAAGCACATGTGGGAAGGGCAAGAGCATTTCCCAAGGAGCCACACTGGAGGTGCAGTGCTAGAGGTGGACAAAGCAGAGGATGTGAGAAAACGGGTAATTACACTTGCTGAATCCCAGTCATTAGTAATTCATGGTTATTTATGGCTCATTTGTACCTCGCTCAGAGACCCCATTGATTGGCCCCCTCTGGGTCACGCTGCAGAGAGGGGCATTAAAAGGGGAGGCCTGTAAACTTCTGGCTGTGTTCTAGATGGCCCTGGGTTATTAAGCCATGAAAAAAATACACAAAAGATCACTTAAAAAAATACAGAAGAGCATTTCTGCCCTGATATCAAGTCATCTCACATGATTAATGCATATTTAAGAAAAAAAGGGACGCAAGTAAACTTTACTTCTAGGGAACATCCAAGAGTCTCAGAAGCCCCAGCATTGCTCTGTGTTTTCATTGAAGCAAATGATCAAATTCCCTGTGGTTTTATTTTGAGGAGTGATCCACAGGAGCAGAGCCTGAGAACCCAACCAAGAGCAGCTTAGTATGCTACAGACAGTCCTGGCGCTGCCTTGGTAATACATAAATGTGCTAATTACTAGCAAAATAAAAATTCCTTTATTTCCAGGGTCTTTCTCCCAAGATTTTCCATTTGCAAGTTAACGCTTTGGAGAACAAATGTATTCTGTGCTCTTCAGGAAAAGAATTTTTCCTTGGTCTGAACTGTTTTGTCGTGGACGGCTCGCAAGGCAGAAGGGAAATGCACACACATGGAAACAGTCTATTACTAAACAATATAATTCTGGGGTTTTGAAAGAGGGGGAGACTGTACATATGAGGGGAATAAAAGAGGGATTAGATGGAGCTGCAAGAAGAATTAACCTGTATTTTGAATCTTTTTTCTCCAGTTCCTGAGGAAAAGGGGGGGTTATAAAATAGGCTTTTTGCTGCTCTTGCTTCTGTAAAAATCTTTAAAGTTGTGCTGCTTTTTCTTAGTATGCAGACTCCTTAAGAACTTGCTAAAGAAGTGAATCAGACCATAAAGAGCATTTTAAATGGAGCACAGACGTCTGTAGTCTAACAGAACTAGCATTTTTATAGTGCACTTCCCAAGGATTTGCATGAATTTCTACAAAGAAAAGCTGCTTACTCATTCTTAGGCAAAAAAAGTTTTTCTCTCTGTGACATTTGTGAGGCATAGAAGAGCCAGCAAGCTGCACAATGCATACAAATGTTTATCATTCATGGCATTAAACCCACAGAAATCAGTCTAAATTAATGGAAAAGAATAATTTACTGTGAAACCTGTCTGGTTTCTGCTGTGTGCTCCCAACGCCCAGAAAACAACATTACACCCTCTTGCTGCAAAAATAAAACACAAAACAATTATAACTAAACTGTTCTGCACGGGGATTTTGGGGCTTTCTCAACCTTTCAGTAACTACTTCCACCAGTGCCTAAGGTCACTTCATCTGTGCTGTTGCAGGTGATGTTTGCCCATGCCTGAGTGCTCAACTCCTCCTTTCCCTGAGCATCCTCCCCACTTTCACTCCTGGCAGCCCTTTCCTGTCACAGCCCTGTCCCAATGTCCCCTCCCAGGGGCTCCTGCCTGTGCTCCTGCTGTGGCTGCAAGTGGGAAACTGGGAATCCAGGAACCTCCCTATGAAGAGAACCCAGGTGTGTTAATTCTGCTCCCACAGGAAAAGAGAAACCACCGCTGCTGGGGTTTCCATGAGCACTGTATCAGAAGGAAAGGAAAATCAGAACTGGTGGCAACCAGGAGGAAATTTTGTCCACTTGTAAGCAAGTGACTTATTTTGATATACCTGAAAGCCTCTAATTTATGTCTGCCATTAAAAAGTGGCAATTAATTAGCCCTCCCTTCCCACCCAGAGGAGTAACGCATGTAAATCACTTCCCTTGCTCAATAATTAAATAGCAGCTATTGATAAAATGACATTTATGTAACAGCACAACCTGCCTCATACCTCAAACAAAAATAAGAACGTGTTTTCTAGTAACAGGGAACGATTCTGTCATCCCAGCCTTGGCTGCAAATTACCATTGCCTTGTACAGGAGGTGCAGCCTTGTCCTCACAGTGGGAAGGCTGGAAGGCTCCAGCCTCTGCACCCTGTGCCAATTCTGACCTCAGGAAATTAGCATCTAAACAGTGGCACTTGGCTCAGGAATCGCTGGAGGATCCCAAACCTCTCAGTAGAATAATTGTTAAAGTAAAAGCACGTATATAAATATAAAAACGTGAGAAAATCTGTCCCTGCAGAAGGTATTTCACTGTGACATATCCGGAATTAATAGAAGAAGGAGATTTCAGCAGGAGGGTTGCCAAATGCCTTGTACAGCTCCAGCAGAGAGAAGCCATTGTACATCCAATCCCTTACACACTCACAGCACTGGAAAATTATATGGAAAGCCATCTAGTGAGGTAAATTCTTCACAAGCCTAAAGAGATATGAGGGGTTTTCCTGGGTTTATTTCCTTTTCCCCTTGTTGAGAACATCACTGATCACAAATCATCACTGATTTATTTCTTTTTTCTACTTCATATGTAGCTGCCAATTGAGAGAGATTTGAAAACAGACTCAGGAAGGCACTTGGGTCTTACCAACCCTACACCCCCCAAGATCCTACTGCCTGTTTTTACCCTTTTGTTTCCAAGGTAGCACTCAAATGTTTCCAGCCTTTTTCATGGCTCTTAGGAGTCAGATCTCAAAGTGTACCCACATATTTGCTGCATTCACACCTCCTAAACTGTCATGGGATGTTCCTCAGCAATTCCACCTGATGTTTAGGGTTCCTCAGTGGAGTTCTGCTGCTTCTGTTTGGGGCCAGATACAGCATCTTAGATTTTCTTTCATTCTTCTTTTCATTAATTCCTGTTTATTTTTCTGACCATTTACTTCTTGGGTATAGGAATTAATGAGAGTGGTAATGGATTAATTAATCCATGATCAAAATGAGAGTTTTAAGACATCATTTCCTCCTGTTTGTTTGCTGGGATCACCCCTTTGGATTTGTGCCATGGCTTCCCCTGTTCTGCCTTTGGGCATCATCTCTCTTTTCCTCAATTACAAATACACATCACTTCTACCTTAATTGACCATGGCAGCATTTTCCTTTCCATTATCTCAGTTTGGCCATGGAATGCTGATGGCACACTGGGCTTCATAACTTCTTGATTTGCTGTTAATGTCTCCTCTCAGTCAGAGCCTGAGCTGAGGCACTGCAAAAACAAAACACCCCTTGACTCCAATGAGCATCAAACCAAACTCAAGTGACTATTTCATTTTCATTCCAAGTATTAAAACTTCCAGGAGACACAGACCTCCCAGACAGGATTATGCCATCTTTATCTATAGATTTCTTGCTGCCTCTATAGATTTTTTGGTCCTTTCTCAGCCTACTGTAGTGCAGAAGAACATACAGTATGTACTCTAAAATACCGTAAATGCTACACTTGCATAATCTATGCATAACTTCTATTAAATACATATATATAAAGTCAAGCATCCCTTCTTTATTTACTGTCTGGTCTTAATAGAGAATATTTGTGTCCCTGCCTCATGCAGTGGCTAAACCCATTATCTCTGGCTGCACCACAAATTTCACCCAAGTCCATTCAGCTCAGTTTAACTCCACTCAGTGCACTTTATCTACAGCTTTCTCCATATTCAGTGTATTTTCTATGCTAAGAAGGTCCAAAAGCTAAGCATTTCACCCTTTCAGACAAGTTAATTTATCCATCTTTTGTGCCATGAAAGATCCCATTGTCTCTGTCACATGGCGTGTTCCTCAGAAATTATGCATATTTGTCATTTTTTGGCAGTCTTCTGAAGCGTTCATGTGCGTGGATTTTTTTTTTTTCTGTGTTATTTCAGATGTAACTGTTTATAAGGAAAAAAAAGTGCTGAGCACAATTCAGCAGCATTAGGAATAAAGTCTAGGAATATAGAGCTCCTTTTTTTTCTTTAGCAAAGCTGTACAGATTTATTTATTTAATTCATTTATTATGTATTTTATTGGCTTTTAAGCACTGGGAATAATTATTTGTCAATTGTAACAATTTTTCCAGATAGAAACTGAGCCTATTAGCATCACCTATTTGCTAGACTCAGGATTAGCCACAAGTACTGACTCTACACAGGCAATAGAAATCAGGCCATTGAGATCATCCCAGTATATTTTTCTTCTGCATCATTTTTGTGCTACTAAGAATAAAATACCAATACCTGCTATTTTTTTCTAGACTAGAAAGCAATTTATCTCTGTTATGCATAAGCAGACTTGGGAATTACTGCTTTTTATAATCCAGATATTTAGCACTGCCATCCTCGTTTCCCTTTAATGGAAAATGGTATTATTGGTGTGCTGGGATGGGAAATGCTTTTTAAAAAAAAGTAATTACAAACTATTCACTGCTCAGTATTTACTACATATTATGGCACTTACTGCAGGTGTTTTAGGAATCGGATTCAGAAATGTAATTCCCTGCTGTAAAGCACTTTTAAGCATATTTTTGCATCATTCTTTCATTATTTGTTAGGGCAGTTCTGAGCACGTCTCATAGATCAGCATCCACCACAGTGGCCAAGGCTGCTGAGCAGAACAGGAACCTGCAGAGCTGAAAGGATTCCACTCAGCTGGGGTTTAGGAACCAGTCTGTTGTAGGGGATCCACAGGCTGACCCCAAAACCATTCATCATGTGGACAGCTACTGTCCAGAGGACTGTTTGCCTGACATGATGTGGGTGCTGCCACAGTTCATAGAAATATTAACTTTTAAAGACAAAATCCCCAACCATATCTTTGGAATGGGTTAAGAAAAAGAAACCCATAATAACAGCAGTGTAGTGACTTATGCCTTCATTTCACTGAAATCATTGCCATCTTATCAAAGCCATGCTTTAAAATCATATACACATCAAATCTAGTTCTGCTTGTAGAGTTATCAATTTACCAACTGAAAGCTGAATGCCAGGAAGTCACAAACCTTTTCTGCACAAGGCCCCTCTGCAGCAGGAGAGGGTTTAGATTAAAATTTAGCTGGCTCATCACTCCAGTTCTAAAATCTGGTCCCATGTCCTTCTTCCTGGCTGTGCAGCACCTTTTCTTTTTCATGCCATTATCAGCTTGCAGACAACACAGTCAGGAAACTGCTTGGAAATAATTCCTGTAGTAACAATTTATGACACAGTCCAGCTACTGCTGCCTGTTCCTTGCATGACATCAACCCGTCCTTGAAGTTATGATTATTTATGGAACAATTGCATAGGAGGGCACAAAGGGGATGCCAGTCCATGGATTTGCAGAAATAAAAGTGTCCTAAAGAACCTAAATTAAAATGCGGGCCTGTACTGAACTGTCTATAATCCAGGTTCATTACAGCATTCGGGAATGAACTGGAAATCTGTCCTTTACCAGGTTTTACCATAAAGATGGAGAAAGGATCTTCATGAATTGTTTCCTGCTCAAGAGTTATTCTGAGCACATTTCTGAAAAACATTATACGCTGCAATTTAGATTTCTTTTGTTTTGACTGCTTGTTTGGTTTAGTTGTACCAAGAAAATAAAATTAAAAAGAAAAAAAATAGGATGCACACAGTAAAATGTGCAACGTTTAATTTGCAGCAAATAATAAAACTCAAACCATAATCAGCATTTCCTTTTTCCAGAGAAAACATTACGCTGAACCTAATTTTACAGCTGTACAAACTGTTTTGAAGTGATCTGCTCAATTGGGCGAGTTAATGATATTTAATTTGACCAGGCCAAACTTTACATTAGTGGGAGCAATCGTGTGCAGTGCAAGTGTTTGTGTGATCTAAAAGTCATGCTAACACCTTCCCTTCTCAGCTGGCTTCACAAAAATCCTGGTGTCATCACCTCTCTGAGGCAAACCTGAGATGACATGGGGGGGAAAGAAGTGTTAGTTGCACAAGGTAATTCAGCAGGAATTTAGCCTTTTCAATCTATTCTGCACTCAAGTTAACCCTCTTCACATCAGGCAGCTTTTTGCCCTGGGCAATATGTTAAGTCTGGGCTAAATTCAGTTATTTTGCTGAGTAATGTTCTCATTTAGGTGCCCCACTTACTTTAATGTGACCAAACATTACAGTGTGTACTTAGTGCAGTGTGTGAATTCTCTTCTCAGCCTCCCCAGTTCCATGGCCTGGCGTGTCTCCTGTTATTTCTATCCACTGCTCTAAAATGGAATTTTTTTATTGCAGTGACTGAGTACTGCCGTCATGTTTCATCTGAAAAATTGTTTATCAGACACAAACAGATAGTTTTGTAGTTTTGCTTTTGTTCGGCAAAAAGGTGAAGAGTCTAAAAAAACAAACCAAAACTAGAGAAACTACAGGAGAATCAATAACTTGAACAAGGGCTGAGGGATTTCTAATCTGCAAGAAACAAACGGGGTGTGGGTTTGTACTGCACCTCAAAGAGCCAGCCCAGTGAAATCTATCAAAATCAAAGGCAGAGCAGAGGATTTGTAAAGTTACTGTAGTGAAAAGGGAAAATGAGAGATGCACGAGACTGCGGGGATCGTTCCTGGCTCTGGCTGCACACACCGTGGGGTGTCGGGAAGCTGGGGCTGGGTCCCTGACGGCTTTGCTGCTTTCTCCCCGCAGGTCAATGGGAAGGATTTGTCCAAAGCCACCCACGAGCAGGCGGTGGAAGCGTTCAAAACAGCCAAGGAGCCCATCGTGGTGCAGGTGCTGAGGAGGGCCCCGCGCGCCAAGGCCTTCGGCGCGGCCCACGAGCCGCAGCTGGTGGATGTGGGCACCCAGACCGACATCACCTTCGAGCACATCATGGCCCTCAGCAAGATGGGCTCGCCCAGCCCGCCCGTCCCCGTGCTGGACCCCTACCTGCTGCCTGAAGAGTAAGCCATGCTTTTCTGAGCCTCAAAAATCCTTGTGTTCCCTGGTGGCCAAGAAGGCCAGTGGCTCCTGGCCTGGATCAGGAATGGTGTGGCCTGCAGGAGCAGGGAGGTCATTCTGCCCCTGGACTGGGCACTGGTGAGGCCACACCTCGAGTGCTGTGTCCAGTTCTGTCCCTCAGTTTGGGAAGGACATTGAGTGCTGTGTCCAGTCCTGGCCCCTCAGTTTAGGAAGGACATTGAGTGCTGTGTCCAGTTCTGGGTGTCTCAGTTTAGGAAGGACATTGAGACCCTTGAGTGCATTCAGAGGAGGCACCAAGGCTGGTGAGGGGCTGGGAACACAAACCCTGTGAGGAACGGCTGAGGGAGCTGGGGTTGTTTATCCTGGAGAAAAGGAGACTCAGGGGTGACCTTATCACTCTCCACAACTCCCTGAAAGGTGGCTGTGCTCAGGTGGGGTTGGTCTCTTTCTCCAGGCAGCAGCTGACAGAACGAGAGGACACAGCCTTAAGCTGCACCAAGGGAAATAGATGTTGGATATTAGGAAAATGTTTTTCCTAATAATTCCTGAAAGAATAATAAAGTATTGGAATGGCCTGCCCAGGGGATGTGGTGGAGTCACCATCCCTGGATGTGTTTATGAAAAGACTGGATGTGGCACTCGGTGCCATGGTTTAGTTGAGGTGTTAGGGCTGGGTTGGACTCAATGATCTTGAAGGTCTCTTCCGACCTGGTGATTCTGTTATTCTGTGAACGTGCCATGTTAGAAGGGGTTCACAACCTCACCTCACTTGCTGGTAAACATGTACTCCCAGAAGTCGCCAGGACTCATCCACCGAGCCATAACTCACAGCATTTTCGTTTTTCCTACGCATTAGCGAGACATTACTCACATGAGTAATGCCACTGAGTCACAACATGGCCTCATAAAGCTCATTTTTTTTGCTGGCATTTGATGGATAAAGTTATTGCATTTTGTAATTCCTCTCACTGCCTCTTTGGGTTGCTTATGTTTTAACTTTATTTTTTATGGCTGCCATAAATTGTGTAATGCTAAGAGCTGCTACGTTCTGTTCCAGTGTATTAATTACTTTATTATAACCCTGCAGCGCTGTTACTCGAATAAGTTATTTTCTGGGACTAAAATTACTTACCAGTGTTGTCATGGATGTTTTAGAATCAAATTTTAATTATTGTTAATGGTAATTTGATGCTTTTGTACTTACAAATACAAATGACAATTATCTCCCGGCGCACACACCCCCCGCCCTCACATGCTGTTGGAGAGGAAAACTGCTCCCCAAGGAGCCCCTGCAGATTGCCTGTCATCCTGCCACGCATCTCCACAGGGAGCAGGGAATGGAAAGGATTCTGACCCTCTCAGTTGCTGTGTGTGAGGGACTGAGCTGGTCAAGCCACAGCAATTCCTGGTTCTGATCCTGCGCTTGGTGAGAGGCAGGACTGGTGTGCACCCACCCTCCCTGTGCACATCCCCGCCAGCACTCCTGGGAAATGGAGCAGGGTTTGGCTGCAAACAGGCACTGATCCTGCACTGCCCCTGGGCGACTTTCACAGCACATTAACTTTCACACATTGAGCCAGGACCATTCCGTGTGCAGTGTCTGTTCCTCTCATGACTCTCTGCTGGTACTTGAGGGATGGTTCCAGCCGATATTCTAGCACCTATTCCCAGCCCATTGAAAATTCAAGCGTAGCAGCACGATTTAGTGGAAATGCTTGACCAAAGGCCGGAGCTTTGAGCTTGCAGTGCACAAACAGCAGGGCTTGGAGCCTGTGGAGAGGATGTGATTATTCCTGGGGCCCTGACACTGCACCTCCCAACCTCACCTGCAGTAGGGGCTTTTAGTGCCTCTGACTTGCCAACTGCAAAACCAGTTACACTTGGAAAATGGCAAAGATTAATTCCTGATGAATCATTTAGGAAAAACTTCTTCCCTCTGAGGGTGGTGAGGCCCTGGCACAGGTTGCCCAGAGAAGCCATGGCTGCCCTATCCCTGGAAGTGTCCAAGGTCAGGTTGGAGCAACCTGGACTAGTGGAAGGTGTCCCTGCCCATGGCAGGGGTGGAATGAGATTTTCCTTAAGGTGCCTTCCACCCCATGATTTTATCATTCTATGGTTTATTTATTTATGCCTGCATTATTCCAGCTTTGCCCTCTCAACTTCATATTGTTCCTTAATCATGATCCCAGCTGCTGGATCACCAGTGCCCTTCCTCTGAGCTGGAGGTGTTGGTGTTCCCTCACAGCCCTTCTCACGTGAGGGCCACACTCAGCTCTCTGGGTGTGCAGTCACCCAGCATGTGAAAGCAGAGTCATTTTTTCCTGGTGTTTCCTCTCACTTCTCCCAATCCCATTCAGATTAATCTCGCTTGCCTCAAAACAACTTGACTATCCCAGCCAATTAGCAGATGCTGTTACATAAATAGCCTCAGACATGTATCTAGTTAACAGAGAATTAAAGGGAGTTTACTCTCACTGCAGATAAAACAATCCAGCACAGAAACCAGTGATCACAAGAGCATTACACTGCTTACAACTTCCAAAGTAAAGGCAGTGGAAGTGTGGGAGAGCTCAAGCAGTAAAAAGCAGCAGGCTGTCCTCCTACAATACATGGAATTTTCATTTAAAACACTTACTGGGGTAAGTGGTGTAGCTTATAGAATTAACCACACGCAGCTCCTCGGTGTGGGGGTTTGTCCATCATCTCCCCTACAAGCTTGGAATGCATTAACAAGTTCCTCTAAAGTCCTGAGTGCTGTCCTAAAAAATGCCTTTTTTTTTTTCCCAGCCATCCATCCGTGCATGAATACTATGACCCAAATGACTACATGGGAGGAATTCATCAAGAAATGGACCGGGATGAGTTGGAATTAGAGGTACTTAATCTGAGTAACTATTTCATTTCCATGTGCACCTCAAGGTCTTTGAATTGTATAAAGTGAAAAGACTTTTCAGAGCAGATGTTTGTGATAACATTGTTCACTAGTTGCTGATACTTTCATCAGCAACATTGAACTGTGAGCCAGGCACTGATGATCTTCAGGTAATGAATTAACATAAATAACGAAGTCATTGATTCCTTTAATTAAATTCTGTGTAAGTGTGCTGATTTAGGCTTTCTGAAAATCTGAAAGGCTCTGCTGAGTGGCAGGACCTGTTCCACATAACCGCAGTAAAAATGTGTGAGCTTCCCTTAAATATTTCCTGGCTGAGAAACAGATGTTCTTGATCATATAATTTTGAAGCATGTTAAATTTACAAGACAAGGCCAGGATAGATTTGCCGCTATACTAAGCTGTTCCTCCCTTTTTCATTACTTAAGTGACATATGTATACATACGAAATTACAGATAATAAAAGTTGAACCAGTCATGAAGGTATGCAAGTCCTTTTCCTTGCCAAAGCTTTAGAGATCACTTTTGGTTTTAGTGCTTCTATATCCCATCAGAAGTTCATCTTGAGTTTTCTCGTTCCTAATTTTAATAAACTTATTTAACCCGCTTAATAAATTTAATAACCTCTCCCAACCATTCGAGGTGCAGCACAGAAACTGTGGAGTTCTGCAAGATACTTAAGCAGTACTGACCCAGTGAAGTGTTTTTAATTATTTGTAATAAATACTAGCAAAGTATCCCAATAGTTCTAAATAACTGCCAGCAATATCTGACCCAGCTGATCCATCCAAGTTCATCAGTACGAGAATATTTAATACCCTTAAGCTGGCTTGCACTTCTGATTCTTAGATCCTGGTCCTGCTAACTCCTATTTGTCAAGGCAAGCAGTGCTGACCTGCCTGAAGCTCTACTGAAATCAGTGGAGATCTATCAACAGCTTCAGTGGGAGCAGAGTTCAGTCGTTCTATGAGCACCAGGTTGTTTCCTTCTATAAAAGTGTTTGCAGGATCAAGGACTAAAACCCCATAAAAAGTTTGCAAGCCGTTCTCAAATTCTGCGGATCTGGTAGCAATTCATCTCTGTATACAAACCTAAATCAAAGGCAGGATAAATTCAAAGTGCCAGTAAAACCAATGCTACTTAGCAGACTTCAAGGCCTTACTTTTCAAACAAGGGCCTTTTTTTTCCCTCTTAAATAAAAACAAATACGATATAGATTTCAGTCTCAAAGGAAAATGTAGAACAAAACACTGTTTTCTGCCAGCATCTTTCCAAAATCTACTTTTTAGGAAATCTAATATTGTGGATAAATTATAATGCTTCCATTAGAAGGTCAACCAGTTGAGCTGAAAACAGTTTAAACACACGCACTCCAGTAGCCAAACCTTAATATGCCTTAAACCACAACATTAATAATTTTGACATTGATATAGTACTTGATGGCAAAAGGTGATCAGCTCAGTAACACAGGCAGATGAACATTAGGAAAGTCTCTGTAGCCTAATAGTATTTCTTAAAAACCACTAAAGATTCCTGTTCAAATTGTAAAGGCTATGATCAATGGTAAGGTCAAAGTGCTAACAGGGACTCAACTGGCTGGTTGCTTTTTTGTTTGCCTTTTGATAGATATGTTTTAAAAGACCACAAAGGCACTGTTTCATTGACTGCAGCAGGAATGTCGAAAGTAAGAAAGCCATCAAGTCAGCCTTCTGGGTTTCTATGTCTATAAAATGTGCTTTGAATTTAAATCAGAAGCTCCTCATCTAAACTTTTATGGTCTATAACTGACTGGTTAGTGATTTGTAACAAGCAAACAAGACAAAAAAAAGGTGAAATAGCCAAGTTCGCAGCAAACCTCCAATGTAAATATCCATAGGAAGGAATTTATGCTGGCAGGATTGCTGAGGTGCCAAAATTGTATTCTCGGCTTTATCTCAACATTTGTCTTAAAATTGATGACTCAGAGGTAACTGCCATATATTCTCTACTACAAAAATAAATAAATACCATTTCTTTTCTTTTGAAGTTGCCGTGCCACAAGTAAAGAGGAACTAAATCGTGAACTCCCATTTTATTATAAATTAAAAGTACATTCATTCTTCACGGAAGCCCAGCTAGAAGTCATTTCAGGCTCATAAAGGAAGAATAATGTCACTCCAGGACTCCCCAGCAGTGTTATGCATTAATATGTTTATTCAAACAAGTCTGTCCAGCTGTCAGACACAGCCCAAGCGAGGGCTCTCTCAGTGGAACTTTCTCACATTACAAAGGAGAGCGTTCTACATCAAAAAGGGGCCTGTTCCCTCCCATTTGACTTTCTGTCTTCACCCTTCCCAATATGCAACTTGTATGTAGGTCTTTCTTTCCAAGGAAAGAACTGAACTCAACTGAATGGTTAGTTGAGAGTCAGTGAAGCTTGGAGATGAAAATTGCATGAAATGTTTGCTACTGCTGAGAAATTTCCCTCTGATACTCTCGCTCAGTCTTGGACAGAAATGAAGCATTCTTGTCAAAAGACTGAAGGAGAACACCAAATTCGTTCAAAGAGCTTTTTTGCCCACCCAGTGCACAGCTCCCAGTGTTCCCAGCATGAAACCACAACAGCTGATCAGCTAAAGATGAACACGCTGAGCACAAAAAAAAAAATGTGCTTCAAGATCTGAAATTAATACTCCACTGCTTTTAGGAAACCATGAGTAAAGGCTGAGTACCAGGGTTTCAAGCTCTGCCCTTTGCTGTACTTTGCTACTTCTGTTGAAACTTTTCTTTTACTTCTCCAATAATCTGTTTGCAAGGGAGGCGAGCGGCGACTCTCTGAACATGCAAATTGGAAGGCTCCATCACAGGCACTCTACAATTTTTATTCCATCCTGGTTTGCAAAGGGTTTCAAAGCATCTTTTATGTGAATATATTTCTTCTCTATGAAAACTCCAGCTCTGCAGGGAGTTGCACTGATCAGGAGCTTCTCAAGGCGTTGCTGCGTCTCGGAATACAAAGAGCTGCAGCCCGAGCAGGCCCGCTTCAGGCAGTGATTGAATATGTAAAGGTTTAAAAAGCTTCACAGCTGTACTTTCTAACACAAATATTTGTATGTTCTTTGTTTGGAACAAACGCAGAAGTGGTAAAACGTTTCATCTGGCTCGCAAGGCAGCCCTGAAAGGTTGTCCTCCCTCGGCTCTCTGGAGGTTTTCAGCCTGGCCTCGACACCTCGTGCTGTGTGAGAAAGGTCTGAATCATGGAGCTCTGCCCATCTGCTTGGCAGAGAGCCTGGGCATCCTCCAAGTTATCTTACTGAGGCATCCCAAACCTCTTTTCATCAGGGTGAGAAACACTTTTCTTCAGCCTTCCCCAGCATCCCTGGTGACTAAAGCTGGTCCAGCCTCTGTGGTCTGACAGAGAATTCCCATCGCAGAGCTGGGCTGCCACAGGAACCTCCAGACAGATTTCTGCTTCTCTAGGGCAGAGAATTTTGGAAAGAAAATCTGGTTTATAGCATTTTCTCCTTTGAAAAGGGAAGGGGTGGGATTTTTTTTCCATTTACCTGTGCTGAAAACCACTTTCGTGTGAAAATACAAATATAAAGATTACTTTCTGAGGTTCAGGAAAGCATGGACAGCATTTTTCCTCCTGCTGTAGCAGGGTCAGTTGCCAAAAAGCAGCAAGAAGGCCTTGTACAGTATAAAAGGAAACAGCTCTTTGTATTTATTTCCCTTTCTTTTCTGCGTGAAACCTATTAATGGGATAGCAAAAACAGGGGACCCTGCTGGTCAGGTATGGCAGAGGTCAGCACAGAAAAAAAAAACCCACCACATCTTACAGAGAGAGGGAGCAGGACAGAGCACTTATCATGCAAGCTGTGGATGAGGCTTTTCTGAGTGACTGAACTATTTTTACCCATGGCTGTCATTTCAGATCTCTACTGCTCATTTCTGTCTTGTTAGAGAAAGGACTCTGATTTTTTATAAATTTGCAGGCAGGCCATAATTCTAAATCAGCAGTACAATAATTCAATAATCCTCTGCAAATGAAGGATCTTCTGAGCTTATAGAGGTTAATTTACTATTATCACTTGCTCCTAATTCATTATGATGAGTGGTTGCAGGTATAATGTCACAGGGCATGTTCATTTCTTCTTGTCTTGCTGCAAATGCCAGATGGATTTCAGCAACCAGCTCTGTGAGCCCTCCTTGGCTCTGCATTTGATGAGGAGCCAATAATCTTTCAGACACTTCTCTTGCACAGACTATTTTGAAAGAGCATCCAAATCCTCCTTTGAACATCTCTCAAAATGTCACTTTTACCTGATCTGAAGAAGCAGATTTGAATTATCTGCGAGTGTGAAAATCCTCGTCGATGCAATTTGCACATTTATCATTTCAACCCAGGCCCAACATTCCCACACTTTGTGGGCAGCACCTCTGCCTGCCAGCTGCTTTCTGTGGATGCAGAGCAGGTGTGGAATAACCTCAGTGTGTCCCTTCCACTGCCCAGGAATGCAGCCCCTGGGACAAAACTGTCCTGTGGCACTGCAAACACAGGAACTTGCACCTTTAAAGTTCTCCAGGCCCATATTAATCTTCCTCTGTTTAATTAATTCCTGGTTCAATTACTCAAGCTGCCATAATACCTGTGCTTGCAGGTACCAGTTTTCTATTTTCCCCTTTCATGTATCTCTCTGCATTACACAGACTTGCCTCTGAATATGGAAAATAACCTTTGCTTTGAAGACTTTGGTGTTGATTCTTCAACTCCAACTGGAATTGCACACTTTTATCTCTCAAATATTTCAAGCCTTTATGATTATATTAAAACTTCACTGATGCAAAGACCCACAAAAAGCAGCTGCTCCTATGTTTAGGCTCATAAAATTATCATATTTGGGTAGCATCAAATCCACTTTCTCTCTTACTACCAAACACTAGAGGGATTGTGCCCAAGAGTGAGTCTGTCAACTAACTACTCATAAAAATTCAGGTTCTAAACACCTGCTTTATAAGTTTTTTTTCTGCTCCAGCTTTATTTTCTGCTTCATTTCTGAGTGTTTTAAACAACAGATAGTCCTTTTCCTTCCAAAATATATATTATTATTTAATTTACCAGATGATTTATCACCTTCCAGTATATCACAGGTGATGTCTCAGATGGTACAATTTAAATAAAAACCCACACTTTATTCTTAATTATGATACCCTTAATAGTAGTGCACTGTTGGAAAAACACCTATTGTTAGTCAAAACATGTGGCAAGTAAAAAATGAAAATAACAGCTTGCTCCCTCTTTTCCTTTCACTCCAAGTGTTTGTAGTTTCACAGGATCTATTTAAGCAATGACCAGAGTCACCATATATTTCAGTTTGCTTTTGTGAGGGTTTTTAACATTTTTTTTTTCACTGCCAGTATGGCAAGCAGTAGAATGAGCCACAGCACAAATTTCTTGCCACGTTTTCAAATCAATAAAGGATATAAAATCATTCCTGAAGATAATGAAACTTTTTTTTGTTAAAGTACTTAGGGAATATGGGAATCGTTCTAGGCCTGAATGAGGCTCAATCCATGAATTCCCACCTCACCCCAGGTTCACTCCAAGGGTAAATGCAGCATGAACCCATTGAGTGCAGTGGCGTTCTGGAGGATCAGCTGAGATCAGAACTGAATCCACTTTGTCTCATCTTTCTTCTGAAGAGTCTCCCATCTCCTCTCTAGAAAGCTCCAAAGCTTTAGAAATCTGAAGAAAACCCCGCTATTAAAGCATTGTGTTCAAACCTTTAAGTGACAAAAGAGGGGGGGAAAAGCACAGCAGTTCACCATGGATACTATTGATTGAAACCACTTAAATACCAGCTGAAATGTCACTGACATTTACAGCTACGCTTCTTTAGGGGGAAAAAAAAAAGAAATTACACATGTTGACAAGTAAATAACATGAGATTGCTGATCTTGGCAGCTGTCAGCTAGACACACCAATAAATTATTCATATCAGCTTGTTTTATTGTCTTGCCCCTTCCAAATGGCACAGCAACAGAGATGTCAGAAAGAAGGAGCAGCATTATCAGGACTTTTCCTCAGGAATGGCAGGTCCAGGCACAACTACAGGGTGCAGGGTCTGCCCTGGGGCTGGGACAGCCCTGGGATCCCTTTGCCTGGTCCCACTTTTCCCTTTGCAGCACAGCCCCAGGTCTGCCTCTATCCTGCCTGGCATGAGGAGGAGCAGGACCTTGCCAAGCCTCATTCATTCCCCTCACCTGAGGAAGTAAAAACACAACTCCAGGTGCTTTCACACCTTTGTCTGTGCAGCAAAATCCTTCTCCTCCCCATGGCAGCACCCTCAGGACCAGCACAGCAGTCACAATAAGTTGGTTAAACACATTAAACCCCTGGGATATCCCTCAGAGGCAAAAAGGCAGGTCTGAAAGATGCCACAGGGATGGTCACCAGCCACGAACATCCCACAGCCCGGGGGCATCTCCATGGATTTTCTTCCAACCAACCAGTGTCACACAGCAGAGGCAACCATAGAAGAAAAAAAAAAAAATTAACCCTCAGGAATTCCTCGTGGAAAAAAAAAAAAAGCATAGAGGAAGAACATACATTTTTAAGATGGGTTAAGTGTCTCTGAGATTAACAAGACCACCGTGACCTGCTGAAACCAAACACTTGCAAGATACTGAAACGCTTATTATGTTTCTGTTACCAATACCAAATGCTTTGCTGACAATATATTGATCTTCAGTCACACTTTTGAGAAATTTATTAGATGACTTCATGAAAATTATACTATTTAAAGTAATAGGGTGTTACAGTTTTTTTCTGAAAAGCCAGAGAATTACCCTGCTTATTAGGAAATATGTATCAGCTGCGACAGATATTGAAATCATGCTTGATAAGTATTTTATCCTTTGAGGTCTTACCTCTACATGAAATATAGGTAATTTTTCTTCCTTGAGATCAATAAAAGGTCTATTTTCAAAATGACTTCCTATTGATTGAAGGGTCAGAAATGTCCCAGGTATTGATTGTCTGTATATAATCACGTTTTGCTCAGTAAGTTAACCTCGTCTACAAGTGAAATGAAAAGACATCCAGTATATCACTTAAGCAAAATATTTTCATTGCTTTTGAAAAATTGCTTCCATCAGTCACCGGTGTCTCACTGACAATGTATTTTCCTTTTTTTTTTTTTTTTTAACCTCAGGAAGTGGATTTACACAGAGTGAACAGCCAGGACAAGCTTGGCCTCACTGTCTGTTACAGAACGGATGATGAAGATGACATGGGTATTTATGTGAGTGAGGTAAGATTGAGCTGCTTTCCATAAGAAACCATTTGTCTTTTCAGCTGCATTATTGGGCAGTTAAGACATTCATCCTCTGTTTGTACCATGTTGGATAAACAGCCAAAATGCAGTAATTGGAAGAAATCTAATTATTTTCCTTTTCTCCAAACTTAGTGCAGTCCTGCTCCCACTCAGGTCAAATTTCATTCTATTAACAATGATGCCTTCAGATGATGCCTTCAGAGTATTTTCATATATTCCCCCTTTAATTTTTATTCCTGATTATTCCTGAAACAGCATAAATTATAAAAAACCCCACACACTTTTATTTGCAAACATCTGGGGCCCATTTGTTTCTCTTTGTCCCTCTCTATTAAAAAAGCAGCATTTTATGCAGCAACATTTTTTCACCGTGCCGAGCCGTTTCAAATTAATCGCACCAGTTTGGGCAAAAAAACTAATAATTAAATCTATGACTTTCCATTAAAATTCACCACTCAGGAAATAAGGGGAAGTAAATGCCGAGCTCCCAAACCTGCAGAGCACTCAGAGCTCTCTTATTTTGCAGATTGACCCCAACAGCATCGCTGCGAAGGACGGGCGGCTCCGGGAGGGGGATCGCATCATCCAGGTACGTGTGGAAGTTCTCCAAGTGTCCCAAACCCCAGAATTCCACTTCCTGCCCTCATAACAAGGCTCTGCACGTGCCATGCAGGGGGGATGGAGCAGCATCACGTGTCCAAACCACCACACTTGCCCAGAACTTCTCTGCACAAGGCTGGGGATGTGCGGGTGGATCCATCCAACCAAGCATTTCCATGGGGCTCATCACAGCGTCCAAGTGTCCCTGTGAAAACATTTCATGGTGTTGTTTTTTTCTTTAAAGATCAATGGCATCGAGGTGCAGAACCGAGAGGAAGCTGTGGCACTTCTCTCCAGTGAGGAGAGCAAGAATATTTCCTTACTTGTGGCAAGACCAGAAATGCAGGTATGGTGGCAACAAAAACCCCTCACTTGAGTTTTAATTAAAACAGTTGCTGTTTTGTAGGAAGCAGTTCTTTCAAATTGTTTAAGCTGTTTAAATCTACCAGATCTACCTAAAACCATATCATACACATATATATATATATGATGTATTATATATATGACTGCACACATATATATATGGTCTAAAATAATGGAATTCAGCAGTCGTGGTACTTACATATATATTTTATATTAAAATTCAATTTCTAAGGCATTTCCTGATTTATATGTGCTGCAATGCTATTACAAACATCAGTGCGAGGTATTATGAATGGTTTTGAGCCACAGTTTTGAAGAACATGCTGAACTCTAATTCCTATAGCTATTGATTATTCATTCATTAAAGCACCTATTATTTAGCTCTTCATACACCGTCTCTTAAAGTACTTGAATACTGTCAAGAAGCCTCCTCAGCTGTAATAAAAGGTTGAAGCAGATCCCTTTGTAGAGCAGGGATTAGCACAACAAAGGTGTTGAACAAACAGCCGGGAGCACCATTGTTTGATCTGTCTCTGCTCCCGATGCTGGGAGAGCAGCCCTTGCTGGTGCACCTGGAGACACGGGGTCAGGATCATCACCGTCCTCTTAGCCTGGATATTTCTGATCTTTCCCGTGGGGATAATTGGGAAGGGGAGTAAAAATGTCCTACGGACCCCAGCCAGATTTTCCTTCTGGAGTTTGATGCTGCCTCACGAGGGGCGTGTTCGAGCTTTGGGCTCTGGAGTGTTTTTATATATCCTAATCAGGTTGTGCACAAACCAAAACTGCCCCAACTCTTTCAAGTATTTCCATGGATCAAAAGACTGAGTTTTTTCATGTGTAGAGGGCTGCTGAAGATAAAACCCCACTGCTGGAGAAGGAGGCAGCTGTGGGAGGAGGTAGCACAGTCAATACCCACACTTAGCAGAAGGACAGGCTCCTTCCCAAGACACGGCAGCACTGTCACAGGAAGGAATCTCCTGAGATTTCCCAACCACTGCCCACAAAAGAAAAGCCGTAATTTATGTCAGTCTTCATTCTTTTGACAACGATTGGTTTGTTTTTTCCCTCCCTTTCCACACAGCTGGATGAAGGATGGATGGATGATGACAGAAACGATTTTCTGGATGACTTGCACATGGACATGTTAGAGGAACAGCACCACCAGGCAATGCAATTTACTGCCAGCATGCTTCAGCAGGTACTGCCCTTCTGGTGTGCAGGGCTGTCAAACTTCCCACTGCACTCAATATTCAATATTGAGCTTGGCTGAATACACTTGGTGTCTCAAGTGACACTGAGATCAAGGCACAAGGACTTTCTGTAAAATCAAGATATTACGTGACTGTCCACAACTTCATCTCAGGGACCAAGATGTTTTAAAGTAGTACCTTTTGTGCTTTGCCCCTTACAACAACATGATCACAGTTCTTGGAAATCCCCTGTCAATGTGGTCACTTAGAGGAGTACTGGGTGTGTGGTGGAGAGAGCAGGCAGAGAGCTGATTTACAGTCTTCTATTTGATGTGCATGCCCAGACTGGAAACAGCCTCCCAAAACCTGGAAACCCAAATGGACAACTCAGGCAAATGACTGAAGTAAGATCTATACCAGGGGGAAAAGGCAAAGAAAAAGTTTTTACATTACAAATTTTATGCAGGGCCACAGATATGGGCTTATATTCTCCATCATTCTGCTATGATTAAGCAGTTCCCAGTTTTTGCCTAGATGTTTTTTCAAAAGTTTTCTAGAACTCTACATCCTCAGTGGCATCCCCATGTAGTGAGGAGACATGCTCTCACTTTGGCACTACAGGACAACGGTAGATATCGTTGTGCATCTCAGTGGGAGAAGAATCATTTTGAAAATGTGACTTCTACCACTGTTGCTGCATAGGTGAAACTCAGACATCACGTTCTTCTGAAAAGAACATCCACAGCAGGCTGTGGGCTTGGTCACCTTTTCTCTGAGTTCTTAATAATGTTCTTTCCAAATAAAACGCAGAAGGTGTAAAAAGTGATGGATTAGGAGAACTATTTAAAAAAAAAAACACCTTGAAATATTTCCTGTGCTCGCAATAATTTTTCTTTGTGTCCTGCTGTTTCTGTTGCTAGAAGAAGCACGAGGAGGATGGAGGCACCACAGACACAGCCACTATTTTGTCCAACCAGCACGAGAAGGACAGCGGCGTGGGGCGCACGGACGACAGCACTCGCAACGACGAGAGCTCCGAGCAGGAGAACAACGGGGACGATCACACCACCTCCTCCAACACTCTGGGGAGCCAGAAGAAGCTGACCTACAGCCACGACACCCTGGGCAGCGGGGACATGCAGTTCAGCAACGAGTCGTTCATCTCAGCTGACTGCACCGACGTCGACTTCCTCGGCATCCCCGTGGACGAGTGCGAGCGGTTCCGGGAGCTGCTGGAGCTGAAGTGCCAGGTGAAGTCTGCCAACCCCTACAGCCTGTATTACCATAACAGCACCCTGGAGATGAGCAAGAGCGACCAGGAGAGCGTCGACAGAGAGCTGGAGATGCTCAACGAGGAGCTGCGCAACATCGAGCTGGAGTGCCTGAACATCGTGAGGGCCCACAAAATGCAGCAGCTGAAGGAGCAGTACCGGGAGCCCTGGATGCTGCACAACAGCGGCTTCCGGAACTACAACACCAGCATCGACGCCCGCAGGCACGAGCTCTCGGACATCACCGAGCTGCCCGAGAAGTCTGACAAGGACAGCTCGAGTGCCTACAACACGGGCGAGAGCTGCCGGAGCACTCCCCTCACGCTGGAGATCTCCCCCGACAATTCCCTGCGCAGAACCGCAGAAGGCATTAACTGTCAAGGAAACGAGGGGGCAGTGGCGTATAATGTCTCCCAAAAGAATCCGTGTGCCGGCTCGGAGAGCCATGAATCCAGCGCTGCTAAATGCCACGCCTCCACTAAAGATCCTGACCTTGGCAAGCAGCTGGAGAGCAAGGAGAGAAAAGGCAGCAGCGATGGCAGCAAAAGCCCCACTCATGGCCAGAAGCCCTCGGGCTCCTACGTGTCCCCCTACCACCACTCCCCGTACAAACACGCTCACATCCCTGCCCACGCCCAGCACTACCAGAGCTACATGCAGCTGATCCAGCAGAAATCCGCCGTGGAATACGCGCAGAGCCAGATGAGCCTGGTGAGCATGTGCAAGGACTTGGCCTCGGGCCAGAGCGAGCCCAGGATGGAGTGGAAGGTCAAGGTCAGGAGCGACGGGACGCGCTACATCACCAAGAGGCCGGTGAGGGACAGGCTGCTGAGGGAAAGGGCCATAAAGATCAAGGAGGAGCGCAGTGGGATGACCACGGATGATGATGCCATCAGTGAGATGAAGATGGGCCGGTACTGGAGCAAGGAGGAGAGGAAGCAGCACTTGGTGAAAGCCAAGGAGCAGAGGAGGCGGCGGGAGTTCATGATGCAGAGCAGGTTAGAGTGCTTAAAGGAGCAGCAAGGCGCGGAGGAGAAGAAGGAGATGAACATCATCGAACTGAGCCACAAAAAAATGATGAAGAAGAGGAACAAAAAAATATTTGACAATTGGATGACGATCCAAGAACTGCTAACCCACGGAACGAAGTCACCGGACGGCACGCGGGTGTACAATTCCTTCCTGTCAGTGACTACTGTATAATCAATCCCCAGTGCTAAATTATGTACATAAAACGCTACCAGTGGGGTAGGAATCAATGCCTCGTTCAATGTGGCAAGGTTTTTGTATATAAGATACAGTCACCAAGTTTATAGTTCAAATACTGAACTCTACACAACCAGTGGGTGCCAGGATCTCCATTCTGCAGTGGAGAGGAAGCTTGCCCATCCCCTTCAAAGGCAATATTAGCAGTGCTTTTTGGAATACTGATTGTACTTTTTTACTTGCTACCTTTTACATGAAGTGTTTAAATATCAGAAATGTATTAACCATACTTACACAGGTAATTTGCTTAAACTATATTCATATTAAAAGGTACCCGTGCTTTTCTTTACCTAAAAAAAAAAAATGCAAGAAACCCACAAGAGCAACTGCACATACTTTTTTTTTTTTGTGAAACCATATTTTGTGATATTATTTTTGCTGTTGTTCACTTCTACACAGAGTGCTCTTTATCAATACTTAGCTCAAGGTTTAAACTCAGAATTAGAATCATTCTCTTCTAATACTTAACATTTATCAAACAGCAGGTTTTTAGAGTTATGCTCAACATTTAAACATTTTTCTCTTTAAGGTTTCTGAAGGAAGTATAGAGGTTTCATCTGAAAAGCCTGAGGCAAAGTACACTATTATGCAGCTTTAAAGGATTTTAAAGCATGTTTGCAAATGTTGCAACCTATTGAAGAAACGTGCATGTACAGCTGATTTGTTTATATAAGACAGTTTGTGGAATTTGAAAAGCCCATGGTAGTAACTGTTTGCTTTATAGATTTGAATGTATTGAATTATAAAAGCAGTTTCATGAAATCATCATTAGCTACAAACGTTAACAAGTAAAATGAAGTAAAATAAATTATTGTTTTATATTTCAAACTACTTCAAATTCTTTTTATTCCCTTCTGCTTTCACTGCCTAGAATATAATTTTATGGAGTGTAGCTCCTGTGCTGCAGAAATGCCTGGACAGCCACTGGGGCCAAACCTGAAGGAAAAATTGGCATCCTGACTTTGGGGGGGAATTTGGATTGAGGTTTTCTTGAGGGAAGAGGCAAGGGAGAAGCACAAGGAATATCAAGAGTAAAATCAAGCAATGCTTATCTTCAGCTCACATGGTATTTAAGGTGACTTGTAAGAAAGAAATAGAACTTCTGCTCTCCTGCTTTGCTTTGGTTTGTGGTTTCTTAGTGATGTATAAACTCCACCTACAGCCTTCAGTGGGGCATTTGAATTAAAACCAGAAAATATATAAATTAAAGCATATAAAAACTAAAGCAAATAAATATACAAATTAAAGGAGATGGTGAAAAAATAACAGAAGTGTCAATAAGGTATCACAGTCCTTTTTGTGTTTTCTATTTCTGATTAAGAATTCAGATATAAATTGGAATATTCTGCTGGATTAAGTGATGTAGACTCATTATGAATAGCTCCCAGATTCTCTGTCCCCTGTCCCTTTTTCCTTGAAAACTCACTCCCAATTCTTCTAAGGTTTTGTTCTGGACTTTCTGTCATAAGCTAAATGAGCAAAAATTGCAGTCTTAGTGACAGAAGTGCAAAGTTGGAAGGGGAGAGATTAACAGCTTCTTGTGCCTGTTTTTTCTGTCATCGAGAAGCAAACAACAGATTTGTCTGGGTTTTTTCTGCTCCTTCTGTGGACTAGCACTGAATTCCATGGAATGTGTCTGCCACACTCCACAGTGAACTTCTATACACCTGGAAATGCCCCTTCAGCCCTTGTAATCTGACTCTCTTGTCAATAAGCCTCTGCAAATTTATCTTCAAACTGTATTTTCCTTCGGGATAAAGAACTAGTCCTACTGTAGTCTGTGAAAGGTTTCTCTATTGGCTTTGTCAGAGCTGGGATTTCACCTGACATGCACCAGCTGTTACCATCACCAGTGGTACAGTGGGAAAAACGCCAGATTTTCACACAGTGTGAGACATTTGCCATCTCTGTCTCAAATCTGCCTCACCCTGAGGTCACGTTCTGTTCATCCCAGCTGCAGGTGTGAGAGCCACAGCAGAACACCACCCCTCCTCAAGCCCACACACTCAGATGTACAGAGCTGTGCTTACTGTGGAGTAACAATCCTCAAACCAGGCATGAAAAGACAGCTAAGCCACCTTTAGTCTGCCTGGAACTATTAGAGTAAGATTTGAAAAGTTCTAATGAGGGATAATTATTATCAAGCTGCTCCTCATAAAAACAGACTCCTTTGGAATAACCTCACAGGCAGCGGTTCCTTTGGGCACCAGTGACATCAATGCTGAGCATTTTGTGCATTGGGTAGCAGCAGGAATATGTTTGGGAATTCAGTGTGATATGCAGGAATTACAACGAGGCATCCACAGCATAAAATTTACATTCGTTAAGATGCTGAAATAAAATTATTGGCCAAGAATTACTCTCACACCTTCGAGTTTTTTCTCACTAAACACTTGTTATTTTAGACGGTTAAAAATCACCTCTCTCCTTGAGCACTAGGATTTATTAATTAGCATCAGTTCACAGAACCCATCGGTTATCCTGGAAATCCGAACAAAAGCTTTGCAAACTGCAGATTTTCCTTTTCCTTTTTCAGTTGTCATCCCACTTCTCATTGCCCTATCACAGTACTTAATGAGGTGTTGAAAAGGGAGATTTGGGGTCTTTTTATTGCTTGCAAGGAAACATTGGAAATTACCATAATATTAATCCAAACCTGACATTACAGAGCAGTGAATCCAAGTAAAAGCAGCCTTGGACACCTAAGAGGAAATATTTCCTCCAACAGTTTTTCTAAAAATGACATTGTAGTACGTAAAAGATAATACTGTAAATTGTGCTGTTATCTAAAGGACATCCTATAAGGGAAGTCTCCAGGCAGCAGCAGAGCTTTTGTCCCCTGGTTTACTACAGTTTGTACCCAAAACCCAACACCCTCCACCACAGCCACACTCCTGTGGGATAACTTGGTGGGTTGGTCCTGGCTGGACACAACTTCAGCTCCAGATCCTCAGAGTCCTGCAGGGATCAGCACTGGGAGATGTGCTCCTTCCACTGGGGATGCTCATTCCAAGTGGTTTTTGAAGCTCATTTAAACCTGGAAGTATAAAACTTCATATCCAGCTTCCTCCTCAGCCGCTTTACTGAGTGCAATCTCAAGCTCGGGTGCAAAAGCGATCCCAGAATAATAAATATGCAGGGAGAAATCCTAAATACACAAAGAGGGAACGAGGAATTGCCAGGCTGAGAGGTTTAACCAGAATCTGTGTGTGCAGCTCCTGGAGATTCTCCCACAGCCCTTGCACATTCCTGCTGCTCCCCACGCTGTCCCTGCTCCTGCCATGGCAACACCTCAGTCCCCATCCCTTGACAACTCGTGCCTCTCCACCCCAGCGGAGGTGACAAGGGGACACCCTGGATACAGGTCGGTGCAGAATTTGGCAAACAGGCCCTCCTCCCTGTGTCAAACTGGGGTCAGCCTCCCTGAATTGCACAGTGTGTCTCCCAGATGTAAAAAAAAAAAAATCTATAAAAATGTAAAATACTTGTTTGCAAGTAGGGTTTAAAGCGGCATGGAATCGCCCGGTTTAGATGTGCACTGAAATGGGAAAGCCCTGAACCAAACCTAACAGCATTTCTTTGTAAATTAAGAGAACTTGCACAGTAGGGATGGCAAATAAAATGAGGTAAGACTACATATTGCCTAGGGACTGCTGGTTGGAGAACTAATTAGGATTATAAACTGAAAGTATGTAAATTAACCAAATATAATTATCTGCTAGTGGCCTTTGGAAATAGGTTACCGGATACTTGTTAGCAAAATTGCTCAAATGCCTGGAAGCCATACAAAGCAAGCCATAAGCAATTTAAATTCCTCTCTTTGTTTTATTTTCAATTGTTTTAAAGCAGCTTTTGTGTTAAGGATTTATTGGAACATAAACTAATTAGAAAACTCAAAAAAAACCAAAAGTGAGACAAGAGACTGACACAGCAGATGCTGTACCTCCATCCCAAGGCCCTCAGTTTTATTGAATGTAAATTGTTTGATGTGACAAAACAGCAAAGGTTCTGCTTGGGGTTTCACCAGAACAGCTCTGTGAGCTCCCAGGCAGAGCTCAGCTGGGACAGGGGTGGTTTCTGCAGGAGCACAGCACCTCAGCCACGCAGGTTTGTGCTCTCTCTTTGAATGCAAACATCCAGAATTAACCTCCCTTTTCTCCAGGTGTCTGCCATGGCACAAAGCAGCACCAGACTCAGGGGTTTCTGTGGGGAGATCTCACCATCAGATCACATCTGCATGAACACAGGATTGGTCACTGAAGGAGCTGAGGGTGGTGGAGACAGTGGTATGTATTTAACATTATAAAATATAAGGGGTCACATATAAAGGGTAGCTGGGCTGATTTCATGCTGAAGCATGAGGGCTTTAATGCACAGGCCTGCCACAAAGCCCACTTATGTGAGCTGAACGACTCCAAGCACTCCCAGAGGATTTAAAACACTCTATTAACTTACACAGTTAATTACCCTGCACTGTACCAGTGAAGTATCTGAAGGGACAGGCCATCACAGCTCCAACTGCATTTCCTGCTGCTCACCACACCTCCCACGGACCTTCTAATGGTCACTGCTTTAAAAACCCCATCCTGCAGCCCTGCTAACACACTGCCACCCCAGCCTGTGCCCTTCTCCAGGAGCTCTAGGGCATCTGTGTCCCTGCTCCAGGGGATCTGTGTCCCAGCTCATGCTGCAGACTGAATTGTGCAGCTGCTGCAGGACTGACCATGAGAAGCAGGTTCACAGTCAGGAAGCACTGCTCAGTGTACTTGGGTCTAAAGCTTCTTGCTGCAATCCTAAAATACCCAAAAACGCTGGAAACATCCTCATTTCTACAGCATAAATGCAATTGCCTACTCTGAGAACTAGGTAGAGAACAAAACCTGAAATTAATTTAAAAGGCACATGTCTATTCTAGTGGAGTCAGTCTGCCAGTTTTAAATGCTGGGAATGAAAACTTTACTAGATTCCTTTTACCTAGACTTTTACATCATGGATCTAAGTGCATAATTGCAATGCTTTTTACTGATTAAAATGAGAACAGGGTTCTACCAGTTTCCTATGAAAAACTGTCATGTTCTGATGCAGAATGTTTCTTAGAGGAGATTTAATCGAATCAATTAATAATGACTTGGCAACAATGCTCCAATTAGGGTTTTAATTTACAAAAGTACAATGCCAATAGCATTAAAAAATCAGTGGAGCCAAATCAGTGGAGCCAGTGCCCAAGTAAACATCTGGGCTGATATCATTTCTCCCTTCTATGCAAAATCAAAGTAATTTTAAAAAGATAACTACGTTTTTCCAAAATCTTCTTCAATCACCTCTAAGAATAATCCAGTTAAAGCAAGCCCAAACAGCCCATTCCTAATTCTTCCAGCAGATGATGTTGGCTTTAGGTCACACTTCTTGCACCCTACACGGATCTCTCTCCCCCTTCTGGGAAAACTGAGCCAGCTAAGCCAGAAAGGGATCAGAAAGAATAATCCCCACAGTCTTCCAGAGTTGGGTGTGGGCCCAGCTATGACTGGGGATCAATTACATGTGCAGGAAATTACATACATAACACACAGAGCAAGTGCCAAGTCTGGCTCTGCTTATGTGTTTTGATTTGGTGTTTAGTTCTTCAGGACCAAAAAAGGACTTAGACCATCTCACTCACCATATGAGAAGCACATAACATCCCCAAAGGACTGGAAATGTCTTCATTTCCACAGCATGAAAAGATTAAATGGCTTGCTCTGGAAAGGCAGGCAGGAGGTTCTATTATAAAGCACAAGCCTAAAGAATGGCACTTGCCCAGCAACAAGGGCTGGGCTCAAACTGCTGACAAATCCTGAACTGCACAAGTGCAAAGAGGCACCACAGCCTGTGTGGCTGGCCCAGGGGCTGCTCCTCTGGCCAGGACACAACACTTGGGCTGTCCTTTCAAATCAGTTTGCCAGGGAGGAGCTTTAAAGGTAATTTCTTTGACAATCCATCCTTTTTATGTGAAGCAACTGCAGGACCATGCTACGGGGAGCCCCATTAGCAGAGAATAAGAACTTCTCTGTAAAAGTGAACTTTTGGTGACCTTCTCTCAAAGAAAATACTTTATCATATTGGAGTGTGGGCCTCCCAGGTGTCGTGGTGAGGCTCCATTGTCCTGAGTAGGAGAGCTGGCTTTGATTTTCCATAATCCATCCTCGGGCTTAGCTGGGCTTTGTTAGCTCTGAATGCCGTAAACAAAGGCTCCCCCCCAAAAGGCAAATCCAGCTATAATTGTTGAATAAAAGTAAATCAAAAGGCTGCAAATTGAAGGCACCCAAGGTTTATCAAATTGCTGCTTTGCTCCAGTTCAGCGTAAGCACCCAACATTTATATTCCTTAGGGCTGAGGGAACAGCCCAAATAAAAGCAGCAAGGTTGCATCCACATAATTCCCACAAGAAACATGACTTGTTTACACCGTAAGATCCAGAAAACACAGATACAAAACGTGACAAAACACAAAAGCAAAGTTACAAAGCTATTCCAGGAACACCTCTCTGCTCTGCTGTGTTTGAACTCACAAACTGAACCCGAGCACTGCATGATGGTTTGCTAATGAACTGATGAGCCTTTTTCAGTATTTCCATTCCAAAATCATGAGGAGCTGTCTCAAGTGAGGAAAGACTGACCCTTTCTACAGCTACAACTACAGAGCCTTCTCCTGTGTCAGTGTTTTCCAATGAGGCTGAGAGGTTCTGATCCATTTATTCTTTCCAGGAGTCTTTGTAGGCATCCCTGCACATCTGCATTAGAGAGCAATTGAGGCTGGGAGGGACCTCTGGAGATCCTCTGGCCCCATTCCCCACTCAAACACGGCATTGGGAAGGATTGCTAAACGCAGTATAAACAAACAAGGTGCTACAGGCTGCAGCTTCCAGGCAAACCCCAGAGGGACAATGAACCAGACACTAAAAAGGGGTTTAACAATTTCAACACAGGCTCTCTCTCCTCCATAGGCGTTTTCTGCCAGACACTACAGCATGTCCTTCATGGCCTGCTCCTGCAGGGCTTTTCATTTAGGACCCCCAATGCCAGCTTTCCTGAATGCTGACACAGGCTCAGGTTTTAGTGTTTTGAGTGGGACAGGGCAGTGCCTGTGTGAACAGAGTCCTTTGGGTCCCTGCTAAGGAGCACTGACAGTCCCTGTCCCCACCGGTGACCCAAGCACAGCTGCTTCACGGGGTCAGGAATGAGGACAAGGCTCTATCCCCCACCCTGCAAAATGGCTGTAGCACAGCCCTAAAAGTGGTCAGGTGTGAGGAGAGAAGCAGCTGTACCAGGCTCACGGATGGTTTTGTATTTGCCCCCTTGAATCCCCCGCACTGGGAGCAGCACACACGCCCCACACACCCCGAGGATGCAGAAGGTTGTGCTCCTTCAGGCATGTGCACAACAGCCTCCTTTGAATTATTCGGGCTGGGGGAAAAGTCACATTATTAAGAAAAAGTAATAACTACCACATAACACATCTGCCTGTGTTTGCAAGCCGCACATGTGCCAGCTCTTCTCCTTCCTGAGTCCCAGGGCAGTTTCTAAGTCCTTTATCTGAGCATAAGTGACACCAGTCCTGCAGTGGAAGCTGTGCTTGATGCTCTGAGAGAAGGAGCCAGCCTTGAAGAAAAGTAGCTTCACTCATCAGCATTAATAGCTCCTATATCAAACACTCACAAGTGAGGAACAAAACCAAAGCCAGCAAACCCTCTCACCCTGTTTTACAGTAATGCAGCATCTGTCGCCTGCAAAACTCAGTCAGGATAAATGTGGCAATTTCATCTGCCTGCATGTGGCTGTTGATGAGCGTGGAGAAATATTTCCAGATTAAATGGGTGAACATCCATGTGGCTAAAGCAGTACAAATAGGGCCAGGCACAGCTGGTACTTTGTCTCCTAACATGGAGATTAGTGCCATCAGCAGGGGCACACGAGCCCAAAATGCAGTAATTCTGCTAAATAACAAGTGCCTGCCAAAGAGATTGTGTATTCCCAGCACAGCCCTAAACCTCAAGTCATCACCAACATCTGAGGCAGCAAGGGTGCCTTCACAATGCAGTCCAGGTTTTCATCTTCTCCAGAGGTGGAGGAGGGGACCTGCTTCTGACTGAGGCTACCCTTGTGCCACCCCACAAAGAGCAGCAATAGACCCCAGCAAAGAACTCAGAATATTCCCCTGAAACTCTGCCAGCAACCCCTCAAACATCTCTCCCCCTCTCTCACTTTCGTGGCTGGTCAGTTCAGGTAACAACAACCATTTGTTAAAAGAACAGGAACACAGAGTCACAAGCTCAGTGGCCAAGCATATCACTCACCTGAAAAAGTACTAAAATATTTTCTTTTTAAAATCTCTTTGGATCAAATTATAAGTTTTCATTCCAACAGCACTCACAAACACAGGCAGCACTTTTCCATGTAAGTTAGGCCCATTCTCTGGAGACAGACTTGAGGTCTCAAGACACATAAAAGGTTGAGGAAAGCAAAGGGAATGCTCTGCTCCCAGGGAGAGGCACCCTGACCCTCTCTACAGAAGTGGAGAAACTTGTCCAAAGCAATCCACACCCAGTGAAGCCACCCCACAATTTAGAGCTAAAGGGGACTGGAAATGAGCACCCACAGTGAGAAGAGGCTGAAGCAAGGAGCAGTAACTGCAAGGCTTTCCCAGGCCCTGGATTGAACCTTCCCTGCCTTGGAGTTTGTCCTGTGGGAGGTCCCACCCACAAGAGCAAATCCTCAGGACTGGCAGATTGTGCTGAGCTGTCCAGACGATTTCAGGCAGGACAGGAGGTGCCCAGCTGAGAAAACACCAGCATTAAATAAAGCCTCTGTAGTTGTGTCATCAGCCAGCGATGGCAGCCTCTGGTCATTGCTCCTCCCTGCACACACGTGGCCAAAGAGACAGGATTTCTTGTTCAGACTCAGATGTTTATTCTATATTACAATCTCAAAACCATGAGTTCTACAGCACTTCTAGCTAACAAACTAAAAGTGGAGCCCCATCTCTCTCTCTACAAGGCCTTTTAAGGATAAACTGTCCAATTAAGAAATGACACCTGCATTATTTTTACTTTTAACCCAAAAACCAACTACCCCTGGCCTGCAATGCAGACTTTTCTATCCAATTACAAAATACCACCCAGACCCATGGAGAAGAAGGTGAAAAAGAAGGACTCAGCCTCTGCCCTAAATCCTCCACCTTGCTTTATATATATTACTATATACTAAAACCTTAAACTCTAAGTTTTCCACCCTGTGAATCACACACTTCTATCCAAACCCCACACCGGTGCTGTCACTCAATTTTGGAAGTCTTCTCCACGGCCTCAGGTCAAATGCAGTGTTTGCTGACAGTGTTTTCTGTCAGCACAGAAAGTCTGAAATTCTCAGTGCCCAGGGCTCCAACACTCACTCACACAGACCAGACCACCTCCTCTTACTATTAAACTATTATTTGCCAGAATTCATGAGAGCTCGCCCAGGCTACAGCAATCTTTTGTGGATGGTTCCAGAAGCATCTCCTAAACAGCATGATTGGAGAGAAAATCTGGGTTTCATGGATTTGGGGTTTGTCCCAGGACTGAGTCACCACACCAGGGTGACACATGCAAAAGGGACAAACACTAAAGGACCCCACAGTCAGAGAGAGTCTGAAGGTGGTGGTTCAGGTGAGGAAGCAGCAAATGCACACAGAAAGATGGGAAGTGCAATCACTCCTGGCTCCTCTCTGTGAGTTACTACAAGCATTTAGCAGCTTACAAAGAATAACGCCTTACTGGAAATAGAAATCAAACTTGTCCTGAAGCTGCTAAATGTGCTGCTGCTGCTGCTTAGGAGATAAATACAATTAGATTTGTGTAAAGACTTTTTTTTTTTTTTTTTTTGGTAAGGCTGTTTTATTTTATTTGGTAGTCACACGAAATATTGGAGGCTGAAATAAATCCTAAAATTCTCTGACACAGAATTATGCTATTTAAGGATTAGCCTGGATTATTTGCAGAAAGCTGGGAAAACCCAGCAAAAGTAACTCTCTGCCAACAGCTGACTGGTTCTGAAGGGGGAGATGAAAGAGCATTGGTACTCTTTGTAAATTTATAATCTGAAATACAGCGTGTAAAGGGAAATTTAAACTTGTACAGAGTATGAAATCCTTGGGAATCCTCAGAAGTTGGTTCAAAACTCACCAGAGGCAGCGGGGTTTTGATCAGGCCTCTGTGAACGAGGATCATTCCCACCAAGCCTATCAGGACCTGGCAACACTACAAGAAATCAGCATAGCTCACACCAGATCAGAATTTGATCTAGATCGTTGTTTCAATCTGAAGGAAGCCAGACATCCTCTACCAGAAGATGAATGATTTATACCCATGAAGTCACCAGCTCAATCATTCCCATCCTGACAAGTCTCAACCAAGGCTTTATTTGCTTGTTGGCCATTGAGTTGGTTCCATCAGTTCATTGTCTTCCTGCCCACTCACTTGGAAACAGGCCAAAGTATTGACAGGAAAGGGGATCTGCACCTCCCAGTGCAGAGGAGAAGCTCGTGGGTAGGGGCCCCACTGGGGGAATTTACCAGGGAAAAACCAAACAAAGAGGAGGAAAAAGCTTCTCTGCAAAGATTTTCCACTGGAGAAAAAAATTCCACTGTCCTCCTAACTGTGTGACCCAGGAGATCTTTACTGTCAGAACTGGGATGGGAGGAAGAGAAGGAGGAAGAGAAGGAGGAAGCATTATCTACCAAGATTGGAGCTGCAGTTATGTGAACAGGGAGAAAATGACCAGCTCTTCCTAATAGCTGATCTCAGAATATGAGAGGTTTCTTTTTTTTTCTTTTTTTTTTTTTCGCTTTTATGGCTCTCTGTCTGCTCCGTGCCAGTGTGAGCTACAAACCATAACTTTAATAGCTTCAACCAAAGAGTTATGATAATATCAGACACTGTGGATGATGAGCAAATAACAGCAAAAAATGTAATGAAAAGTATATATTTATGTCCTCGCTATTAAACCCAAGGCCATAAACATTGACAGCCCTAAGAGTAGCAGTTTCTATTGTCATTGATTAATGCCTTGTTTTGAAGAACAAGGAGAAGGTTAAACCAAGAAGGAAACAAAGAGAATTCTTTTTTTGCTTCTCTCAATCAGAAAAAATTGAGAGATTTGAGGTGAACCTGCGTCCCTGAAACATTTTCATAGAAGGCAAAACGCCCTGCAGTGGGAATGCAGTCAGGGACATCTTCCAGGGCCTTTGACTCACAGCACAATGCACATGTTGGAGCACTAATTAACAAGGAGTGTGCTCACTAATGTGCACGTTCCCCATTTGTTCTTGGGCCCTCTCCATTAGCGTAACTCTCAGCTGACAGGGCAGCCATAACCACCCCTCACTGCAAAACAGGATTTCTTTTAACTCCTCAACAACTGCTGCCTCAAAGATTTCCAGGACTGTCAGCCCGGCCAAACAAATGCAAAAACTTTGTAATTAATCCTGATAATTACTGATGCAAAAGAAATCTTCTGCCCATAATGGCATCAGGGATGCAGATGATGGCTCAAAACTTAGAAGAATCTCCCATGTGTGCCACAGCCTAGAAGACAATGGCTCTGCACCTGGCTCCATCCAGGGTATTGTTTCCCCACCTGGCTCTGGGATTCTGTTTATCCCCACAGATGGTTCTGAATGGAAAAAATAAGGTCACAGGCTCTGAACGTTTCTGCAATGCTACCAACCTCCCTCCAACCTGACAAAGGAGTTTCATTTCTGCTGCTCCTGCTCTGACGAAATGTTCATACCAAACATTTGCACAATTCTCCCCTCCAGCACTGCTCCCCCTCTCATAACCTCCTGTCTGCGGCATCAAACACACCTGAAAACCACACAGGAAATCCAGAACTGCATCCTCTGGAGAGTTCCTGCACAGAAGAGCCTAGAGGTTCTCTTTTTAATCATTTTAGATTAAAAAAGGGGGCAGAGAATGGAAAGACTTGAGTGAAGCTGTAGGAGATGGAAAGTCTGAGACTCACCCAGTGCAGAGGTGAGTCTGTGCCATTTCCTGGGACAGGCACTAAAACACAGACCTGGCACCACCTCAGTGTTCCACACAGCACGTTCTGGGGGCAGTTCATCAATCCCACCTTCACCACACCCACCCTGCTGCCATTAAAAAGGCAGCAGCTCTTCCCTCTATTGCCATTCCCTTTCTCCAAGCCCCTCTCACCTCAGGTGAGGCAAAGCCCCCGTGACAAAACTCATTGCTCTTTCCCAGGCATCACCCTGGGACTCACTGCAATCCCATAAGTTCTCTCAATAGCCGTTTTAAAGAGATTTTTTAAAAATTATTTCATTTTCCTACACAGGCAAAGGTTGAAAAGGCAACATTTTTTGTGAAAAGACTCATATTTTCCCTTCGCTGAAAGGAAGGGTATTTTTCCTGAACATCAGAAATGCTCAAAGTGCAACACTGCTGGAAATTGTTATTTATGTGCACTTTTCTCACCCTGGGAGCAAAGATGCCCAGCACCTTCACCATGGCTTTGTGCTGCTCCTTAAGGGAACTGGCTGATGCTTTCTTTTCTTTTTTTTTTTTAATAACCTGGATGTTATTATTGCTGCTGTTGTTGCTAAAGAGCTCTAGGGGGAGATGTGAAAATAGTCTGGTCCCTTGTGTAATGCCTGAAATCAAAGCAGAATACATCAGGCTGACACTGCCTGCCTGTTATTGCCTTAAAGCTTGTTATTAAAAACAAACAAAAACAATTGCTGCACCACCCTGGGTTCCACCTCCCCCAGAACAGAAGGGAAGTTCAGTGGTGAAAGACATCCAGGACTTCAGGATTCCTTTGGAGAGATTCCAGCTGGCCAAACTCACCGTGGGCTTTTATATCCCAACTTCTCTGGGAGAGAGGAAAGGTGGGGAGTGCCCAGGCAAAGAGAATCCCACTCACTCACTCACACAGTTCTTAGGGCACTGCTGGCCCTGGAGAAAGCTGCATCGCTGAAGAATTAACACAGAACAACCTCAGGAAAGGGGCAAATACATTTTTTTTCCACTGGAACCTTTGGAAAATAATGAATTCTGAGCTCTGAAATGTGCTTTTGAAAGCCTGTCAGAGCTAAACTCTCCTGGAGCACCACAACAAGAGCTGAACCAGTTCTGCATTGTGACCACCTGAGGATGGGGATCTGCAGAAGGGGATGAACAAAGCCAAACTCCAAAGCTGCAATTTTTTGTGGACTGTCTAGAAAGTGGCAAGCTCTCCTCCCACAACATGCAGGCTGGCAGCACCACCCCTCCCTCACAAAGCAAATGTCACTCACACTCTGCTCACCACCCTCCCAGAGCACCTGGAACAACCACAGCGAGCACCAGGGCAGAGATTTGGATCAAAGGACTCCACAGTCTGGCCTATTAAAAGAAAAAATATGAATAATTTCTCTTTGGACCTGACAACTGCTGGTGTTTGCACGAGGGTGCTAAAAGTTCTAAACTTTTACAGCTGTTTATGTAAAAAATTCTTTCTTTCTTTCCTCCTGGCTTGGGAAGAGGGAAGTCTGAAGAGCTGCATTAATCTCTGTGAATCACTATCTCAACTGTTCGATATTCTTAAAACTGTCAGCACTAAAAATATAGGTTTTTCTCCACAATAATTGCCTTTCAAAATACCAGTAAGGCCACTCTGGGGAGAGCTGTTATCATGAAATAATTATGCCCCTTTGGGATCTGAACACATGGCTGTGCTTTACGGATTAGAGCAACACCCCCATGAATTACAGCAGAACGAGGCTCCTGTTGTGCTTTTCTCCCGAAGGCTGGAGCTTTCCTGGCCTCCCCTCCCCTCGTTTTTGGGTGGTTCAGGCACCTTAGCTAAAAAAACACGTTCCCAAGAATCATAAGAGAGCAAACAGCTGTGGCTGTCTTACTCTACAGCCATCTGTACTCATGGATTTTTAATGCATCATTTTGGCTGTTCCCACCAAAACTGGGTTTGATTTGTGTTCGTGGTTATCAGACAGGCCCCGCACTGCTGAGAGGGGACCTGACATGAGCTCTGCTGCATCAGGTCTGAGGCAGGTGTGGCAGGTGAGGAGAAGCACCAGGACAAGCCTGCACCATCCCCTATGGTCCCACAGCTCAGATCCACAAAGACAAGGAATTCAATCTCCCAGGGAATTATCAGAACAGCCTCAAAGACATCATCAGCTGCACGTGAGGAAAGCACAACTCCAAAATCTGTTCATTTGCACACCTTCATCCTGTTAATCATCTCTAGGAGTTCCCATTCATGTCCACAAGCACAATAAACCCTTCTTTTGTGTGTGCACATACAAATTAATGCACTAATTACTGTTTGTAATAGAGCAAGAGGAGATGTCACATCACTGAGAGACCCACAGAAGGACTCAGAGAAAAAATGGACAAGGCATTTACAGATACTAAAACTCAGAGAGCTGCACAGACACTGAACATTTCAATGACACAGTGACAGAGGCCACATTTAGGGACTGGGGCCAATTCTAATGCAGCTCATCCCAGCCAGCTGAGGTCACCTGCATCAGTCTCCTGCTCTGTGCCAACAGCACCATAAAAGACGTGACTCTGTCAAGGTTATTTTTTTTTCCCCCCAATCAAAATGAGGAAAGGTTGCAATGTCTGCAAGGTTTTGGACATGCTCCCAAAAAAGCAGTCATCACCTGGTTTGGAAAACAGCCCAAGATGAAATACCAGGGGCCTATTTGCACATAAAGAGACAGAGAAATTCAGGACAGGACCCACTGAACAAAGCTCAATGAACAAACCCCCATCCCAAGCAGGATTTCTTCCACAAAAGGAGAGGAGATTACAAATTCATGAAAATAACAAATGAATCAATGTGATATAACAAAACATCTCTGCTACTGCAATAACAGCCATGGGTTTATGAACCATTGGATAGAACAACCAACAGAAAAATTAGACCATTTGGCTGTGGCCACTGGGATGTAATAGATGGCTCTTGAGCAGGGATAACTGAGCACATCCTGCAGTGATTAATGTGAAAAGCTGGGTGGCGAATAAAGTGTTTAACACAAGAGAGCAATATGGCATGCAAACCAAACTAAAACCCCCATAAATAATTTAGGCACCCTTGCAAAGATTTACAGAGATTTATTTCACATATAAATCCCCTTTGTTGTAATATCAGAAAAAAAAAAAAGAGAAAAAAAGAGCATTTCCTTGCTTATTTATAGAGAACAGAATGGAAATCTCACTTAAGAGGAATGCTCTGAAGGAATCTTCCTTCCCGTGACATAATGGAGCAGCATCTTGGCTGAAGGTCTCCTGAAAACTTTGACAGTAAAATCACAGAATCACCAAATGCTTTGGGCTGGAAGGGACATTAAACACCATCTCATCATGGGCAGGGAAACTTCCACTAGCCCAAGCTGCTGACATTTGTCAACACTACATAATTATATAACAAATATTTATTTACAGGGCTGAACTTAGTACAATGGTGTGGGATTAACACCACAAAACTGGTCACACTGCAGCTCCCGGGGGCAGTGTCAGCATTTACCCCTGCAGGTCAGAGGGGCTCGTGTGGCAAGCCCTGAGCAGGGCAGGCTCCTCACAGCCTCTCACATCCCCACAAAAACAAACAGAGATCCTTTCCTGTTCCAGCAAGCCCGATTTCATGACCAGTCTGGGTCAAGCAAGGAGCTGTCATTTCTTGGCTGCTCAGACTGTGAGCCAGGGCAGAGCTTGCTGTGGGATGCCTTCCACGGACATGACAATACCTGCTCCAGTCTAGGACCCAAATGACAGCCAAACCCTCCTGTCAATACCCCAGGGATTAAATCAAAGGCTGTGGAAATTCAGCTGGCAGTTACCTACAACTGAGTTTATCTTCCAGCCCTACACACCTCTGCCAAGCACCACATATTCCTTCATCTGAGCTCAGCTTGTAAAAGCCTTTGGAATACGCACAGGAGCAGCAAAGGTGTCATTGTTTCCCCCGGGTGCTCTGAGGCCGATCTGCCATAGCCAGGACAAGTTTTAAATGAATCATCACAGAAGAAGAAACTGAACCTCGTGCCCCCCATCCCCTGGAACACAGGGAGGTGTGAGAGGGGGAATGGTGTGGACAGCACAAGGCACATCCAGGTCACACCCTGTGCACTGAGGCACATCCTTTAGCTGCTGCACATCAGAGGGTGCAGCTAAAAACCCACAAAGCAGCCTTAGCACCACGGTTGGCCACAGCCACAAAGGCCTGGAGGATAGATTTTTAATGTTTAATATGATGATTTTAGACATTTGTCTCCATTCCTCCCCACTGCACATGTTCTGTGTGGAGTTCATCAGGAACAGATAATGCCTCCAGCCCCAAGGCAGGGGTGTTCCAGTGCTCACATGTATCTGTAAGGGTTCCCAGCTGTCTCTCAAAGCAGAATAAGCCCAAGCCCTGTCTGAGTCTCTTTTAAGTCTCGGTTCAGGAGCAGAAGAACAAAGCCTCAAGATTTTATCCTTTCTATTGCTGCAAATGCCAAGAAAAGTTTAAAATTAATAGCAGCCAGAATAAAAGGGGAATAAGAAATAAAAGAAACATTTACTGCCTTTAGACACAGGCCTGTGCCCCTGACATCTCCATATCAGGGCAGTATTGTCTCTGCTGCAGCAGCAGGGAGGCATAAAACATGCTCTTACTGCAAACACCATGAATTTTTCTGTCCTTTTAAACTTCGTTGGGGAAGGCTGCATACTATAAAAACAAAGAGAATGGAAGACTTTCATTCTACATAAGGCAATTACCAGGCCTGTCAGCAAGAGCAAGATTTACTGCATGGAAAGGGTAAAGAGAAAGGAGTGTGCCAAGCAGCTCAGGAAAATACTGAAGGAGACAGGCTTGCAGGGTATTTTTCCAGCCCCAGTTTTGGTTGAGGCCATGTGGCTGTAAGGGCAAGCTCCAAAATCCCAAACACCCCACAGGTCTTTGTACAGGTGGTGCCACCAAAACCAGAACACACCCTAACAAAAGGCATGGGACTACAGACCCACACTCCTGCCTGGTTCTGAGGTTATCCCAAATATCCACCTGCAAAGATAGAAGTTAGGATGGAAAATCAGAGCCAAGACAGGCCCAGATGGTCCAGGCAAAGCAGGTCATGGGCAGGGGGCTCTTAGCCAGTGTCAGTGCCCAGCAGCTCCAAGGGAATCCTTCCAGAGTGTCCTTGGTTCTGGAATTCTGGCTGGGAATGGATCAGTGACACCATTTGTTAGTTCCTCCTCTGCCTAAAAATTTGACCTGAGCTTTGACCTCAGTGCTGCTGTGAGAGGTCACTGGGCATCACCTCACCCAAACCTTGCTGTATTTGAAATTCAGGAGCTGCTGCTATTAATTTGAAATAATGGTCGAGCTGGAAAGATCCCTTACGCCTGTAAGACTCTTGGATGGAGAAGGCATCTCCCAAATAATGCCCTAAATTTTAAGGTGTCAGAGCTTCTTCATCAGAGCTCCTTTGCTGGGTTAGACCTCCATAGCTGTGCTGGAGAACAGCTGAGGTTCTGCCCAGCAAACTCAGCCTCAGAGACTGACTGCTGCCATTTGCTTCAAAATGGCAAGAGATTTAAAAAAAAAAAAAAAAAAATTCTTTTTTTAAAGTATAAAATACGACAGAGTTTTGACATGAAAAGACACCCAATCAGCATTACAACTTGGAGAATGTGATGCAAACTAAAGGATAAGCACAGAAACCTTTGGCAAACTCCCAAAGAAAGCAAATGTGTTGGAAGTCTCAGCCAAAGGCTCACTGGAGTTAAAAAAGGAATAGCAAGGGATTTATTCCATGCAGCATGTGTTGGTGGTTTGGGGGTTTTTTTTCCCCAAAGGATCCTCACTCAGCCACGAGGGGAGATCCTGTTGTGCTGGAAGCTGTGAGGAGTTTTGACACCAAATTTTTGGTTACTGCTGCTGGCACCCATAATTCTGGGGTCTTAGCTGCCTCAGGAATGACTGTCCCCTGCAGGCAAATTGTCATCCTCAGTGTCAAACGTACCTGGAGCCCATATGGCCAGTAAGGAAATCCACCTTCTGAAGTGCAGTCAGAGAGGAGAGTTCAGCTGAAATCCCCTTTAAATTGTTAAACTGCTGCTCTGAAAGACTGGGCATAAACATTAACACCACTGCTAAGCACTTGTGCTTTGTATTCCTGCTCGAAGCAACTTTTATTGCTGAGTTTTAAGTGCCTGAAATTAACACCTTCTCCTGAAAATGCTGACAGATCTTCCGTGGTAATAATGCCACGAGGCACAGAGAGCACAGCTACAGCACCAAAGCCTTATTTAAACCAGAAATCAAAGCTCTGGGGCCAGCACCACCCCGGAGCAGCCCCCTAAAACCTCCCCGGGGCAGCTCAAGTGCCAAAGGAGGGCCAAGAACCCTCCAGCTGCCAGTGCTGGAAAAATCCCTGTCCTGGCAGTGGCACTCGTCCCTGCTGGGCAAGGAGGGTCAGGAAAGGCCAGGATTCAGCTGGGTGCCACAGACAGACCCATCTGCCAGGGACAGCCTCACTTCCACTGCTCTGCTTGGTCAGGAATGATTTCAACATGAAGTGACAGGATCATCCTGACCAGGCACTGACTGATTGCTTTGGAGGTGATCATTTCTTTCCCCTCATTCCACAATAGATATCAGGCGTCTCCCATCCCAAAGCAAAGGGAAAAACAAAGGGAGCTCAGAAGGGGGAGATATGATTTGGGATCCTGAAGTGATTTTGCTTTCCTTCTAGCTCTCACATTCCCTTTCTACACAAGTACACTAGCAAAAAAATATTGATTCGTTCTAATTTCAAAACTTCATTAATTTCTTATTAAAAAAATGAGTAGCAGAAATGCCTGAAAGAGTTGGAACAAACACACAGCTTTAAATAAATATAAAACCCCACTTCCTGTGATTCTCTCAAGCAGCTTTGTTGACAGACACAACTTTTAACTTCCTCTGCATCAAGATGCCCCCGAACAATCTGAGCCTTTCCTGTTGATCCCAAGTGAAACCCTCCTGCTGGGACACTGTTGCCAACCCCAAATTAAGCTGAGATTTGCTCACAAGAACCTCAGCCATGCTTTGGACAGACTCTGTCTGTCTCACTGAGCCCGTCTGGACGTGGCCCAAGCCGCAGCTCCCAGGGGATGACCCTTCTGCTCCATCCTTGACACCTCCCAGGCAGAGTTCCAGCATCCCTCACCCTCACTGAGCAGCAGTTCACTTCTTCTCTCCCTTTGCAGCGACAAAGAAACCTCAGAAGGCACTGCCTGCCTGATCCCTCACCACAATCCACTCACAAACCCCACAGAGCTGGGGCTCTGCACGGCTGCAATTCCATTGCAGCGTTGCAATATTGCTGTCCAGAGTTCCATTCTCTACTCCCAGGCTGGTTATTTACATCTTTTTGGGGCTTGGAAGAGGCAGCACCTGTGAGCCAGCCCAGCTTTTCCACAATTCCTGCCCGCCTTTCTTTCAGCAAGCCAACAAATCAAAAGGCCTCATAATATTTACTCCCCTGCTCCCAGAGTCAATTAAAATAACTCACAAAAATTATCTTGGGAACTCCGGGGCACACCAGCACTGGAATAAACAGGGATATTTTCTGTGCTGTGATGGCTGAAGAGAACTTACCATCACTTCTCTGCAATGCTCTTCTCTAATGTTTTACCCAAAAAATCCCAAGTTTCCTGGCTCTCACAGAGTACAGTTCCCCTTTCCCAGGCTGGATGGAGGCACCCAGAGTCCAGCAGTGTTTCCAAAAGCCACCTGGCTCTGGCCTCACCCCAACCCCTTCCAGCTTCAGCAGGAGCAGAGTTAGGTCAGCACTGTGAGCCACTTTAATAATCGAGGCCTAGATCAACTCAGCCACTTAGGACAAACTCAGAAGGGTCTTGAAAACCATTAACCTGTGCAGCTCCTTCCAGTCACAAAGTCCCAGCATGCAGAAGAGCTCTTTCATCCTGCACAGGTCAACCTCTATCAGATTTTGGAAAATGCTTGTGTTACTCCTCCTCAATTGCATCCCAAAACACTGTGTCTTTAACACACAAACCTCTGTACACACTTATTTGTTTTACAAAGAACACAATTCCTCCTCGGCGCTCCTAAAGCTGAATTTCTGGTTTTAACAGAGTCCTTTGTAAAACACACACACACACAAAAAAAAAAAGCACACCAGGGATCTGAAGCAGAGATTTTCAGCTGCACACTTCAAGATTTTAGTTTTAGGATCCATCTGATCTTTCCAGCTTCTGAAAGAAGAGAAGGGAGGAAAAGCTTAAAATTTCAACGAAATACATAATCCATCTTTTGCCTAAATCCTCCAGCACGCTCACCACCTGCTTTTCTTTCACTCCTGCAGCCTGGGCTCAGCAGGGAACAGTCTGCTGCAGCAAGGATTTCCATGCAATTGCAAGGGCAGCTCCTACAGCTCCATTTTAGAGCCAAGAGGGAGAATTCTGAACAAAATGCACCGAGAGTCACTTCTGCAACCTTTTAACAGAGTGTTGCATGTACAGGCACCTGAGCATTTGCAGACACAGCAAGAGCTCGGGGGTTTGTGACACTGCTTTTAACAGAGACACCAACATATTTCTGCAACCAAAGTTAGAGAAGATTAAATTATTTTTTTAATATATATATAAAAATCAGAGGACATCCAGCAGAATGTCCAGAATAAGCTTCATCACAACAAAGGCACAGATGTATGGATAAAGTATCCATTTAAACACCTCAGTGATTTTAGTTGTCTGTTTAGGAAATCTAAACAAAAATACCCTGCTTCCCCACGCCCAGCCAGTGAAACCAGCCCTCCTTTGTCCCCTCACATGTTGTTCAAGGTGTGCAACACTGCCCAACTCTTTGCCAATATCCTGATGAAAAACTGTGTAATAACAAAAATGACAAAAGTAATCCACAGGGATCTGCAGAGGCCATTATTTATACAGGAAAGGCTGGGGAGATGCTGACCTTCCCTTGAGCTCCTCCCCACCCCAATGCAGATAATCCCCTCTGTAGTTATTAGCAAAGACAGTCCTGCAAGCCTGATACACTTTAATGATTTAGCACCTCCAGGTAAAACTTTTGTGCTGCACCCTGATTTACCACCCACCAGCAGCCCTTCCTTTTTTTATCAGTCAGAACAGGAGAGATTAGATGATCCATGCAGATTTTATGTGTTGTCATCCAGGAGATTTACAGCCTCAGTCTCACCCTCTGCATTCGATGAGGTGAAGCTGTGTCAGGGTTGTCCTTTTGCAAGGTGTGAAAATGCAGAGCACCACACTCTGAAAAGCATCAGCCAGATGCTCCTCTGGTTTGCTTTCCTTCTGGCTCTCACATTCCCTTTCTACGCAAGCACACTTGCAAGGAAATATTATTTCTAATTTTTAAAGATTTTTTTGTGGGTTTCTGTAAGTTCAGCAGGCGAACAAGAGGCACATTACAGTGGCCACCACCCTGAGAAGAGCTGGTCAGGATCTTCCCACCAAAACATCAACTCCCAGTGCAGAGAGTAAAATCAGAGTCTGCTTCCCAAGAGGTTCAGAGTCACAGAATCCTGGAATTCTCTGGAGAGGAACCTTAAAGCTGATCCCATGGGCAGGGACACCTTCCACCATCCCAGGCTGCTCCAAGCCCCATCCAACCTTATTTTCTCAATGTAACTTTCATGTGCAAGTGCACAATTTCCTCTGTGGTCTGATGCTTATGAAAGCTCCCAAAGCTCATCATCCTGAGCTAACTATCAAACCTTCCCCCAAAGGGTTAATGACAGCTTTGGAGCTTTCTGTAAGGGATGGAGCCAGGAGAACAGCCACAGGCAGGTGTCTGATCACTGATAACATCCTCACTGCTTGCCAGGGCACACCTGAGCTCCCCACAGAGAGGTGAAGGAAGCCAGGGCATCATTCAGACAGAACTTTGCTCAGTGAGAAATCTTAACTCCGCATTTAACCAAAATAAACCAGGTTATGAGCAGTAGGGCAGTCTAGTGTGGAATATGTGCTGTTGACCACACCCCAAATAGGCTCTGGGACTTGCTACTAAAAAAAGTAATCTCTATCCACCAGCAAGTTTACTGGAAATTTTATCAAAATCAACTTTGTAGCTCAATGTGTTACACGAATCATTAAGATTGTGAGCAGCACCCGAAGCACCAACAATTATTTGTGCCCATAAAGCATGATGCAGTGAGAGCACACCTTTCGAGAACACAGAGATGGTACATCAAAGTGAAACTTTACACCTGCAAAGTAAAGGGAAAAGGAAACAAACCTCTTTTCTCAAAGCCAGGACTTAAAGAATCACCCCACTTGTTACACAATTGTTTAAAATCAGAATTTGTGTTTGATTAGGGGGTCCAGCACCATCCTGCTCAGGACCTCATCCTAAGCTGATTTTAGAGCTCCACTCTTGATGGATATGCTTCTTTAAAGTATTGTCAGCACCCCAGCTGCTGTAGGGGACTAATGATTTTATTTGGATTCAGTCAGAAGCGAGATTTGTGTCTATCATTGCCCTGACTAGACAGAAATAAATTAACCTAGCACAGCACCCCGGAGTGCAAAACCAGCTTGTGTAAAGCTGCTGATTCCTCAGGTAAACATGAGGAATTCTCAATGTCTCAAAACATTTTAAATCTTCAGTTTTGGGTGGCCGTGAGGATGCTGCAGGAACTGAGCCTGTGAGGTGAGGGAGAAGCTCTCACTCTGGAAGCAGAGATTTCTTTTAAAAACAGAGGCTCTGAAATACCTACCTTTTTGAAATCTCACCTCGTTAAACTGCTTCCTTTGCCTTAATCCCTGCAACTGATCAAAACTCCCTTTATCCTCAATTTTCCTAGAAGCTCTGACTCTGCCAAGGAACTGTCTTGGTTCTTCCTGCATAACTGAGGGTTGTTAATTTAAACATTTAAACACCATCTCCTCCAAAGGATTCCTCGAGTAAGGCTGACTGTAGTTCCCACTGATGGAACACACACACACACAGTGCAGATGCAGCCAGAAATGCCAAAGGTACTGCTCAAACCAAACTCTTGATATAACTGAGAGATCATTTTCAAAAGCGCTTCTGAGAAGTAAAAAAAAAAAAAAAAATTAAAAATCTGTCACATGAATTAAGCACAACCCTTGGCAATCATCCACATTTTTCTCTCTGCCACAATTTTATCCTGCTATAAAGGATAAAATGCTGCACCTCACCATGAGCAACACGTGGCAAACTACCCCTCAATAGCATCCCCTGTGATTCCAATCTGACTTTATCACAGCATAGAGGCAATTTCTTATTAAAACCTACTCCTAAAGTGAACTCAGCAGTTGAATGAGATAAGCATCTCTTTAATACAGAAATCCTTTTACCAACTCTGTATCTGTGTAAGAGCAGCGAGATGAAAATGCCAGTGGATGCAACATCTCACTGAGACTTTCAACTCAGATGCCAGATTATGCTGCCTTTTCTTCCAGGACAATCTATAAAGGAGCAGACTAAAGCCATGGGTTTATTGTATAAATATCATGGAAATTGTGCTTTCAGTTATTATCCACCAGGATCACATCTCAGCTGAGAGGGGGAAAAAAACTCCAAATCCCTTTGACCATTGCCAGAGACACCACAGCCCCCTTTTCACACATTGATTTCTGGTGTTATTTCCTTCACAATAGTAGAAATACCCCTTTGCATGTTCCAGAAATAAGAAAGCTGAAGGAGCCATCCATATGGGTGTAAGATAGGATATTGAACTAGATTCCCTGAAGCAGAAGTCACTGGCATGGAGGTAATATTTCAGAAGCTGGAATTGATTTCCAAGCCAGTCCTTCAGCATCCAGCATTCATGAGAGCTCATATTGGATGAAAACAAGTCGATACAAGAGGCATGAGAGATTTAAAAGGCTTTGAGGTACAGTAGGATAACAATGGATAATTTACACATGATGCTTAATAAGCAACTGCAGAAAAGCTTTTTCTTCTGCCTATTCCCAGGGTAATTTTTCTCCTTTTTTTTTTTTTTTTTTTTTTCCCCAGTTACACAGTAAACTTTATAAGGTGATTTTGACCAACCTGAGCCAGGCCAGTGGCTTTTACTCTGGGTTTAATGTGACAGAAGGTGTCCAAGGCCTTTTTATTGCTTGCTGTGGTACACTCGAGCCTGCCTCTGGTTCTCCCTCAGTAAATCTTGATCAGCACCAATCTATTCCATTTTATCTCAGCCTTTCAGGATTTATATCCAAGGAAAAGAGCTGATTTTGGCCTCGTGCCAATCTGTCAAAATAATCAAAAGGCCCTTTCTCTCATAAAAACCTACCAGGACTTTTCTGCATAACCCCAGCTAATATTCAGCGCACTTGAAATTGAATACCCAATCTCACCTAAGAAAAGCTTCCCTTTGCCTCTTCAAGTCAGCCCATACACTAACAATGCCAAGCATTGTCAGGGTAAAATATGAGACAAATTAACCTTCATTAAGAAAATGCACCTGCAACACAGCCTACCAACTGTGAAAAAGCAACTGTTCCCTGGATTTGCATTTGTATTGTCTTCACCCCTCATTAAACAGTCCTGCTGAACCTTGCTGAGCAGTCACTGCCTGCTCTGTGTTCAGCAAGAAGCATCTCTCTAGAATCATGGCAAATTATTTACCCAAAAATTAGTTAGCAGATCTTTAAAAAAAAAAAAAATCATCGTTCTTTCATCACACCCAAAGAAAGGAAATGTTATGTAAGAAGTTTGGTTAGTGACAAGAGTAGCTTGAGTAACAAGAGTAACTTTTTATTTTTTTTGTGAGGGTTTATTTTTTGAGTCAGGAGAACCAAAACTCCATAAAATACTGGATGAAAGTATGATTACTACTTGGCATGTGGGGCTGTAAAAGTAAACGAGTGACAAACTCCAAGCCCTAGTCCCAACAGAAATGTTTCCAGGCAGCTTTCACAAGGACTGACACAGCAGCTTTCGTTGGATTCAATTTTGCCCTGTGCAGAACTCATTTCCATCAGTTTCTAGGGGCATAAAGGTAGAAATAATAAAAACAATAGTGAAACAGCCCTGGCTCTGCCTCTTACTTACTTACTTAGAAGCAAAAAAAGGATATTAAACCATTTAAACACTTCCAGGTGCTAAGACTGGTACATCCAGGAGGGTTCTCACTGCAACCTCAGTCCAAATTATGTGGCACATCCTCTGTGCCTCACGAGGGATGTCACCAGGGAAACCACCCACAGCAATCCTCCTACAGTGATCACAGCCCAAATAACAGAGGTGATGCACTCACACTTCCCTTGGTGCCTTGGGAAGGCTGAGCTGGAACAGAGACTGCACAGAGCTGGAGAATAAAGTAGAGATTTATTGAAAGGCCTTTAGGATCCACCTTGGGCAGGACAAGAGCCTGGCCAGGGCTGCACCCAAGGTGGACCCAAAATGGTCACAAAATGGACAAAGGGTCACCAGGTCTCACACTTTGATAAGTTTTGGTCCATTTGCATCTTGGGGTTGAATTGTCCAATCCCAGCTCCAGGCTGTGAGGTCCCATCCTTCTTGTCCCTCCCTCCAGCCCACCCTTGTTTGTGCTTTTGGGGCTGAAAGTTGTCCTTGGTGTGCAGCAGGAAAAGGATTTGTTTTGTGTCCCTGCTGTGTGCAGAGCTGAGTGACACTGACTGTGAGCTCAGGGCTGCACCCCTGGGCACCACAGGACCTGAAATACATGAGAGTTCAAACTGAAGGCATCACCCAAGCCCTCAGACCAGATTTTTGCAGAGAGAACAGTATTTTTCATCTCAGAAAGAATCCTCAGCGAGGAAATAAAGCTTGTAGGTAATAAGAGCTCTGAAGTCGCTGCAGAGTCAGATGATTATGTAGGAAATGCAACACTGGCATGTTTAATGACACTGGCTCCATTCCTACAGCTGGCTCTGCCAAAGAGGGATTGAATCAACTGAAAGGCACAAACACACTGTCAGGACACAGACTCACCTCTCCATGACTGAAGCCCAGGTAATTTCCTGCCTTACCTCATCCATGACATCCCTGCAGACAGGCACAAGGTGAGGCAAAGTCTCCTCCACACCAGTGGGACTTGGATGTCCCACCCAAACACTTCAGGGTTCCTCCCTCCTCAGCTCAGCTCTCTAAAAACCCGGGGTAAATATGAAATTGGAGCAGGGAGTTGATTGGGACCTTTCACAGTTCACAGATGCACAAAAAGCCACTAGAGAGATGTGCAGATTTTATAACTCTGAGGGGAAAAAAAATTTCCTGGACAAGATTTAAGAAACTCCAAACTCATTTTTTGTAGAGAGTTTCACTTCTCAAAGAGCCACCAAATCATCCAGCTGCTGTTAATCCCATTAACAGTGCAGTGGGATATGGCTGCTGGACATTAAAACCTGTGTCCTGCATTCAAAAAGAGGCTTTTTCATTGTTTTACATGCAGGAAAATAAATGTCAGCCATTGTTTACTTTGAAAAAACAAACACTTCCAGACTCTGGACTGGGTGAAATCCCACAGCATTTTCTATAGACTTAAGTTATTGCTCTTTAAAAGGAAATTCAATACAAGCACAGATTCACAAGTAATTAGGTATCAGTCCCATATAAATATTAGACTATAAATTAGGCTGCTTGAAAGTAATTCCTCTGCTTCTTGGGGCCTACTGAAAAATAAATTATAATAAAATGCCATTGTGCCACAGCATAAAAAGCCTTCCATATTTTACCAGAGCTGAGATAATGAAAGATTCAGATGCTTTAAATTCTCCTCAAGATTCAAGATCTTGGGGAAATCCATATATAGACTCACACACAAACTTCTTTATGCTCTGAGAAGAGCCCTGATGCCTTCAGAGCAGGATTGAGGCAAGTTCAGTACTCAAAGGCTCCTAGCAGGGCACAGATTCTCTCTCCAGATAATGTTTTCAGATAGGTCCTAATTTTAGAACTTAGTCCTGACAAGATCTAAACTGGTCAAAATAGGTGCAGGCCTTTGTTGTTTCTGATGTGTCACTGCTGGAGCACCAGTGACAGCTGGGACAGGCTGCAGCACTGGCCCTGCCAGCCCCCAGGGGGAGATTCAGCTCCAGACAGGCACAGGAGCAGCAGGAGACTGCAGGAACCCCTTGTTCCACAGGATGAACCTTCATCTTGTGATGGGTCTGGGCAGAGCTGGCACTGGCCATCAAACCCTTCTGCAAAGGCTGGGTGTTCTCTCACACAGTTCCCCAAGTAAAGAAAGAACATCCTAATTAACTCATTGGGGTTTTCAGGCTGGCCACCTCTGCAGAAGGTTAAAGGCTGATCAGCAAACCTGCCTGGCTGACAGGTGGATTTGCCCCAGTGAACAGCTGGAGCAAAGGTGCCTGTGGAATTTGGCCGAGATTCCGTGGCAAAGAACCTGCTTCAGGCTGGAGTGAGTTCTGCAGGGCCAGCAGCCAAAATCCTGCTCTGTGCCTCTGCCCTGCCAGTGACACCAAAGCAAAGGATGAAACGGGTGACACTTTTACACACAAACTTTCTGTGTAATTTTTACTTCACGGATACATCTCTGACATGCAGCTAAACCAAGTGAGGACCTGGTTCTGCTAGTGCTGAATGCTTTCTACACAGCCTGGGGCAGTGAGGTGAGATTCCAGCCAAAGCTCCTTCAGGAGGAGCTTCTACAGCACTCACAGCATCCAGCTGGTAGAAAGATACAGGCCTGGTTACTACTGACCACCTAAATCCAGAATTCATCCTGCATTTTCCCTGAATCGTCAGCACCCTGAGTTAGATTGTCACAAATCAACGTGGAGAATTATTCCCCCCATCATCCACGTGGAACTGAGCTCATCTCCAAGGCAACTCCTTTGTCTACACAAGAACAAAAAAAATCCTGTTCAAACTTCAAATAAAGATTCCTATGATGTTTTCCAAGGTCTCCCCATAAATGAATGCAAGCTGTGCTCATCTTTGTTTCATCCTACCTGAAGCTGCATATTTAAGTTCCACTGACACTGAATTTGATCTGAGTGTCCTGTTAGAAGAATGAAAGGTTGAGGAGGCAGTTAAACACACCCCTTTTACAGCTGCTCATCAAACCACTGCCAGTTGTTTTAATCACAGTTAATGGTGTCTGAGATCAGGAGATATTTTTTATAACGTGTTGTCACCAGGATTAGCAGCACAGCAGCAATTTTATGTTCTTGTTTAGGCTAGAGGGAAAAACAACATGCAAAGAAACTGTTCAAAATGGGACTTTGTGTAATGCCCAACAGCAGAGAAAAGCCCATCACACAACAAATATCTGAGAAAAACCATTAACTTTGTCCATCTCAATGAAAACCACCATTTCTAAATTAATTTAAATGTGCTCTGTACAAACGGCCTCAATCCAACCATCCTTTTTTTAGTATCATGGACATAACAGCAAAAGTCAGGCACAGCAGCATCTGTGTGCCTCCAATCTGAATAAAACCAGTGTGCTGGAGGAGAGAGGGGAATTAATGCATTTTAGTACTTCATCTACATATTCTTAAAAAAAAACTCTGATGCACGCAGGAATTCCTTTCTATTAAAAGCTAAATATTCCTCCCCCAACCTTTTTTTATTGTTTTAAGATTCCTCCACCAGCCTTCTTCCAGCAAACTACTTTTATTTCCCTGGGCTGCCAATCAAGACTCCTGGGCAGCGATCACTTTCACTGTGACCCAGTGTCAGTCACAGTCTGTCACATCACATTGAGAGGAAAATCCAAAGTGATTGCTGCACCTGGGTATGAATGTGGAGCTCAGGGTGCAGCTCCCCTGACTGTGCTGTGACAACTGAGCACATATTTACTAATAACCCACCTTTCTTAAAACATTACCATCAGTATTGGCCTGAGAGCAACAACCTTGGGGCATAGACAAGCACTCAACCTCCTTGGTTCATTATAATATTGAAATGTTAGGAATATTTCCAGCAAAACCACTCATTATAAAGGTAAGAGCAATGCAGGTATTTGCAGAATCAGGACACTAGACTGAACTGAGCTTTTTAATTAAGTGCATGAACAGCGCAGTGAAGCCTTAATTAAGATCTCTGGAGGTTACAATCATCCAAGCAATAAAGCCACAGTGGTGTTGTCACTTGCCATGTGCAGTTGGCACATTAGATCCCAGCACACCAGTTAATTTTGATTTACAAGAACACACATGCTCAGCGTTGGGTCCTGAGCTGCTCTCACTCAGTGGATGCTGGTCTGTGCACTCTAAAGGCTGAAAATACCCAAATCAAATTCCAAGAGGATCATCACAATTTTTGTCTGCCTTCCCCCACCTCCTCCCTTCACCAGAAGTTAACAAAACTCTTCCTCCTGAGTTGGCCTCGACTGTTAAAACCTGAAATAGGACCAGGCAGAGCCTGTGATTAATTCTAAACTAACACAACCAGCTTTTGTTAAAGTCACAGGAAAGACAATCCTCTGGTTTATGAATTTTTGAGTAAACAACAGTCAAGTGTCAAAGAAATCTGGATTAAAACTGAAATTCCAGAGCTAGGTAAGATTCGAGTGCTTTGGCACAGAACTAAGGCAGAAGCCACCTTTTTGGTGCAGCAATTTTCACCAAATTTTAGCTCCTACAAAAACCTTCCACCCCCCCAAAAAAAGAAAATCTAGAACTGTCTCACTGGGAGCAGTGATCAAGGAAACATCTGAGGACCTGCTTCCACAAAGCCCCATTAACCAGATTAGAGCAGAAAATAACAGACCCTGGCCGGGTAAATTGCTGCTGACAGTTGGAGCTTTTCCAATGAAAACGTCTTATAAGCAATAGGGACATCTCCAGCGAGGAGGATATTGGAAATCCTGCTCTGAAACAGCTGCTATTTCTCCTGTTATCACCCCCCTGGGAGCTGATGTCCTTGCACAAAACAGATTCTGCAGGAGGAAGCCCCAGGCTGGGGCTGGAGCACTCGGAGCTGCTCCAAGTGCCAACAATCCCATCTCAGATGTGCCCCACTTGGCTTTTCCCTAAAGAACCCCCTGCCAGCAGGGCTTGGGCACCACCCTGCCCAGGGCCTGGCATCAAATACTCTGCCATGATTTATGAGGGGTCTGTAAAGGGACGAGCTCCTCTGTTCCAGCCCTGGCTGTTGCTTTTGTGGAATCTGGACAACAGCAGCGGGCAGAGCAGCCTTTGGGAAGCAGACTGGGTTTTAGCCCTCCTCAGGAAGTGATCCCCATGAATGCTGGCGTGTTCTCACCTCCACCATCCTGCCCAGCAGCTTTCAGACTGCAGCAGGAAGTTTCCTGTGGCCGCCTGCATATTTTATATTTTGTCCTTTCCGTGGCTGAGCTAATTTTTCCCCCTGCTTTCCTGGGCTGGTGGCCTAGGAAACTGTATATTTAGCTTTCCTTATTGTAGAGGCACAATAGAACAGAAGTCTCAACCCTGTTTCCCTCTCACCCACAGCTTAAACACAATTAACTTTTCATTTGATGCATTCTTCCTGTCTGCACTCATAATGCTCCCCCAGGAAATGAGAGCCAATAAGTCCTGCCCAGGAGTAGGAGAGCAGGGTACTGACCAAATATTGTATAATGCTGTATTATAGGCCTATGGGAAAAAAGTTAATTAAAGACCACTGATACCCTTTGGGAAAATGTTTAATATATTAGCTCTTGCAGCACGACCATGCAATGCAAACAAACCCCTCCTCTCTGGAAAATGTGAATATATCACACATTTTGGGGGAAAAAAAAAAAAAAAACAGCAAAATCCAGCGGTGTTTTTATTGGTCATTGGCCACAAATAAGTCTAATAAGGTACACAAAGAACACACTTAAAGAATATTAACTTCAGCAAACGTGATCTCTGCTGTGGCCTATACATCACCTTCCCGAATTGGGAAGCACCTTTGTAAAATTCAGGCACTGCCATAATTTTTTTTTGCCACAGGAATAACAATTAATAAACATTTCCACATAGTTCCTTGGGCACAAAACAAGACTCAGAGACAGATCCAGGCTTCCAAATGCTCCCAGAACAAAAGCCTGGTAAGTCTGAACAGTTGCATCGAAAAACTGGAGTGGAGAGTGTCTCNTTGATGAGCACAAAACAAGACTTAAACAGAACAGAAGCCTTGTAAGTCTGAACAGTTGTATCCAAAAACTGGAGTGGAGAGTGTCTCCATCCCTCCCTAAGTCTCCCCACAGGGATGCACAACACTGACATTCTGCAAGGAATTAATTTGGAAAGCCAAAACCTAAATGCTCCAACAGTCACACATTTTATGCAGTGGAAAAGGGGAGGTTTATTGAACAGCTCTCCCATTAGCATACATTTCCAGAGGAACAAACCCAGTCTCTGAGGCCACATTAAGCAAACCTCATGGCTACGTTTTCTTTTACTGGTGTTATTAACCCCCTGGAGCAAGTGCCACGTTCCAGCACCTGCAACAGGTTCACACAATTCTTTCCACTTGCATTTGAATGCACAAAGGATGTTTGCTTGATAACAAGTGGGGTTTTTTTTCAGCAACAGGCTCCAAAGAAAGCCCAACTGCACAAATCTAAATCTCAGTTTCCTCTGACTGTGATGAGGCACGAGCACACTGGTACCCAGATCCCTTGGACGTCCCAATACCACCAGCAGGAAATGTTGCTGAACACTTAGAAAATTCTGAACATTCTGAAAATTGCTCTGGACCCTTGGATCACACAAGAGGGAGTCCCAAAGCACGTGGGTGTGACTGCCCACCATGTCCGACAACCTGAGGAAAACTACTAAACCAAACCACCAAACAGGGATAACAGGATTTCTGGTGGGATCTGAGGCTCTGCCTGGTGGGAGGGAGGGAGTCCCTCCCTTCCTGCACAGCCCCGGAGCACCCGAGGCAGCTGCTGTTGCAGGGAGCAGTGATGTCTCTGACACACTGAAAAGGCTGCACTCCCCAAAGCTGGCAGCACAGCATTTCCCTGCCAGGCCAGGTGGGATCTCCAGCTGCAGGTACCTTATTCCACCCCTGGGGAGGGCACACAGCTCATGAGCACTTCACAGGATTTGCATTTTACCTCTACACCTCGAAATTCAGGGCAGAAGCCTTGATCTGGACTCCAAAGATGGGTGTGCAGTGCAAGTGAAGAGCAAACACAGATGGAAAATGGCTGCAGGCACACAGTTGAACCACAGACCTTTCTTTTATTTACACTGTTATTTTAGGTTCCATTGTGACGTGCAGCTTGCTCTTAGTTAAATAGGACACTGGCACTGAGTGTTGCCATAAAAATTGAGTTATTTGAACAGTTTCCCCCCAACCCACTCACACCCACGCTGGTTTTCACCAGTGGATCTCAGAACACTTCATTCCAGAGGGGGAGGAAGGCTGACCTGGCCCATCAGGCACTGCCAAAGCTGTCACCTGCCTAAATCACGTCAGAACTGCATCCTGCAGGTACCACTGCCAGCCCCAATGAGGACATCAGCCCCCTGAGTGGGACACTCATGCCACCACCAGCAGCAATAGCTGGATCAGCTCAAAGGAATGTCGTCCTTGCCGCTTTTTTTAAACAAAGAATGTCCCAAAAGAAGAAACCTACCCACACACAAATTCATTATAATCACACACATGTTCTTTTCCGGGTCCTTTAAAAAGCACATCTGCAACGAGGCCACCCACAAACTGAAATAAGAGTCATTTGTCTAGCAGGCTTTCCTGGTGGAATACACAACAAGGAAGACACAGCCTCTGCGCTAAAAATAAGTTTGTATACTCACCACGCTCCTAGTTTTGACTTCAAGCTTTAACTACAAGGTGCTCCCTGAGCAGAGTTATTGTGTCTATGATTTATCAGGCAACATATTGCTCTTTACTTTCGTAATTACAAACACCTCTTCCCAGCACTCAAATGATTGTTCCCACAAACATAACCTCACGCGAAAGGCGTAATAAGCACAAAATGATGTTTCATTAGGACCATTAACGATTTTTTATTAGCAGCTCCATCAGATTTAAACGGCATCTTTAGTCTGTGCATGTGCATATGTATAATCTGTGTCAGATTTGTCAGCTTTTGATGGATGTTTTCACTCTCGCTGCTATTATTACTCTTATATAGTAATAGTGGCAACAGGGACCTAGTTTATTAAACCTTATGTTGCATCTGCCACAATGCCCTGGGGCTGGAGTGCAGTCATCTATTCCAAGCACTATTCCTTGCAATTACACTTGATTGTTAACTGTCTATGCTCAGGACCACTTACATTTGAGTGCTGAGGTTTTCTCCTGATGGGCCCAGCTCGAGCTCCCGGACAGTTAATGGGATTATCCAGATCATTAGAACTGAAACACAAAGCGAAAATACATTGGCATAGCTAAGGGTGGATTAAAATATCAGTGATGGCAGGCAGCAGTATGGCTCTGAAATCTTTTGGTGGTGTGTTTTAGAGGCAGCAGGTTTAAAAGGGGGGGGTTGGCACTGAGGATGTGATGTGCCAACACTCTCCTGGTGTGGCTGTGGCACTGCCAGGGCAGCAGCCCCTCAGAGCTGCACACACTGCACCATCCTCCTGAACCCCACAGACTGCCAAGAACCACAGAAAATTCTCCTGAGGTTTCCAGTAACACACCACAGTCACCCTTGTGGAAAGGCACAAGCCTGGGAAGGAGGGAAAGGATCCCATCAGTCATTCCTGTCAGGTGACAGAGCACCCAGGGCATGCCACTGAAGAGGGAATGCAGTGATTCCTTGGCTGCTGCATCACTGTTTGAGCATAGATACCATAAAGCCAACCTCTCCCAGGGGAAAATTACCTCCAGCATCCTCAGGGAGCACAAAATGAGTCTGCCAAATACAGCACAAGGCATGGAGTGAAAGCTGCTCACTGAGGGATCCTACAGGAAATAAGTGAGTCAAGAGCACCCAGTGCTCCACAGAACAGGTGACTCCAAACATCAGAGCAAAGGGAATGACCAGGAGAGGAACACAGTCCAACCACGAGGCTGAATGGAAGGTGGGAGCTGCTGTGCAGCAGCAAACACAAGGGGCTCACACAGCACCACATCCAGCAGCTCAGCCTGGAAGGTGGGAATGAGAGAGAGCTTTGTGTGAACACCTTTTCTCTGCAGGACTGGGAGAAAGTTCCGTTCATCTGCAGCAAAGTTCCTGCAAGCTGAACAGCAGGAACAGCAGAGTGGAGCTAAAATGTCAATATTTGCTTTCACGTCATCAGAAAGTCCTTCAGCACGAGCCAGGTGAGCCCAGACCTCAGGTACAGCAGAGCAACAGGACCAGGAGAGATGTGGAAACATCCCAATCACATTGTTTTGTCAAGTTCTGCTTAAGGGTTGATTGATGCCCTTTTAACACCGAACAACATTAACCTTGGAAGCTTTGAGATCAAGCCATCCTTCACCAGTTAAAAAATTTCCGACCAACCACTGGGAGATTAATTAATACAGAAGCTGTTGGGATGTCTTTGTGCAATTACTGTTCTGCAACAATTAAGAAGTTTACATTATTTGCTCAGAGACAGACAATTGCTAAGCCTGGTACTAGTAATAAATCAAGTTCTCTTTTTAACAAATTGTTAAACTTGAATGTAGACACTTGTATGGATGCACTTAGTGACATTTTTTCGACTACACTTGTCTTAACAAACACAAGTTTTTGTACATGGAACACAAAGTTTGAGTTATTTCATAGTCAGAAAAATAAAAAAGGGTACTTTGTAGCAGTACCAGGAGGATCACAGTGGCCCCCTGAAACAGAATAATTAAATAATTAAAGTCATACCAGCAGACAAGCAAAGACGGTCTAAAAAATATCAGGAGACTGGACGCATAAATCACGATTACAACCCAAATAATCTTTGACCTACACACAAGCTACAGGGTTCAAAGGTGGCATTGCATTATGTATTTATTGCCTGCCCAAGCCATTATTCACCAGCCTTCATTTTAAGGAGTAGGTATGATGGGAGTCCCAGGCAGGGAAAAACACATCATAAAACCTCCCTTATAAAGGATGGCACAGCCAATTTATCTTGTGCTTCCTCCTCCTCAACCCATGGCGTGGCAGCTCCCTACAAAATGTCCCTTGGACACCAGGACCAGCTTGTCCAGGGCTCCCATCAGCACCCCCCAAACCACAGCCAGGTTTTTGGCCACCAGCTCTGCACTGCCTTGGCTCCCTCTCCCCTGTGTGCTCTGGCAGCTCCCAGGGACTCCAGCAAGGTGGAAATTTCCCAAATATATTGATAGGGAATCCATGGGCAGTGCAGTGATCTTAACAGCCCTATGATGGTTTGGACAAAAAAGAAAAAAATTGATCCTAACCACTCCTTTGCCTAAATTCAGGCCTTTTCAGTAATTTGAGGAAAATATGTACCAGATCTCTTAATGCGAAGTGCTCACCAAGAAGCTGAAAAACATTGCAGCTTATGTGAGGGTGTGCATTCAGCTTGTTCTGTATTCAGCTCCAACAGAGGAAGCAATTTCTGTAAAACCCAGTTTTGCTGCCTGGTCTCCGGCACCGTTATCTGAACAAGCCCTCAGGCAGTTATTTGTAGTATTTACATTTTTTACCAACTTATCACGAGGAAATCCAATTGTTCCTAATGACAGTCACACTGTGTCTCCCCCATTCTCATATCCAGGAAAGTGTTTATTATCCATTTGTAGTAATTAAGGCACTGATGTTCTGTGGATCCATAAAGCCAACGTCATTAGGCAAACAAAGGCACTTTTCTCACCCCCAACTTACTGCTGCAAAAATATTTAAAAATAAAAGCTCATTTATAACACGTAGCGTAGTTTGAAGAACAAACAACTATTGGTTTATCTCAAGCATTCTCAGAACTAGGAGAAAAAAAAAATAAGAGGTCTATAAAATAATTATTTTCCCAGCATTTGCTAAAGAGTAAAGACAGAAGTAAAATAATTAGCTAGCCAAAACCAGAGAGGTGGTGTTTGACAATGAGTGTCTTTCCATAGCTGATCTTTTCGTGTAAAATGGTTAAGCAAACTCCTTAGCAAGTCAGAGTAAGGCAGGAAAGCAGGATGGGAATTAAGTGCCTGCATCAAACAAACCTTATTAAACCCACCACAGCCAGGGAGAGCCACTGAAAGCCAGCAAAGCTGTGTCTAAACTGCAGAGTCAGGACTGAAAACCCCAGAGGGACACACATCTCTGCCACAGCACATCTTTCAGCCCTTCAGAGGACTGCCAGGATTCATCACAGGGTCCTCAGAGAGGCCAGCTGAAATCCCAGAGCTTGTGAAGTCCACAAGAACACTCACATTAAACTCTGGATTTATTCTGCATCTCTGTTCTCTGTAGCACCGCTGCTCACCACCTCAGCACTTCACACAAAACACAAATTTCATTTCAGCCCTTCTTACACCACCGGAGAACCACAGCCCACCAGCAACCTCCAGAAGAAACAGCTCTTCACTTCTGGAAATGCTATCTTGCTCTACATCACATCTTGTTCCATTTCCTCTCTTGGCAGGGCTGCAGTTCTCCACTGCAGCACGTGTTAAATTAGGACTGGAACACTTCACAAGTGTTTTCTTCCCCCAGCCACGCAGCGAAACAAATTCTGTTCCTCTGCAAACCCCCTCCTGTAAGTGCACACACACTTCCAAACACAACAGCCACAGTCGTGGTTTTTTTTTTTTTTCCCCTTGCAGAGCTGGAGGAAGTGGGAGTTCACATCTCCTCGTGGCGTAAAGTTTAAATGAAGTGTTTGAAAAAAGGTGTCTCGTTGGAGCTGCGCAGAGTTTCTGCGAAGGTGATCAAATCGTAGCAAGTTTGGGTTTTCAGTGTAAGATGTAAAAATTGGACTGCATTTTCTCAAGCCTGCAAATCTTCTTGGCAGATTCGAGCTTTAGCTCAAACAGATCTGGCCTGATTTATATTTTGTTTGAAATGATGCCCAAAACTATGATGAAGTAAGGTTTCCACCAAGCCCCTCAATTCGGCTCGATGGAGTGGTCTCATTTTTCCTGGAAGATGGGAGCTCTCTCCCCCAAAAGGAGGCAGATGTGCAGAAAGCTTCTCCACAGAGTGTCAAGATGACCAAAAAAAGAGGTTCCACAGGCAATGATGTATGACCAGCACTCAGCAAAACAGCTTTTGTGTTCCTCGTGATTAATATCCCAACTGAGGAGCAGCTCAGGCTTCATCCACTGGATCCGAGCAAAGTACATTGGGACAAAAGTCTGGCACTGGGGAAGGCAGTTCCACAGCAACATTCCTGTTTTATTTTCCCCTTTGATATCTGAGGGAGCAGCTCTTAGAAAACCAGATGCTTTTTTTGGAAAAAGTCAGCTCAGCAGTGGAGGGAGCGCTGACTGAGCCAGAAGGGGCTGCTGGGCAGGGCCTTACCCAAACACAGAGCTGGGCTTGGACCTTAAAAACATCTCCCAAGCCCTCAGTTAGTGCCACAGTTCATCCACACTTTCCACCTGAGGAGTGCAAACAGTCTGGGGCCCTCCAGGATGAGAGATGGGGGAGGAACCAACACCTCCTGAGCAGATTTTTAATACCTTTTGTTATCCCCACCTGCAGCCTCATGAAGGCAGGTGCCACAGGGCACCCTGACACAAATAAAAATGGCATTCTTCTTTATGTTAGGTTTTAGCATGCAAATTCCAGGTAATCATATGTAAAAACCTTCCATTTATCCCAAAAGGCTTAAAGACCAACCAGAAAACTTCAGGGGTGATCATATACAAATCTTAGCTCATAGGACCCACTCTCATGATCCTAAAAAACTTTTTTAGGATGACTTAAGCCTATACATTTAGGACTTCCTATTTCTTCATTGCACTGCTTCATAACGTGCTGCCAAAAGTCATGGTTCACATTGAATTGTTTAAAAATCAGATCTGTTTAGCACTTCAATGTCATAATGCACGTTACACAGCAGAAGCTGAATTGCTAATTATCAATTCATGTGAAATTTTACTTCTGTGAAAAAGGTCATTTGCATATATATTAAATACAGCTTGCATTTAAAACTGCAGGGAAAGTTACATATTAATGTTCTGTACCAAAGTTGAATTTTGTATTATCGTTACATTTGGGGGAAAAAAAAAAAAAAAAAAAGAACTAAAACTGACTTTCTGCAATACCTGAAGTAACAGGTTATTCAATCCTGACTGAAAATACAATTACTAAGCAGTATTTCAACTTGACATTCTAAAGCCCCATGGTACATTAAGAGTCTTAAGAATAGAGTCACTTCTACAAAAAGTTTTTGTTCATCTCACCAAAATATAAAGGCTAAATCTGGAGAGGAGGGTAGAGCCTGGGAATTAAGCTTCCAACTAAGTAATTTTCTGGGTAGGATGGGGGCTCAGGACTCCAAGCACCTCTAACTGCATCTCAGCTTCAATACCAGGAGGAGTCACAATTCCACACAGGAATTTCTGCAACACTTAGAGTCACACAATTTGGTCACTCAAAACCTCATCACCACAGGTGAGCCAAACTTTCAGTACCAAACTGAATTCACATCAGAATCAGCGTTACCAAAGATGTGGAGATACAGCCAGTGTAGAAATGAGTATTCTTAATTGCTGTGTGCTCCCTAAAGAACAGCCCATGTGGAGAAGAGTCCAAATAGTCCTAATAACCCATTAGAGATGCATCTTCTCCAGCCTCCAGCAAACCATTCAGGGAAAAATCAGTGTTATTTCCACCTGCTCCATTCCTCAGAGGGGACATTCCCCTTCGGAACAGCCTCAGAAGTTCCATCCATGGTCAGAGTCCTTTGCCTCCCAGCCATTAATGATCCTTTTGCCACCCAGGGCTGGGGCACTGACCTGCTGCTCACAGAAACTGCAACAAGAGCTCCACACATCAATCCCCTCTCCCTCTGCAAACAGGCAGGTGAGCTGGATTTGCTTTTTTAAACTAACCTTCACCTCAATATATCCATCCTGATCGAGTCACATCCTTATAAACAGGGAAAAGCAACCCTCTCATTCTTAAACCAGAGTTCAAAAATCACACCTGCTCTTCCTGGACTGCTCAGCCTGGCATTGCCAGTGACAGCACGTAGCAGCATAACCACTCCAATTATTTGCTATAAAGGTGCCAACACTACAGCTCCCAGGAGGGTGGGAATTGCTGAATGCTGCAGTCTCCACAAGGAAGGAAATGCTGCTCTGGTGGCTTATGTGAAAATTCACTAAGTTCCTGCCCTCGAGGGAATAGTTTCCTCCTGTGATAACGCTAAACGTAAAACACATCGAATTTTAGGGCTGGTGAAAATAAAAAAAATCGGCGTGAATAAATTATTATTTATATGAAAATGCACAGTCAGGACAACGACTACATATGTAAGGCCATAAAATTTAAGTGCCTCGCTTTGTTGTTTTAGCATACTGGGGAAAGCTATTGTCCATCTGTGGCCACACATTTATCCTCGTTGTCTACCAGGCTCACTGCCTGAGCAGTGCATCCCATTATTTAATGGGAAACGAGGTAAAGCTACTTTAGGAGTAAGCTGCGAGTTGTTGGCTGAGCAGTGTTTTGACAAGCTGAGAGAGACACTTCAGTGAGCTGTGTGGTGACTGCAAGCTCCTTGGAGCCTCCACTGTGCTGTGTTCTGCAAGGACATGCTCAGAAGGGTTCATCTGGGGGAACAGACTCCCAGGGACTCGTGGTGTGCCACAGTGCTCAGCTGAACCAGCCCCAGTATCTGAATTTTTCATTTTGAAAGTCCCCTACTGAGACAAACGCTGCCTGTGAACTCCGGGCTGCTCAAGCACGCAGAAAAATTCAAACTTTCCCCATCTCTCACTTTAGTCCAGATAGATTCAGTGTTTGTGGGTCACAGGAATTCTCAGTCTGCTTCCTAAAGAGGGGAAAACAGAGCTGGCAGAAAATCTGCTTTTACACTCCTCAAACAAGACTTAAAAAAGCCTCTATTGATGAAGTAGTTAGCTATCAAATAACACATTGTACAGTCTAGAGGGATGATATATAAAGAAACTGTAAGAGGAAATAGTACAGTGACCTATTGCTAAGCACTGGCAAGCCAACACCTTTAATACTTGTTTAAAGCTCTGGCTCAGAGGGCTCCTGACACAAGTCCTGGGCACAGGCTGGAGCCTCATTCCCACCCACCATCCCTGAATACCTGCCTGGATCCAGCCCTCTCTCTGTGCTACCCTTTTAATTGAACACTAAAAAATAATAGTTCGCCAAATGCGAGATTTACTGTTAGGCATAAAAATAAAATGACAATAAAGCCATGCACATAAATTAGGCAAGAAGCCCTCCAGTCTGCTCTGCACCACTGCTGCATCTCCTCTGGTGTCTCTGGCTCATTCCTCACCTTCTCTGCTGTACAAGAAGTTACCATTATTGGTAAATATTTATATTCGGTTCTGCAGTGTCGAGGTACTGACAGTTAAGATAAGTCTTCCAAAAAATGTTCCCATCTCCCCAAGACAAATATTTATCATATATGTCTCTTTGAGAGCTTATGCCTGTTTGGGAGTGAGTTTTAGGATTATCTTTATTCTTGTCTCAGCAACTTTTAGCTAAGGAAACGAGAACAAATTAGGACTCCGTAGCCACATACACACTAACTAAAATCAATAGCTTTAATTTTCACATTTAAGCCTACAATTTTCATCTGACAGGCTCAGCAGGTTTTAATGCACACAACAATTTACTTTTACTGTTTTAATTGTTTTTAGTCAATCACTTTTATTGCTTCTCTGCATCTGACTAAACAAATTAATAGAGCCATGTTCATAAATGATTACTTTGTGAAATGGCTTGATAGATACATTTGCCAGGTTCACCTTCAATTACTGCCAACGTTAGTAATATTTATACCAAAATACACATTTATCCAGGTTGTACAATTAGGAGAGCAACAGAAGAAAAAAAAAAATAATCTATTTCCTGAGCACCAGAGTATCAAATTTCATATTTCTAAATCTTTCCCCAGGGCAAAAGAAAACCACCAAGCCCGTCAAGGAATATCAAGGAATATTCCAAATTTCAAGGAATTCTGCTTCTGTGGGTGCTGTAAGGGTCATTTCTCACTGACTGTGAGCTGCAAGGACCTTCACCCAGGAGGCTCAAAAACCTGTGGACTCTGGATCTTTATAAACTCCAATTTTATTTTATCTAATGAGACAAAACACCATAAAACCAGAAGTTAAAGTCGAGGGGCCCACCAGATGCAGCCTAATTCAATGTTTGGCTCTCCAGCAGATAATTGGGGGTCCACCTACAGCCAATATGCCAATTCTTCTACACCTGCTTCATCAGCATTCTTGTGATACCCTGTGGATTTTGGGAGAGCCTGCCCACCCCTCTCAATGCTCCTGGAGCACCTTGCCCTGGCAGTGAGCAAATGCCCCATCAAAGCTCCTCTTCCACCTCCCCAGAGCTCCTTCTCTTTCCCAACCAGCTTTTGGGCAAAAGCTAAAAACCACCCCAACGTTGGTCAAAACTGCTGACATCAAACTTGTTTTTTTCCAATTGATATCCCCACATAACTCCACTCACATTTGATTTAAGCCTCCACTGAGCACGTGCCCTCAAAAGCTGCCTGGGTCCTCAGCTGTAGGAAACTGATAAACTGCAGAGTGTGGTGGAAGGGCTTTTCACTGTTCTTTTGAAAGCTGCACAATATCTCATTTGAAAGAGCCCTGATCTCTGGCTGAGGTGCTTCATGAATATAAACTGAGTATGTGAATTGTATTGTTCCTTAAGCCCAAACTCAGCTGTAACAAGAAAAATCATGAAATGCTTGTATGACAAATATATATATATATAAGCTGCAAAGAACAAACCTATTTCCTGAGGTTTTGGAAAGTTATAATTAGGATTTGTTTTATATTTCTTGAATCAGTTCCCCAGTCTGGATACACATCATTTTTATTTTAGGTTGCTTGGTATTGAACAGACACTTGATCCCCCAGCAGTTCTCACAAACCCACGCCTTGCTCCCCTCCCTGCAGTGAGGTAACACAGCTGCTCCATAATCCTGTCTTTTTATCGTCAGGCAGGACAGCGCTCTCCAAAAATGCCAAACTGAGCACAACCACCTTGCTGGGGTGACACATCCCAGAGCATCTCCATTTTTCAGGACTCTTCAATAAAAAGCTAAGGCTGAAAAAAAAAAAATAAAAGCCTAAATCAACAAATCTTCTGTCCCAGAGTACCCAAGCTGCTGCTGCTCAGGACAGAGGGCAGCAGGAGGAGCAGATAAAGCCAGAGGTGGAAGAGTCTCTCCACCCACAGACAAATATTTCCATTTTTATCAAAAGCAGCCCTCTCCCACCACTGCGTTACAGCAGGGAGGAGTGATTCACAGAACCAGAGTCACAACAAAGCCTGGGCACAGCTGTATTCCCACAGAAAGCAGGATCTGAGCCCTGTGGCAGCTCAGCTCGTTTCTCAGCTTGCCTTGAAATGGTAACAAGCTCCAAAACCCCACTTGTGTTTGTGCAGACCAAGCCTGTGGGATGGGGGCCCACAGAACCCTCTGCAGAACAACTGAGACGGTGTCCAAGGGTGACTTTGTACAGGACACACTCCCAGTGCTGCACTGACACATTAGAACATTTCACACGGCCCAGCTACAGCAGATTTCGTGTTTCTGTCAGCTAATGACATCATTCCCTAAACACTGACAGAGAATTAGTCACAGAGTGTGGTTTCAAGGGCCAGATTCCAAATACAGGCAGGGTGCCCTCACTGCCCTCATGGATTGCAGCAGGCACTCTGACAGAGCTGATCACAGCAGCTGGAAACTTCCAGGCACCACTTTTTGATATTTCCCTCCACTCACACCACAGCTTGTTGCTCTCTAATAACATTTGGGCAAAGTCCTTTACAAACAAAGTCCTGTTGAGATGCTGTTCAAGCCCACCTGTCCTGCCACAACACCTGAAGGCCCTAACAAAGCTCAGGCCTCACTGCATTAACCACAGTGTGCAGCAAAAGCCTGTAGGTGCCAGTCAGTACAGCCTAAATGAATAGAACAAGCAGGAAGTGGGCAAATAAAAATATAAATGAGTTCATGCCAGGTCACATAGAAAGTCTGCATCAGAACCAAGAAGGACATTTGATTCCCAGGGTCTTATTGTCAAGGCAACATTTCTCACTCTTAAAAGAAGCACAAGGCATCAGCCTCCAGCATTATTATCAAGACTAATTGTTTTTTCAGGAGCTGCACTGAGGAACAACCTGGCCCCTGTGGTTGTGCTGGAGACAGAAATCAACTCTTCGACTTGCTGAAGTGTGTGAGGAGTTCACTGCCTGGCAAGACCTTTCCTCCCATCTCATGTGCCCCAAATGAAAAAGGAGTTGATACCATGTACCACGACCACCCCACATCCACTGTGCTCTGCAGAGATGGTACAGGCTGCATTCCCAGCACATCCATAAATGTGTTGGGAATGCACTCCTTTCTGCCCTTCACTGAACTCGTACACATCACACAGGTCCCTTTACAGCCACCAAAAGAGATGAAAGAACCACGTCCAGGCTGTAAATCATATCAGCCCACTGCAATTAAACACCCTGAAACTCTAACTCCAAAAGAAGGCAGACTTTGTGATGATACAATTGCCAACTACAGCTCCCAAACACTCTCTTGCTGCCCTTCAAACGTGCTTCCCATTTACAAGCTCACAGGAGCAGCTTTACTGCCAATTCCTCCACTGATGGCACATTTTATTGACAAAATACAGCTGAGCCACCTAAAGCAATTTCAGCTACAGAATAACCTTTCACACAAGAAGTTAACCAGCTCCTCCATCCATTTGCAGTAGATTTAGATTAGCAAACACCACACAGACACACTCAGATCCTTTGAACAGCCAGTTGATGGCTAAGGACAGGGTAATGTTAAACAGAATTTCATGCTTTGAGCTCCGGGAGGCTTTGCTTCCCCATACTCAGAAGTAAAAGGTCTGGATTCCCACTCTGCCACAGGCTGTTTCCTCTCCCTTTTCTCACCCACCTCCAGGCCTTCCTTTCCTCTGTTTTACCTTTCTCCTCCATTATAATTTTCTTGTTACACTCCTAGAAATATTGTCTTAATTTAAATAATGCTAATTTTTTTTTTTTTTTAAAAGCTGTCCAGTCTTCTTCCCACAAGCTTAAAGAGCACCAGATGTGCACAAGTCTGTCCAGAGTGCAACCACTGGCTCTGGGGTGGTGCTTTTAACAACCAGCCAAAGGGAGGCTGTGCAGCCACAACTGACAAGCTCCCCAGCACATAAATACTTTCAAAGCATCAGACTCCAACATAAAATTACGCCTCTCTTTCAAATGCAGTTGCATAAAACATTTGCTCTCTATGACTTATGGAAGAAATCACAAGCCTTGAATTGTGCCAAGGTTTGGAACTCCCGTTAAGGAAAACTTGTGAGGAAGAGAAAGTTTTAAAAGCCGCTTTTATTGTCAGGCTTAATTGTGCATTCCTGTCAAGTCTGTCTGTGAGTGGGGCTTTTCTGCCTGATCAAAGATCCCGGGGCTGACCTCTCTGAGTTTGTCCATGAACCCCAAGGGTTCATCCAGCCCAGCTGCTCTGAACATCTGCCGTGCCCTGCTCAGCTCAGCCTGTGCTGAATAACTCCAAGGGTGGCTGGGAGAGGGGAGAGCCCGTCCAGGCTCACAAAGCACTGCCACCCTGGTTGAAGGAGATGGATTTGCTGACACCTCTGCCCCAGTGCAAGTCCCAGGCAGAGATTCCTGCAGCTGAGCTGTGGTTGGAATCGAGCTGCAGCTTTCCAGAGAAACATCAGACATGCACAAGTGCAAATTCCTTCCCATGGACACAGGGCAAGGCCCTGCACTGCCAGATCCAGGGTTCAGCTCCACACACCTGAACTGGTGCTAGTTCCAGCCAGGTCTGGACAGAAGAGCCCAGACACAATGGTGTCTCATTCAGAGTTCGTTGTTTATTCTGTCTTATCTAAGCTACAATCTCATGAGGTGTGAGCTATGTCTCACAAGGCAGAAAAATGGCCACTTCTAACTTGTTTCATGGACTTTTGAACAATTAGCAAACCAATTAAAACCCAACACCTAAATTATTTTTTATTTATAACCCAATTAAAGATCACCCAATGTGGGCTTTCACTAACCAACCAGAAAAGATCACCCAAACCCGAGAAGAAGGAGGAAGATGACAGACAAGAAGAAGGGCTCAGGCAACACCCAAATCCCTCCATATTGTCCCATATATATGTATATTACTATATTCTATATCCCAAACCTTTAATATTTCAGCCTGTGACACGCACCCAGCACAGCAGAGCCAACACTGCAGCTGGAATGGAGATTTAGCCCCTTGCTACACAGAGAAACCATTTGAGCCATGGGAGGCTGGCTGACTGTGCTCAGACTTTTTAATTACCCCCATGAAAAGGAACTCAGCACTCCCACCCAGGACCCTTTCACAGCTCACAGAGCAAACCCAGTTTGTCTTCAGGCACACACACACAGGCTGAAGCTGCTTCAGTCCCAGATGAGCTTTTTCCAGAGTTCAGTTGGAAAGTGCAAACCTGGTCATTCGTTCCTGCAGGGTGGGAACTGACCAGAGTCAAAATGACATTAAAAAGAAATCAAAGGCAGATCTAACAGCCACGTACCACAGAGAAACTCAGAATCAAGCCCTTACTTGGCCCAGCCAGAAAAGCAAGGGAGGTCCTTGTGCTCACAGGTAGTTTGCACCAGCACACCTCATGGCTGGGACTTGTTTCTCCTCAGAATGCAGCTGCTCCTGAGAGCTCAGCTATTCCTCACTCTGCTTTTTGGAAAGCACAGCTCCCTCAGATGGCCTGGAAGAGAGTGCACCTGTCCATCTGCCTGTATTTCATAACTCACCTCCACAATATCAAATTTTTAACGCTCCATGTCAGTCACACAATTTATATTTTGTGTGGGTGCTTCACCTCCCCAAAGATGTCACCAAATAATTCTTTTTTCCTGTGCAACCCAGTGGCAAGACAAGGGCCCTGTTTCAGCCCTGATAAAACACTACAAAACTGTTTTCCAGTGTCTCATAAGGAAGAGAGACTTCTGCGGCAAGCTGAGGTGCAATTAGTTACTTTGCTCATTAACAAAACCTCATCAAAACTCTCCATAAGCTACTGAAGTTTCCTAAAAGATGGTGACTGGAGTCCAGGCAGCCACTGCTCAGCAGAGTTGAGCAAATGCTCTTTTTTAGCCCTCTTAAAACAAGGCAGAGGAACCTCTGGTCAATCTAGAGTTCCTCAGCTAAAAATCAGCTGGAATAACTTCAGGGCTGGTCTCCTTACCCCCTTTCCCTTCAGAGGGGAGCACACCTCACACAAACTCTTCATCCCACAACCTCCACAGCGCTTTCATCACCCACAGGGCACAGCAAGGCCTGGGCTGAAAGTCCCCCTTTGCCAGAAGGCACCTGCCTCTATGCCCTGAAATTATAAGACATTTTCACAAAAAGCCCCATCACCTTCCAAAAACCACATCTCTAATTAATTTGCTACATCAGTGCCCCAGCCATTTAGTAACACATCATTTTCCTCCTGCTTAAAACAGAATTCATGTCATCAAAACAAGGAGCTGAGGTTCTACTGACAGTCCTTACCTGCAGAGAAACAGCAAACTCCACCAGCCCTCACACCTCCAAAGGATTCAAACCCCCCACCCACTTCACTGTTTTATTTTATTGTTTTATTTGCCTTTATGACTGAAAACTCACGAGCCCATTTTAGAAACACCTGAGGTTTATTGCTTGGCACAGCCAGAAATACATCAATACACAGTCCCTCTTATGGAAATGCAAAGATTAGGTTAAAGTTTTCCATAAAGTTCCTAAATTGGAAGTTCCTGTTACTATTTTAAAATGCTGTAAGACTTAAAACTACACGAAGGTGAAATTCCCACTGTAAACACTTTAAATGATCAGGAAGAAGATATTTATGTTTAGAAGCTGGTTATTTAGAGTAACCTAGCTCTGAAAGGTCCCACCTCTCCACACAGATTGCCCCTGAGGAGAGCCTGGGGAGGGCTCTGTGACCCCAGAGAGCTCTGCAATAATGCCCTGGGAAAGCCAAACCCCTGTGCTTGGAGAAAAAACCCCTCTAGGATCACACAGTCACAACCTGTATTTTCTGTGGGCTGTTACAGCAGACGGAGGGAGATCTGAGGAGGAGGCCTTTGGTGCAGGGCACACAGCTCCTCCACAAGTCAAAGAGAATGCAGAAAGGAATAAATAATCAAAAGACCAGGAGTAGAAAGAAGCTGGTAAGGCTCTGAGATGCACAGATCTGTTCTCAGAGTCCAATAGCACCAGGAGTACAAAGCATTTCTTTTGCTGTTTAAAGTGAGTTTTGTTCTAAATTACACAATTACACAAGAGCCTAATAATAACAGAATTATTTTTTCCACACGACTTTAGTTTATCCCTTGTACAAGAGGAGAGTCAAAGTTGTCTCTTTGGTTCAGGAAAGCAAAAAAAAAAGCAATTTTGTGCAACACCTTCTAGCCCAGCCACCGTGTCAAGGAAAATGTGTGCCAACCTCCTGCTCCCCAAATTGTTGGGGAATTTACATGAATCACTCCTGGAATAAACCGAGGAGTGCAGCAGTCACTGACCAGGGGCTGATTTATGGGGATAAATCAACAGCAACAGAACATCCGAAGGCAAGATCCTGGGTGTGGAAACCGCCTGAGAGAGGCCCCTGTGACAGGGACTGTCACTCCTTGCTGAGATTCCCAGGGAGATAAGTGACGCCAAGTGCGGGCAGGAGCGTCTGTCTCGCACGTAAACCCTCATTCAGCTGATGGAGAACAAAGCAGCTCCTTAACATCTTTCCAAATCAGGACAGGAAAGAAACAAACAAACAAAAAACTTTTGCACCTCCCATTTCTCAGGCTGCTCTGATGCCTTGGGAAGGCTGAGCTGGAACAGAGACTGCACAGAGCTGGAGAATAAAGTAGAGATTTATTCAAAGGCCTCCAGGATACACCTTGGGCAGGACAAGAGCCTGGCCAGGGCTACACCCAAGGTGGACCCAAAATGGTCACAAAATGGACAAAGGGTCACCAGGTCTCACACTTTGATAAGTTTTGGTCCATTTGCATCTTGGGGTTTAATTGTCCAATCCCAGCTCCAGGCTGTGAGGTCCCATCCTTCTTGTCCCTCCCTCCAGCCCACCCTTGTTTGTGCTTTTGGGGCTGAAAGTTGTCCTTGGTGTGCAGCAGGAAAAGGATTTGTTTTGTGTCCCTGCTGTGTGCAGAGCTGAGTGACACTGACTGTGAGCTCAGAATTGCACCCCTGGGCACCACAGAACCTGAAATACATGAAAGATAAAACTTAAGGCATCGACTGCTCCTGGAGCATCTCCCGTTTTCCCACAGTGTGATGTTTGTCTGTTCTAAAGCTCCATCTCCTGGAGCCACGGAATCACCACAGGAACGGCTCAGCTCTCACCCAAGCCAGGCTGGGAGTTTGAGAGGGAAGTTTGCAAAGCTGTGAACTTTAAAGGGGTCAGAGTTCAAATTATAAAGGATTCCCGGTTTCTGTAAAGTGGGAGGTGTCCCGATCTGTGGGTTTGTTCCGCGGGCAGGGATCTGTGGCAGCTTTGCTGCGGCAGCTCCTGTGATGTCCCATCACATCCCACGTTCCCGAGGCGGCCTCTGCCGGCCGCGCGTCCCCTCCTTGTCCCTGTCCCTGTCCCGGGCCCTTCCTGCCCCTGGCACAAGGAATGTTGTACCCAACAGAGCCCTGAGCTCCGACAGCACCGGGACACGTCCGTCACCGGGGAATGCTGCTCCCCATCACCGGGGAATGCTGCTCTCCATCCCCAGGGAATGCCGCTCTCCATCACCGGGAATGCTGTCTCCATCACGGGGAATCCCGTCTCCATCCCCAGGGAATGCCGCTCCCCATCCCCAGAGAATGCTGTCTCCATCACCGGGGAATTCCACTCTCCATCACCGGGGAATGCCGCTCCCCACCCCCAGGGAATGCTGCTCTCCATCACCGGGGAATGCCGCTCTCTGTCCCCAGGGAATGCCGCTCTCCATCACCGGGGAATGCCGCTCCCCATCCCCAGGGAATGCCGCTCTCTGTCCCCAGGGAATACCGCTCCCCATCCCCAGGGAATACCGCTCCCCATCCCCAGGGGATGCCGCTCCCCATCCCCAGGGAATGCCGCTCCCTGTCCCCAGGGAATACAGCTCTCCATCACCCCGCTCCCGCAGCACCTCGAGTTTCCCCTCCTGCTCTGCCCCGCGTCCGGAGCAGCTCCACAGCTCGGGTTTCCCGTCATGGGAATGAGGTTACACAAGAGTTTTCCCACCTATCCAAAGAATCCTCATCCTGCCTTGCTCATGGACGTGCTGAGCTCTGTGACCCCACCTGTCAGGACAGGACAGGACAGGCCACGCCGAGCTGGGCTCGTGTCCCCGTCCGTGTCATCCCAGCACATCCACCGTGCTGCTGGCCCTCACAGCTCTGCTTTCTCCTCAACCCCTTTCACACCCCTTATTTTGCTCCCCACAGGATTCCAGAACTGCTTCAGGAAGTCCTTGAGGTGAATGAAGGTGAAAAGTTGATTAATGAGAGTTTACAAGTTATGCAGCGTGGGCCTCCCGTCGGTAATGGAGGGAGGTAACTGGGATGCCAGCAGCAATCCATAACCCTTGTCTCACTGAAAAACACGACCTGAGACAGACAGAGATGCAAATAACCTTTAAACTCTTCCTAGAAGTGCATGAAAAATGCAAAAGGAGTGCAGAACTGTACAGCTGCAGTCAATAGAAGGCATCCATTCTAGGAAAATCTATTTATTTTTAATAAATCACTGTGTTGCCACTTAACTATTGCAACAGAAAATTCACAGAACTAAGATTCTGTCAGGCTTTCGCTCTGGGCTGGGTTTTTTTTTTTCTCCTCACACAAAATTACCAAAGAAGCTAAAAATAAATCTTGATTCTTTTGCCCCAGACCCAGAACAGTTGTGATGCAGCTTCTCAGTGAAGTGCTTGAGCAAAGCAGCACACATCAAATAACTCACAGGCTGAAGCAGATCATTTTTTTTAGCCCATTTCCTGCATCCCCCAGGCCAGGCATCAACTGAAACGCAATTCCAATCTACTCCTCCAGCTATGAGTATTTCCTGCTGAAATGTTTAAAAACAATACTTGGAGCTGCAGAGGTGCCCCAACCTTGGAAACCTCCAGAACACAATTTTTGTATTAAAAAAAAATCCTCTTTGCAGGAGTCCACAGTAGACCCAAAAAGATTTTCAAAAGAAATCCCAATCAGTCCTGGAGCTGGGCAGCAATGCAAAAAGCAGCAATAATCCCTGCCCCAAAGGTCCATGGGCTTTGCTGTCCTGAGCTCCACTCGGGACACATGAGGATTCCAGGCAAAAGGATTCCAGGGTTTATTTGTCCTACAGTAAATCTCTCCCACTGGGAGCAATGCCCTTGCATGATCCCTCAGCAGAAGTTGCTGCCCATAAATTAACCCTGAAATCCAGCAGCTTCTGCTCCATTCACAAAACTCAAAGACTTTTTTGGAACACTTGAAGTCCAAATCCAGTCTCTACAATCCCAAATCCACGCCGTATTAGAAAGCTCTCCCCAGGGCAAGCTTTCAAGTATTCTCTGAGGTTTAAAAATCCAGCCTGACAGAGAACCTTGGATACCAGAGGAAAACAATTTTTTCGTGTTTGTGGGTTTTTTTGGGTGGTTTTTGTTTTTGTTTTTGTTTTGGTTTTTTGTTGTTTTGGTTTTTGTTGCTGTTGTTTTGTTTGTTTTTTAATCAAGAGCAGAATTAAGTGTTGATTTTGACCTTGTACTCTTGAAGAACAAACTCCACTTCACTTTACATTCTGGTCTCATGTGATTTTTCACAGGAAACTCACCCACAAACGTTGTCAAGCACCTGCTGCTGGTTTTGTGGGGTTTAACCTCCCGTTTCCTCCAAGAAGCAGAAAGCTCCATTTGGCCGTAAGCAAACACGGGATCAGAGTCACAGAATGGTTTGGGTTGAGGAGGATCCTAAAGCCCACCCCAGCCCTGCCGTGGGCAGGGAACCTTCCCCTATCCCAGGGTGCTCCAAGCCCTGTCCAGCCTGGCCTGGGACACTTCCAGGGATCCAGGGGCAGCCTCAGCACCATCAGTCAGGACTTTCTTCCCCACACCCAATCTAAACCCACTCTCAGTTTGAGGGAGTGTGCTCTGGGGTGTGTAAATAGGGAATATAAAGCAGATTTTGTTAAATGTAGGGTACACATTTAGGATTAGGATCTTTGCTGGGAGGTTGAAGCATTATTTCCATTTTTATTAGCCTTTAAAATAAGTTGCAGATAGAGAAATGGATCCACACCTCAAAATCCCTCTGCAGGTCTCTGCAGGAGTGGCACTAACGCTGCTCAAACAAACATCTGGAAAGGTCACAGGTGCTTAAAGAACAAGTTTATTGACAATATCGTCACAAATAAAACAATCTAAAGAAAATTTCAGAAATCTCTAAACTTAGAAATCTTAAAATTTTCTCATTGGCAAAATATTAAAAAAAAAACAAAAACCAAACCAAAACGAAGTGTAAGATGTCACTATATTCTTAAACTTTCCTAATTTCAACGTATTGGTTCAGTCCTTTAATTTGACAACACACATCCAACCCTTCAGCACAATGGAAATGAGTCAAAAGTACAATTTTTCCTTCCTCAAGGGGATCTCGATCAAGATTTATTTTTTTTTTGCAAGCGTCTCCCTGAATCCTGTCTGCTCACAACTTGATAGGTAACATCAGCAAGAAATAACTTTATAAAGAGCCCAACTGAGCCAAATTAATTCCGGTATGAATCAAAACCTAAATTTCCCCCAAACAATACAAAGCAGACCATGTAGTACAAGAAACTATCAGCATGCATTTTAGAGGTCGTTTTTGTACTTCAGGTACGTGAACTTAAAACCAAAGAGGGACAAGTGTGATAAAAATGTACTCGGATATTTCATAACATTAATATTTATTGCTTTATATGAATACTGTATTGAAAGCCCAAGCATTCGGTTTACACACAGGAATTATACAATTATATACCGTTTCACAATGGCAGTGAGCACTCGTTACAATCTACAAAAAATCTACTTTACAGAAATTTAAAAATTCTAAATATCAAAAAGGTACAGTTGAAGAAACAGGTATAAATTTGGCAGCCAGTAATTGTGACTGGGAGGTTGCAGCTTGCATGTCTTTTAAATATGGGAACTGGAAAATATCGAGTTTAAAGCAGTAGTTTGTGCTTTGAGCTGGTCTGGAAAAAAATGTAACACTGGCTGTCAAAGTAGCATGTCCAAAAATATTTAGTTCACTTCCAAAATGTTATACAAATCGTGGTGACTCCTCTGCACCCCTAACCCTCGTAGCTCAGGAACATGACCAGGGTCACATTTCCATCCTCCCCATCCCGTGGTGTGATCAGCCCGACGCCACCTGCCAACCTTGGGAGGGACTCTGAGACTCCTCTACGATATCCACAAGCTCCAAGAAGCACTCAAAAAAACCAAATACCTGCTCGTTTCTTCCAAGGTGTTTTATTTTCAAACGTTTCTTCTACAAAAGTTGAAGCTAATCGTTTTGATTACAACGTTCTCAACATAAAGCACATTTTCTCATAAATAAATGAACTCCTTTCACTCAGGCACCTCAGAAGTGTACAAAAATGTTGTCATTGGAACAAGTTCTCTCGGAATGTGTTTTACTCTGGTGTTTTCAACAATGTTAGTACTTCCAGGGTTTCGTATGGGCCAGATTTCATGTGGTTTTTTTTTTTCCAGAGGCAAAGCGAAGTGCCTTGAGAGGTGAACTCAGTCTTTTCCTATAGAAAAAAGTATTTTCTGTATTTATCTTTTATAGAAACAGAAAAATATACCCTTTCCCCCTTAGAACAGCGAGGGTACACGGAGGTGTGCATGCTGTGTGGAGATGTGTGTGTGAAATGGAACACATTTGGAACACACAACAGAAGGTTTCTTGGTGTGTATTTAAATAAAAATCCAGAAACCAGCCTGAAACCCCGAATTTCACATGTCAAATGCTGAAACTGTAACCAAAATAATGAAGTAACTGCTAGAGCTGTCAGAAAAAGACAAGACAAAAAGCTTTCTTGCTTACATACAACTAGGTGTGGTGATCTCCAAAAAAGTTGTCAAAATTATAATTACCTTCCAGTTTAAAAACTTTTATTCTAAATAAAAAAAACTATACACAAACCACTGATTTGACCAAACGAAAGTTCAGCGGTAAGCAGGACCTGAAGGAGCTGGTATTCACAGTTCTTATCATGTACAACTCTTTCAAGGTTCAATCCATGGAGAAGTTTATTTTACAACCTGCTTCTTTTTTGTAAAACTAAAGGTCCACTTTATTACATAAAATTATTTATACAGTGTAAAACCGGAGCCTTATGGAAAATACTGCCTCTAAGTTTATTTAAATTAGTCTTGCTCCATAGGTTCATCTGCAGCTTCTGTGGCTTCGTCACTGTTTTCCATGGGGGTCTCTGAGGAGTTGTCTGGAGTTTCACTGGCATAGGACCCCAGCTCTTCTGTGTCACTGCAGGCAGCTCCACCCGTGGCAGATGCACTGATGTCACTGTCAGCAGAGTGGGAATCCTTCTCTGCCCGTGGCTGCTCAGACTCCTCCATCTGATTGCTCTCCTCACAGCTCTCTTCAGCCGCACTCGAGGAGTCACTGTCTTTTTCTGGATCTTTTCTGTCCTGACCAACGTTTCTGGGAGACATGAAGGACTCTAGGAACAAAGAAAGTACAGGATTACCAAGGGATTCTCCAACATTAATCCTGCTACTTTCCACTCCGAGCTATGCTGAGCCAAACTTCCACAGCAAAGCCAAGGACAGGAAAAACAGACAAACCCCAATTCTGTTAGAAGATGTCAAGAATTAGAGCCACCTGATAGTTTGTCAGGACAGCCAAACTATGCCGGCATACAATTTAAAGAAAGTTATTTAACAGGTAGCTTCACTTAATTAAGCCTCACTGCATAAAGACAAAGTTTAAGAAGTAACTTTTTCTGGCTTCCCCACATCCTCCATTTGCCTTCAGAAGCAGTTTTTTGGAAATTATGAAACCATGGCTGTTTCAGGTGTACAGCCATCATGATCTACAGGAACACTGTACAAATCCATGAGCTACAAAAAAGAATTCAAAGGGAACATTGAAGAATATGTAAAGAATAGATCAGTCTCTTAACTGCAGTTATGTAGTTTTTTTTAACTTAGGTACAGAGCCTGCCCTACAGTAACATAATTTTTGTTTTTCTAATAGGATGTGGAGATACTGTTGCTGAGTCTCCTCAGTGAAAGAACACAAATTTGTATCTATTTTTAAATAAATCCCATAATTAATAAAGACAGTCAAACAGAGCTATGACCCATTCCTGCTCAGGAGAAAGGAAGAGAACACCTGATGATACCCTAACACAGGGATTCTTGAATTCTTGGTGCACCCTGATTTAATTCATGGCCTCAGAAGATTTTAACTACCTTTGCCTAAGTTTCCAATTGAGTGTAGGGCCAAGGAAAAAGAAACAACAGAATTGCTAAATTATGCAAAACTGAATTATGAAGCAGCTCTTCTTTGAGCACAACTGGAGACCTTCAGCAATCCCAGCAGCACTGGTCTCCAGCAAAGAAAATCCCAACTCCTTGGAAGTAAAAGAAGAGAGTGAAATCTGCAATACCTTCCTCCTCTTTCTCTGTACAGTGCTGTCTGGCACAGGTAGCATCTTTTTCTTTATCCTGAGATGTAGAGGATGCTTCTGTCTCTTCCCCCATGCCTGAAGAGACTTCACTGGAGGCAGTTTGGTTTGGTGCATCTCTGGCTTCCCCTTCCTTGTCAAATTTAAGTCTTTTTACCTCATGTCCTTCTGCTTCTGCAGGATCATCCTCAGAGTGTTTATTTTTCACTGGGCTGCTCTGAGCACCTTCTGATTCAGATGCTGGTGATTCACTACAAACAACAAAACCAGATGCAGCTTTTACTGAAGACAAACATTTTGTATCTTGTCACACTTTAAGAAAAAAAGTAACAACTACTTTGATTTAAACACATTAAGTGATAACAATAGAATTTGCTTCACTTATTACATAACAAACCTCCAAGTCATCACTCCTGATTTAAGACTCCATTATGCATCCCTTAGAGGGCCAGTCTTTTAAAACTGTTTTAAAACATAAATAAATAAAAAAAACCGAAGAGTAATAAAAGCTCAAAATACACTCCTCCTGACAAACCTGTGTTTCTTCTCCTCTGTTTGCTGCAAGCTGGGCTCTTTATGCTCTGTGCTGTCTGGCAAACCGTTGGTTGTCATGGGAGTTGACAACGAAACCTTCGTCCGACTCACGGGTCTGGGGGTCCCAGGGCCATTTACATTCGATCTTTAAAATGAATAATGGAAAGTTAATCCAGCCTTCCAGCTAAGTAATTTGTTCCTATTTGGCAGAAAGTAGTTATACCCCTCTTCCTTTAAAAGATCAACAAAATGAAGAGAATGGATGAGGGGCTTTGCTGTTTTATATTGAATAAAACATTCCTCGCCTACAACTTGTAAATTTGATAAGGAAATTTAAATAACAAATTCTCAACAATGAGATTAGAGAGAGATTAAAATACAGAGTGCATGGCATACATGTTCATGCCTTCTCTATCCCCACTCCCCAGTATTCCATGTCACACCTCAGTTTTAAGGGTACTTATTCCCACAACTCCAGAGCTTTTATCCATAACCCCTAGAACTGAACTCACCTGTCAGAGTACCCTGGGGAATTTCCAGGGAACATAACACCATTCATCCGATTTAAACTACTGGAATTGTTTTTCCTAACAAACAAACAAAACAAAACAAAACCAAAATGTTATGAATAAAGGAACTTTAAATCACTTTAAGCTTGTTTGCACAGAATTTCCCAATCCCAAATCTACAATGCTGCCTTACCACTGTCAGTCCCCAAGGGCTTTTTATTTATACCCAAATTATTACCCTTGCAGACACCATCCCTGCTGATTGAACTATGGATAACAAAATCTGAACTCTGCATGTCTGGCTTTTAGATACAACTCCTGACAGCAAGAGAGAGACATCAGACACACACGTGCATCCCTCCCTGTTGCTAACACAAGCTTCAAGTTTCATGGAAAAGAGGATTATACTCACTCTGAAGATGGATATACACAGCTGACAACCATGACATTCTGCAATATACAAACAACAAACATATCAGGAGTTCAGAAACAGAAGCTTCAGCTCTTGACAACATCCCAGAACTTTTAAGAGTAACAGGATTTTGGTGCTATCTGTTAAAATACCTCTGCTCCCTCTTACAAGGTCAGGATTTCATTAAGTTTGTTACTGTCCTAACCAGACCAGCACATTAAGCCTCAGGCCCAAGTGTCTGTAATTTCTAACTGAGGGATCTCTGGAGAACAAAGTCCTCAGAAATGCTGAAGCATCCTATTGTGGAACCACATTTTCAAAGTCTCTTCCTGGCTTCTGAAGGATCCCACGTTCTAATACAAGCTGTAAAATGCCAGTTAAGACACCTGTGTGCTCTTCTGAAGGCACACTCTGCCACACCACAGGATTTAAATACTGAAACAAAAGACACTGGAGGGAAGGGGCCTCTCTTCTTCTTCACCTCTGGGTCTACTCTGAAACCAAATGTGGGAAGAAATTCCTGATAAAAGATTCAGGACTCCATACAAAAACTGCCAATCCACCCTCCCCAAAGCACAGGTGGAGCACTGCACAACGACTGGGAAACAGAGCAGCTAGGGCCCTGAGATTAATTTTTATGTCTGCAGTTATTTTAAAACTGCTTTTTGCTGCTGAAAGGTATGAAACAAGCTCAGACACTTAAGAGCAGCCAGTAGCTGTACTGTGGCTCTGAGCCCCAAGGAAAGCAGCAGACCTTTGGGAGCAATTGTGAAGTTATCAAGTGGGGGCTGTGCCTGTGGAGCTGTGTTGTCTCTCACAGAAATACATACCTTTTCCACACCTCTTAGAAATTTGTCTGTTCCTGTGTAATTCCTCCTAGGATCTGTCAGCAACTCACAGAGTCGCTGGATAGTGAAGGGGATGCTGCAATGAGATAGATTTGTAACAATTTAGTTTCATTTTAATAAGCACAGCTGTTAGGAAGCAACAACATTGGTTTCCCCCCTCAGTGAGAGGGTGAAACAAAACCAGCACTGAAATTTGTCACCATGAGCAATACTGGGTGGCACCTCAAGGCTTTATTCTCCCCTATCTCATACAAAGCTGTTTCCTGTGCTCACCACCACAAAATCCAAGTAGAATCTCAAACGCTTCATCCCACAACTCAAAGGATTCATTTAAACAACGAAAAGGAAATCACATCATCAGCAGGAAACTTTCTGACTGTGCTATTCCAGTATACAAACAGAAACTGCAAACAAATTTGAGTCATACACACTAGAGCTAAAAAAGTCTCAGCTTGTAGTTTATTTCAGGTTTTACAAAACACGGTTACAGAAAAAGCAGTAAATGTTGGAATTAGTAGAACCATTATACTTCAGCTGTTACAAATAATCTGTTTTGCTACAACTGGACAATGTAGTCACCTATCAAGGAACAGATCAGGAATAATAATAATAATAATGATAATAATAATAATAGTGATGTATAAGCCCACAGGAACCACATAAACACATTTTTGTTGTTCAGTTCTGCACTCAGTTTCATCCCTGCTGAAATGAGGAACTGACCTTTCAGACAAGCAACACTTTACAGACAATTCCCAGTTACCTGAGGTGTCACACACTTTCAATCCAAGTTCAGTGTCACATTTTAACGAATTTCTGTCAAAACTATTTCAGTAAAATGATGAAGTACCCTGCAGTTTTACAGTTAACTATTGGAAGTTGAAGCCATAGGAATTTACGAAGTTATCTAAGAGGAATATTTGATACAATACAATATTTATGACCCATTCTGTGGTTGGGAATAAACTGACACCAAACCCAGAGCAGCAGCAATGCAGACTGACATGCATGTGTGTGTGTGTATCCCTACACTGTGAATTTTTGTCCAAATCCCAGGTTTATTATTGTCTGAGGAAGTCAGCCCATGGGATCTCCAGCTTTGCCCATGAGCTAAAAAGCCACATCAGAGCTGCCCAGATCTCCACCAGCTCAGTGCAAAGAGCTCAGCACAGCCCCAGTTCATCATCCCACAGGACACTTCACTGTAACTAAAAGCCTGTAGTACCCAGAGAGTGACTAACAGCAACAATTTAATGATGTTTGTCAGAACTGCCTGTACATTATGTTACTGAGGAAGTCCTAATCCTCAACAAACCAGAAAAACCACAGCTACAAGTGTTCCTTCTAATTCAGTTTATTACATGAAGGCTCTTAAGCTTGACAATACTTCTGGCATGATTAATTTCCCTTTCCTTGCTCTTCCTGATCAACCAGCAATGTTTGACACCCAAATTCTTCATGAAATCATCAAGCTTAGAAGAGACCTTTAAGATCAAATCAATACTCACAATATTCAGCTTCTGCCCAGTGCCTTCTTTGAACAAAATTCCCAACTTTAAAGCCAAAAAGAATTTACTTGATCTGTTAATCTTTCCATACAGGAAAAATATTAAGCTGATCTTACTATTTCTTGTGATGGCCATTTCAGTTTTGGGTTGGAAATTCAAAATTAAAGAGATTTTGCTATTTTTTAACAGAATAGACAGCCCATTCAAAAATCCATTTATTCAACAGAAACAAAAAGATAGAGATTTTTAAAATTATTTTCCCTCAGGCAGATCCAGGGAATCAGTACCTGGCTAATTTGGCTTTAGCTGGACTTAACTGGTGCCCTGGAGTGCTGTGACATGACTTGTTTTGAAACATCACCACAGTGCTAATTCCTCAAGTAAGACAGAAAAACTCAAGAAATGTGCAGCCTGCAACTAATTTCCTCTCAGCTCCAACAAGTTAAAAAGAAAAAGGCACAAGCCAACTTCTTTTCCCTCCAAATTCTCCACACAAAGTGAAGTTCGTGCACGGAGCAGCAGATGGCAGCCGGTGTCACACAATCACTCCCTGCAGGGAACTCCCTCTGCATTTACAAATGCTTTTAGTTGGCAAAAGGCAAAGTTAGAATTCCTGAGGTGAAGTTTTCTGGTGAAAAAAACCTATTTTTTAAAAATAGCTCAACAACGTGGTTTTGTAACAGAAGCGATTGAAGTTGGTGTGAATCTCTAAAGGATCACCCATGAAAAGTTTGTGAGCAGTACGAGAACTGATTGTAAATGCTCAGAAATTTAATTAGTTCAGCACATGAGCTGCATGAATAGTCCTGGTCTGCCCACTCAGGGTAACCACTTCAAATTCTACACCAACACACTCAGAACTGCACTTCCAGCACTACAGCACAGAGTGAGTTACAAATCAAAAATTCATTTGGACAGGATTGAAGAGGGATCTGGGAAAATTACGTAAAACAGCTGTATTAAATTGAAATTTGAATTATGAAATTTGGATTATGAGCTGTTTTATTCATGCTGTGAAAACTTCTCTGTCATCAGAGATCCCCAATAACTTACCTTGGAACTTCCTTGTTTCACTAACAAAGGATAAAAGGATTAAAAAAAACAAGGCAGAAGTTTCTACTCCAAAGCAATTGTAAGAGAATTGTAGAGAGAATCTGGCTCTGCAAACCTGTNAAAAAAAGGCAGAAGTTCATACTCCAAAGCAATTTTAAGAGAATTTAGAGAGAATCTGGCTCTGCAAACCTGTGCAGACACCACGTCAAGTAAGATACAGACAGGTTAAAAGAGCCAGTTTGTGCTTTCTTTAAAAGCTACAAAGACCCCAAAACAGGGGTCATTCTTAATGTGATGCTTCTTCAACTCCAATTAAACATTTCTACAAATTTGCTACTTTGAATGAACTCTTTTCCTCTCTCTCTTATTAGTGATAAATATCTAATAAAAATATCCCAGTAATAAAGTCACATCAAGCAGGTTCCTTGCCTGCCCTGGTACCCTGAGATGACACCCAGAGCTCTAAAGAAGCCTGAATACACAAATCACACAACCCAAAACCTGCTGCTGCTGCAGCTTTTTGGACAGATCTCCACAGGATTCAGCTTTTACAATCACATCCTCCCTGTGGGGGTTACGGGATTTACTTAAATGAAGCACTCTGCAATTCCAGACCCTGAAACATCCCCAGGCATTATTTCCTTTAAGGTAACTAATGGATGCAGTTTGCTTCCTCAAAGCCTGAGAGTTTCCCTGCAAAGCACCAGGAAGTTGAGCTCCCTGAAGTGTTCCAGCCAAGGATGAAAACAGCCCAGGCACAGCCCAAGCTCCAGACTCTCATCCAGAGGTTTGCTCAGTGCTCTTGGGAACAACAGCAGATAACAGCAGCCCATTCATTAGCCGGCCCTGGGAGAACATTACCCATTTTGTGGGCAACCAAGCATTAACAAAAAGCTGGGGGAGGCGGCAGAGAGGCAGACTGGAGCATAAAGGATAGGTTTGTTTTTAAATTCCTGCAGTGAAGCAGCCCGGGAGAAATATTGGGGAGCTGAGAACGAGCTGAATTTCACATTCTTAGAAGTCTCCTACGTGAGAGCAATTGTGGGGGGAAGAGGAGATCTGACTTCAGACTCCTAAACTGCAAATAAATGAAGTAGCATGGAACAGTGACAGGATGAATTATAAACACAGCATCAAATACAACACTAAGGACACGTCAGTAGCACTTCTGAACCTGAAATTTCAGAGTATCAGGAAGGCAAGATTTACAACGTGCCCATTTATCAACAAGCTGAGAAAAATGCTGAAAAGTCTCTTAACAAGCACTGATGGAAGTATGTAATCCAGTTTAGAAACAACAAAAATACTAGATAATCTAGTAAAAAGGACACACCAAATAAGACAAAAACATCAGGAGCTTTATTTGAAACGAAAAAAAACTTCCAAAATGAGGAAACCAGCAAAGGGCACAGATACATTTCAGTCTAGGACACTGTCAGCACAGATCAAACACCCCAAGTCCTCCATCAGTATCACTCCAGCTATGGATTTGAGTCTGGTATAATTTAGTAATTCCAGCCCAGGTACACCTTTGCCTCCTGGTCACAGCCTGTTTCTCACAGCGTGATTTCTTCAAAAGCCACAAAACAATCAGGAACTGAACACCAGAAGGTATTTCAAAAGGCAGTAAAAGAAATCTGACTTTTCTGCCCATTTAACCTGTTAAATGTACACAGTAATATGGTACTTCTTTGACCTGCACTGTTTAAAAACTAACTGCATATTGAACAAACAAAGTGAATGACAGCACAGCATGTCACATGTCCCACTTTTCATTCAGTGACACAATAATAAAGTTCAGAAACCACTGTAAGGTATTTCCAAAGTGCATATTTGCTTTCTGCTCATCTATTTGAGGAAGGAAAATGAAGTCACAGAGACAATACAAACTACTGTGTTAAACACTGGGAAAATACATTTGTTATCCTGATTGTAGAAAACAAAGGATACGTACCCATTAAATCCAGTGACGATTTTCAGGATTCTTTCTTTCATCTCTTCAAAGGGAATATATTCCACATTGGGATTGGGGGGCCCTCTTGGTTCAGGAGCTGAGGTTCTGAAATCATCCATGACTTTCTCCAGTTTGAAAATAAAATAACCTTTAAACTGAGACCACTGAACCCTGCATAAAACACAAGCATTGAGAGACAGGCAAGTCAGCCCTGAACCCAAAGCACAACAGTGTAAATTTATGTTTGTGTAACAACGTTCACCCTGGAGTGCAGCTCCTGAGATAAACCAGGCAAGTCATGCCGGGCTCTTTTCCTTCCTCAATGGAAAGAATGGAAACTATTCCAACAATTGTGCTGGAACAATGGAACAGAAATCAACTGCCACTAACAGCATTTCCTTAAAGAATCAATATCTACTGGCAATGCTAACCTAGAAGTGAAATATACACGTGTCTGTACTATGGAAAGAGAGCCCACAGTGCTGCCTGTTGTTCTCACTGAGCTGTAAGAAGTGGATGGGAAAAAACAAACAAAACCAACCAACCAAACACCACCCCCCCATAAAAACCCACCACACCAAAACACAAAGTGTTTCAAGTTTGGAATCCACACAGCAACTCCACACAGCATTATCTGCTTCTCTCACAAGACCTTACCAAAGGCCTTCTGTAACTCCACACACCTTAAAAACATCTCATGGCACCTCTTTTTCTCAAAAAGACAAGTATTTTCTGTGTCACAGCTGGCACTTGTTGACAAATAACTGAGCAAAACAACTTTGACTCCCCATAAAGATTCCCACAGCAGTAAGCTGTTTCCAAATCACCTCCTGCCTTATGGCTTCCAGTGTCATCGTTTATAAAACTCTAGATATTGAACTTTTCGAGCAGACTGGGTACAACAGACAAGAGCAGAGCCAGCCCACGGCCCCACAGAGCAGGCACAGGAGCCACAGGAAAGCCACTGATTCAGTCCAGGATCGATTTGTTTCTATTCCTGTTGCTGCAGGAGCCTGCACAGCTCCAGGGTGGAGAAAAAGAAGAAACAGGGAATAACAAACCAACAATAAAGAGAGAGAGAAAACGATCTTTGACATTTCTCTGTAACACACCCGACCTGGTAGGAGCAGGCTGGAAGCAAACAAGTGTAAAATGTGAGCCCCTGGACAGCCCTTCAGCTCCTGCTCAGAGCAATATTCAACCATACAGAAAACTATTTAGCCAAAGGCTCCATCTCTCCAGGCTGCCTGTGGAAGCCCTGACTATTTCTGACCCCACAGAGCAGCTGCCCCTCTGTGGGGCTGACCCAGCTATTTGTGGGTGAGGTTTGTTCCTCCAGCACCACCAAATCCCAAAGCACAGGCCAGGGAAGCTCTGTCAGCCTCCCTGCACCGGAACAGCCACGTCATCTTTGCCTTCATTTTCTCATTTGTCTCAGAAAAATAATTATGAGATGAAAAGGGGGGAAACACAGCTCAGGTTTATCTATAGAGATCCCTATCTTTTACTAGGAATGATAAATTTGCAAGAATAGGGGAATTCCAAAGAGGAAAGCAAACCTCTGGTCTCCTTCACAAGAGATCTTCAGGCACCTCACAACAGGAGGGCTTACAGGACTCAGTGAATAATATTGATAAAAACTAATGAATAAATAAACATCAAGGTGCCAAAAGGGAATGGCATGGATTGAAGTCTGGGACTGGACTGTCCCCAATCAGCATTCTACACCCAAAGCAGAACACAGTAATGTCCCACTGTACAGGATCAGGCATTACTACTACAAATGCTGAATAGAGCAGCTGTACAATTCTGCAGCGTTCCCACCATGAACCCAAAGTGTCAGTAACAAATCACAGATTTAATACATAAACACACCACAAGCACAGTAAATAACCCCACGGCAGTGTGGGATTACTCCCCACAGAGCATCCCAAGAGCTTTACTTGCCTCATGAAAGGGGATTCCACCATTATTCTAAACATTCTTTAACAACCCCCTTTGGATAGATTTCCACACTTTAAAACTTGAGCTGCTGTTTTCATTATTACTTATTTCTTGCTAAATAGTAACACTTATCTTTTCGCAGACTATTAACCCCTCAGTGTGTGAAATAAATCAACAACATGATGTTTAAAATGGCAATCCACTGCCAGAAAGCAGCACCCACCAACTCCTTTACAATGTTCTTCCCAGCACTGTTGGATTCCCTGCTGCAGCAAAGCTGAACTGCTCAAAGGCCACTGTTACATTCAGTGAAACCTCAGGCAGAACTGCAATTCCAACAATAAACACAATTGTCCCTGTGCATCTCCTGACATCAGCGTTGTTAAAATAATCAACTCATTTCTGACCAAAAAAACCCAGAATTATTTCTGCAGGGACAGTAAGAATTTCTCAGTTCCCATTTATTTAGTGGAAGTGATCCAAAGTGAGTGTCACAAGAGCCGAGTCACCTTTCCTGTTCCACCAGTCTATGAAAATGACACGTACAAGTTGGCAGCAGCTGAACTTTACAACTCACGTGTCTCATCCACAGAGAGAACCAGTTCCTTCAGAACAACGGCTAGAACTGCCTGGCAATACAAACTTAAGATTAAAAGTTGCATGTCCTACTAGCTATCAAAGCAATCTTTATTTACACCTCTAGAAATGTTATCTCCATTCACTGAAAGACTGGTTGCTTAGAAAGGCAGACAAACAAGTGCCTTTTGCTTAGAAAGAGACAAACAAGTGCCAAATATCTTTTTTTTTAGGAAAAGAAAAATATTCCACATGTATCACAAGCTTCCTGAGAAAGACCTCGATTTTCTCTGCTTTCTTATACATGTGAGAAAACAAAACCAAGAGAAAAGTTTGGCCAATACCTTCTACAGGTAGATCAAGAGCCAAACAGAAGCAAAAGAAAGTTCTTCTACTCTCTGCTTTATGTACAAGCTCATTAAGTGTTATACACTGGAAAATAACTGATAAACATCTTAAGTTCTGTAAGAATAACAAACTGAAGAAATTCCATGGAGAAAATACTGTTCATACTTTTTTCAGGGCAGGCTTGTTTAGAAATACTCGCTCTTCCCACTCAGGATTGCACATAATCAGCCTTTTCTTCCAAACCAGGCTCTTCCTGTCCACTACACTGACTTGGGAATTTGAATCAGCAACTCTGAGAGCTTTTAGAGCCACTCAGAGAAAAAAGTTACTGAGAACGCTGCATGCTCTGAAACAACACCTTCAAAAAGAATCCTGAAAAAAACGAGCTGACCCCAAAATGGTTTGGATCAGTGTCCTTTCATTCTAGAGAAGGATGGCTTTGTAGTTATATACATTTTCTGTACATCAAGGCATCTTTCCCTACAATATCTGGGTCACCCTGTGTAAATGGACCTGTACAAAGAGCTCTCCTGGGCTAATGAGCCTGGAGTTCCACACATGCTCCAAATCGTTTAGGGGAAAATGACATGGGAAGAGTTCTCTGCCTCCCTCCCAGCAGCTCCTGCACCATCCTTCCCTTTATCAACCTAAATGATTCCCTCTGGCATCCAAAAAACCACGAGGAAGAAACTGATTTCAAGTAAAAAGCACCTAACAAGAAAATAAACTCAAAGGGGTGGTTGAAGAGAAACAATCACAGCACCTCAGACCTACAGCTTGTATCCATATAAACACCACACGTTTCACATTTCCCAGGACAGACACAAATGCTGGCAGTTTAACTCAACGATTTCATTGTTGTTTAAAAAGTCAAGCGACAAATGACAGCATGGAAGCTCACAGGGAGTCCAACAAAGTCTTTCTACCTTATTTAAACATTAAATAGATGCTAATAATGTGCTTCAAGGGATGAGAAGATGTTTAACACCCAAACATTGTACCCCAGTGCAGTCCCTGCCATTTCATGAAACATTAGAAACAGAAGAGAGAAATGGATGGAAGAGATTTGAGTGTTTGAGGACACTCAGTTGTGTTTTGAAGTCAATCAGGAGAGCAGACAGCACCTGACCAAACAGCCAATCCTACAAGGAACATCAGCAAGCTTTGAGAAGATTTACATATAATTAGAGAGACACCAATGTGACAAAAGGCAAGGGAAGGGTGAGGGAGGACGTGAGACATGAAATGAGTAAGCAGAGATTAAATTAAATTATGGACTATGCAAAAAAAAAATGGTAATAAAGTATTTTTTTTTTTCCCAAAAAATCCCACACAGAACTACACAAAACCCCAGAACAGGATCAAAATTACTAGGTGGAGATAAGATAAGAAACTCAAAGATGAAAGCCACAAAGGAGGGATGGGGAACTCCACAGTCAGAAGGGTGCAACAGTAACACACTGAGTCACTGAGAGTTCATGAAGCGGCAAAAATATCTCCAGTGCACAGGGAAGAATAACAAAAAACAACAACAAAAAGAGGAGAGATTAATTTAGACACAATCTAACACTGTCAGAGCAGAGCCATGGAAGAACACAACCCTAAATAGCTGCTCTCTAATAAAAGCAATCAATCTATTTCACACCTGGACCTGAATGCCAGGATTTGCTCTTGGAACTAATCCATTACTACAGATCAACAGAATTTGCCAAGCAGCACCGACCAAGTTTAGAAATGCACCATTTCTACCTGATCAGCCCCCCCCAGACAGAAAGCAGGGCAGGAAAGCTGATGCAAGGCTTTGATTTTAAAGAATTAGTAGCACAAAGTTGCTTGCAAGGAATGACTTTGTCTCTGCTAACGTGATTTGCATAGGATTCATCCCTCCAAACATACATATCCAAACAAAATTGCATTTTTACATGGAAATAATCTAATCACATCATTCCCAGAGTGTAAAAGACATCCCCCCCCATTCCCTTATCTCCTGCTTATGTAAAATGCTTGTCCTGGAGAAACTGTGAAAGCAGCTTTCTCTCTTACCACAATGGTTACTGAGGAGAAGGAGAATCAGCTCAATGTTTGCCCTATTGTATGTCAGAGAATTAACTGATATTTTTGTTCTGACCACTGGACAAGTTTTGATACTTGATTCTTTTGCCACTTGGTACAGTCACTTTGGGAGAGCAAAAACCTGAAATATTTAATGAAGCTGTTTGGGCAAGACCTGACAGAGATGCAAATCCCTAGTATTTTTCAGGGAAAACTATCCATGTTGAACAAATTCTCTGGTTCCCTGTCACATATTCAGCACTGCCAGGCTTTGCTGAGTGCATCCCTACACCAACACATGACTGGGACACGAGGTGGAGGTTGGGCTGCCAAGTCTCCAGGAGAGCAGAAGACAAATACACTGATTTACCCATCTCCATTTTTAAATCTGTCATTAAACATCAACAGAACCCTAAGGGAGTGCATATGGCTCATACACTTCAGACAAACTAAAGATTTTAAGGCTCAAACTCCAGTAAAATGCACTGAAGCAAAGCAGGACAAAACCTAAAATGGACTGAAGAACTGGAGGAAGGATTCAGAGTGCCTGAAACAAGGCTAATTCCTGAGATGAAAGTACTGCAATTATTCCATAAATCTTTCTGGAATTGCCTTACAGATTACAGGTTTAATTAAGAAAAACATTATATTGAAGAGATGTTAAGCTTCCAGAGACCCAGCTATGTACTTAAAACATGAAGAGTCCCAGGAGTCCTGGTGGGATGTCTGTCTTCAGATTTCACAGTGTTTAAGTTCATTACAAAATGACTTGATTGAAATTTTAAGAGGATGCCATCTGTTTTGGAGAGATGCTGGATACCACAGAGAACATAAAATGAAACCAAAGTACATCTTCTATTGATTCTGTTCATTGAACAGGCCATAAAAGAAATCTCAGAATTTAGTAAAAGGAAATATTTCCCTCTCCACGCTTCTACTACTGTTGGCTCTCTGACAAGCAGAAAAAAACAAAACCAAACCAACAAACAACAAAAATACACCCCACAATCCCCAAACCAACCAAAAATGCCCCACCAAATTAGTACATTTAGGATGCAAACATTTTATGTCCAGCTAAACTGATTTTAAGGCAATGTCCTCAGAACACACAGGGAAAGAAGCAGAGGACAATCTCTGAGGGAATCCCAGAACATGGAACACGAGATGGGAGTCACTGGCTTTACCTTTGCCCCCCAGTTTTTGCTGACTTCCAGGACACCCCCACAGAGAGCTGCTAGTAGGAAACGTGTGTTTTGAAGTGAAATAACTTGCCAACTTCAGTAATTGTTTATTTTGTGCCTTGTTCTAGAGCTCCTAGGAGATTAAGATACACTCTAAGACACAGTAATTTCCCCAGGCTGTGAAAGGCAAAACTAAAGTTTCATCCAAAACAAGTTAATTCCTTTTCTATTCTGGTCTATCAATGGGATCTTGGGTATCTCTGTTCTACTCCCTCCACCCTTTTAAGGGTTTTGTATGAACACACCCAAACCTGAGATCTCTCCAGTGGCAATAAACAAGGATACCTGGACATACACAGTAATACAGAAGGTGCACAAGCTAAAAACCTTAACAACTGCCTGGGAAACACGTGTGGTGTGACTAGTAGGGAGTGAGCCATTTCTTTAAGCAGTAGCACTCATTTATCAGATAAAAGAAGATACCTCACCTAATTCCACTCTTGTGTCAAGCAGTCTTTGGATTTTACACCTATTTTTCTATCTCCTGTGCTTTATTTTAATTGTATTCTGATGCAATTCATTTTAGTGCCATGATTTTGCAGGCTGCTGCTATTTTCCCCATTCACACAGTGCAGATTAAAATGGGTAATTCCAAACAGTGACAACAGATTTTCACAATAAAATCCCCTCACACCAGTGGAGACTTCTCACATGCTTCTGGGAAGCAGAAAAATGCCTCAACCTAACATCAAATCAAAGCCTTAAGCAAGTGCCAGATCCTTTATGAGTGTTTCTAAATGAGCAATCAATTTTAAAGGTTGAGGTGCTCCAGGTAGGGAGAATTTCCTGGAACACTGTGCCTTGCTGCAGAGTGTGCTCCTGTCAGGAAAACACTGGCACAGTGTCCTGGGGGAGCATCCTGTTCTCCTTCACCTGGTACCTCATGGAAAATTAAACACTCTCCCATTTTATCTTCAGTAGGATTTGACCTCATGTTACCTTGCACTTTAATTAAAAATATATTGAAGAGTTCAAAGGAGGAAAAACTGGTATTTCCCACAAGCACAGGAAGTGGTTTTCCATTTTCACTGGCTGATCCTTGTCAGTTTAAATCCAGTCTTTGCTCATTCCAGAACCAGGGAAACTGTCAGACTTTAGAACTACATTTACTTCAGTAGTGTGAGTGTTCACCTCTGCTGCTTGCAAATTACTACTGCTCTTGCCAGGAACAACAAAGATTAAGACTTAGTTATGGAAACAGGCAGCTGAAGAAGACATTAAAGCACTATCTGTAATCATCAAGGGACTAATTCTGATCTCTGCTGATAAATATTCAGCTGACTCAAACAGAATACAGCTGTCCCACAGAACAGAAAAAAAATCCAGTCCAAAACTTTCTAAGAAGTACATTTGTGAATGCAGTTATCTACAACCAAATGCAAGTACCTTTCATTTTCTTTTATTTTAAAGTCAAAAACTGGTCCTTCCCCCCATCAGACACAAACCTTTCCTAAAGCTTTGGACAGCCAGAGGGATCAAGGCTCACCGATGACAAAGTCAAAATGGAAAAACATCCTTGCCTTGAGAAGTGTAATATGGAGTGAACACCACCCAAGTGCCAGGGAAAGGCCTTCAGATGAAATACTACCAGGCACAGCCCCCAGAGAACAGAGATTGGAGCCCCACTGGAAAGTATCAGAGGTGACACTGAGGCAGCCACTACAGCAACGTCACTGAGAGGTGAAGGTACAGACCAAGGAGAACCCTGAGGGTGACACCAAATCCTGTCAAGCCAGGCAGAGAACTGAGCTGGAGGAGAAGGATGAGCACAGAACACAAGTAAAAGTGATCACAGAAACACGTGTAACTGCATTAACCACCAGAGAATACAGAGTGGGGAGGTTTTCTCTGCAAAGTGCCGTGGACTGGCTGCCAAAAAGATGATCAGGAAACGTGCTCACAAGAACGAACTGTGTACAGCAACAGGGAAGGAAGGCACAGTAACACTGCAGACCTGAAAGTGCAAAGAGCTACATTTGTTATGAAAACAGTCCAATCACCCCCAAAACCTCAGTGCTGCCATCAGAGTTTGCCTTTTGCCTTTCCTTACACGTGTATTCCACAGAGAGACTCATGTTTATTGCACTCAGTTCATCACACACATTTTATAATGGCAGTTCAAGTGTGACCTTTACACTGTAAACCCCACTCCCAATAGATATGAAGTGGCAGCACTTAAAATAAAACACTACAACAGTGTGTTTCCCAAAGCAGCAAGTGATTTCATGGATATCACCACGGACTGCTCTGAAGTGCTACAGATACACAATCCACACAGACACAAGTTCTTGTTTAGAAAAAAAGGTAAAAGAGCAAGGAAGCTAAATTCGTGTTGACACAGGTACATCAGCAGGCTTTGTGACCAAAGATCCCTGTCCTTTCCAGACATCAGGGGATTATGGAACAGAAAACAGTGTCAGTGGAATGGGAATTAGTGGGGGGAACTTCCAGAAGCTGAATGGAATGGAGTTAGTGAGGAATAACAGTGGACCACAATGCAGGGAAGTTTACTCACACCTCTTGCTTTACTGAGAACATGGAAATGGAAGAGGCTTACACTGTCAAAGGCACACAGAAACTTCTGTCAGAAAAATATGATCCTGCTTTTTACAGCAGAAACTTGAGAATTGTTTGATTTCATGTCCTAAAAAAAATCATAAGGAATTACATTCCCCAAATAGGCATTGAGATTTCCAGAAAGTAAGTTGTCTCCAAATCAGAAGAAATGCTAGCACACACATGTCAGGCAAGGAAACTGCTCGTTGAATAAAAGCAGAGAACATACTTTAGGGGAAAAAATAGGTTTAAATTGAAGCATGTGAAATAAGCCAGGGGACATATGGCTAAAAAAACTTATACATTTGTAACAAGAGAAAGGATGTTATACAAGTGTTCAGAGTACACAGTTAAAATACTTGAACTGAGAGGCAAACTTATTCTTGTAGGAGTTCACGGCTACTGTATCTTCATTTAGCTCTCCCACAGCTGACAAACTATTTCACTGCTGTAATAAACTAACAGAAAAGTTAAACTGATCCAAAAAAGCTTAAAAGCGTAATAAGAAAAAAGTTCACTGCTACATAAGGTCCATGAAACAGCATCAAAAGGTCAGAAGTATCTTTGCCATTATCTTTGATGGAAGTGCAGTTATGTAACTTACATTTACAGTTATGTAATTTATCAAAGGCAAATCATCCCTGCTCCACCTGACGGGTGCCGAGGAGGGAAGCCCAGGGAAGGCTGCAGGTGAACCTGAGCAAGGCACAGCAGCACAGCCTGTCCTGGCCAGGCTGCAGCCCCAGTGCAGCCCCAGTGCTGCCAGGGAGCCAAGGCCCAGGCACAGGCAGCTGGAAAGGCTGGAGCTCCGAGCCCACAGCAGGGCAGCCTGTGCTGGCAGCCCCTGCCCTGACCAAGGCTCTGCTGGGGGATCCAGCTCTGAGTCCCACCAGGGCAGGGCCAGTTGCACGCAGGGAGACGGGAACAGGCTCCTCTGGGATGCACAAGTGCAGGGGAGGGGCTCTGGGCTCAGGGTGCCCCAGGGAAACCTCCCAGGGCACGTGGTTAAACAGGGAAACAGGAGCCAGACTGAGGCTTGCCATGACTGGAGATTTGCAGAAACGCTGTACAAAGATCTGATCAACTGTATTTCACTTTGGAATGAGCTCCCCTTGAGCACAGGGTCTGCCTGGATCACCTCCAGAAGTGGCTTCCAACTATTCTATGATGATAGCACTGCTGTCCAGATTTGCCTCACAGTCACACTAATTAAACTTGACTCGAGAAACTCTGCAAAACCCACTGACATGGGCCCTCAAGGAAACACGTGAAGAAACAACTCCTGTTTTCAGGTTCAAATGAGGTTCAGATTAATATTTCAGAGCTTCCAAAAGAAATCCACTACAGGAAGAAATAAAAGCAGAATGTACTTTAATGGCTGTTTATGCTGCACTAAGGGGAGGAACTGGTGTAACTGCATCACATCCTGGGCAGTGCTCTCAAGGATTTTACAATTAATCACTTCTGCTACGAACTGCATGGCTCCACATTTTGGGACTCCATTTCCTTCTGGATTCCTTCACTGGCAGCAAGTTTCTGCATTACACTTTCCACTACAGTAAGCCATTCAAAGTGCACTTTATAGGTTCCCTGCCCCAGGGCAGAAGTGAGGGAAATGCATTAAAAAAACCAACATAAAAATTTTGATTGCTTTAGTTGACTAAGTTTTATTTTCCACTTTAGAAAAATCTAGTTTTCCTTTCCAGTCCAACACACTGGATTTTCTTGGTGAAGTACCTAAATAAAAGGTTTTAAAATAGTTTTGCTATTGAAAGGACAGAGTGACTCTAAACCCAAGAGAATTTCCTAAGAGGTAAGAGAAAACATTTTAAATACAGGACACAAGATCACAATTGATAAGTGATCCTCAGATCTATTTTTAAGAATTCTTCAGAAGTAACAAAAAAAGTCACTGTTGCACTTCACTTCTAGCACTGCAGTGCTCTGATTTCCATCCCATCCCTTAAAGCTCTTTCTACTTCAGAAAAAACAGAGAAGTGGATTTCTTATGGGAAAAAAAAAGGACACAAAAACTCATCCTGCTTCTAGAGGTCTTTCAGACAGTTAAATTTCCTCTCTTTTCACTTTCCTCAGTGCTGCAAAGTCACATTGATCTGTTACAAACTGGAGACAAGGAGGTCAGAACAAACTTCCCTGCCTGTACTTGGTCTCACCAAGGAAGTTTCCTGCTAGTATGCCAGTAAAAAATCTGGTTAATTGGAGAGCATGTCACTCCTCTGAAAAGAAAAAAACAATTCCTAAGATTCAAGACAACTTTAAAAAAGTTTATATTGTATTTATATTACAAACTTTATATTGTATTTCATTGTGTTTCATTTCATTTATATTGTATTACAGCTAAGGCTAAGTCTTACCACGGCAACTGTTAAACAAAAATATTTCAGAGCAGCCAAGCAATCAGGCTTTTGCTTCTGTCACCTCCAACATAAGAAATTCAGACTGGCTTTTGTAAATGCAGGCCACCATCCCACCCACAATAAGTGAATGGTTAACCTGGCACAAGAGGAAAACTTCAACTCCAACAAGATGAAGTGAATGCACATCATTGTCTGCTCAGGGTTTTACTGCCCAGCACAGATAACACAACACTGATAACAGAACCAAAATTAGCAATGCTTCTGTTCCACACCTCCCTTTTAAGTGAAAAAGATTCTAATTACAACAAAGATACTCAGAGCCTTATCACAGCTGCAGTGGTGGCTTTAGCACCTCTCCAGCTGCAGCTGGAAGTACCAGAGTGGATCAATGACCTGAGCCTTGGCCAGAGGAGCAGGATGTGACAATTCCAGCCCCAGGTTCCTGTGGAGCTGCAGCAGGTGAAACAGTGGCCCAGGGGCAGCCAAGGCTGTGCCAGAGCCATCCCAGGAGGATCAGAGCTCCAGCTGAACCTGCTCCCAGCTCCTGAGCTGAATGAGCACTTGGGAACAAGTGGGGGCAGGGAGGGACCTCACCTGGGCCTGGGCTTCCCATCTGCTGGAAGAGCTGAGTGTGTGACATGACTGAGCTTTGAGGGAGCTAAAAAGTCACTTCAATTTACTTCATTACTACCTTTTCAACTAATTGGACTGAATCACCAAGATCTGCTGCAACTGTGTCTGGCAATGTACGGGGGATGAGAACATTTACCCCAAGGATGCAGACTGCAGTTCATCCCTAAAAATCAGTATTCCTGATGACAGAACCCCCATGAGGACCACGTCACTCTCCCAGAACTAACAACTGAAAGCAAAAATATTTCACATTTCACTTGTCCTGATTTGCCTCAGTACTTTTTGTTTGTTACACCAGGAACAGGCTGTGACTGAGTAAGATCCATTGTTTTTCAATAATCAAGTCTGCAAACCACGGGTGTAATTACCCCTGACTAAACCATCCTCGCTGCTTGTTTTTCTAAAACTATACTCTGAACTTTGTAAAAATCCTAACAGATCTCACTGCAAACTGGCATTTTATCTCCTCATCCCAAATGATCTATTTATTAATGGGTTAGATTCTGTTACATGAAGTTACTTTTGCATGGGTGAAAATAAAAACTATCTAGAGGAGTTTGAATTTGCCTGTGTTTGGTAGGTTTGTCTATTCCAGAACACTCGTACACTAGTCAAGCTGTACCAGCTTAAAAATACATTAAATTCTTAAAAGGCACATTATAAATCTTCATATAACTGATTCCCAGGAGATTTTAATTTTTACTCATTTTTCCCCTGATATTTTGATATATAACTTATCAGTGAACACACAAGCGTGTTTGATGAACAAACAGGAATAGACTTGGGTAGATATTTGAAGCAAATTTAATATCATAAAACAGTATTTCTATCTCCAGACTATATTAGACATTTCTGATGGTCACATCCAACACTTTTAAAAAAACAATTTAATGCAACTGAAAGGTTCAAGAAGGCTGAAAAGAGCTACAGACCTCAAAAAAAAGAACACAAAAAAACAGCCAGGAAACACAGAAGGCAGGATCTGAACATCAGAGGACAGATCCCAGTTCAGGTTTAAGCTTGTAAAAATAAAATAAAAATAATAAAAAAAAATAAACCTGGATTTCCTAAATGAAAGTAACATCAGAGATTAAATAACTTGCCCCTACAGAATAACTTTTTTAAAATGACTTTGGAATATACGTGATAGTGGCAGAAACAGTAAAAACAACCTGAAGAAATATCTCAGAATGGGAAAAATATTTTAAACATATTTTAGCATGGCCTTACTGTGGTGTGGTTTTTTTCTGTATAATAAGCACTAAACCAAAATATGAAGCATTACAGCTGTGTATGTCTGCTGAGCATGAGCCTTCTATTCAAAGAGCAAAGTACATTTCAGAACTTGTTTTTCTTTCTAAACCATTAATCCGAGCAGCACTAGCAAGCTACCAAAAAAAAAAAAAAAAGAAAAAAGAAAAAAAAAAGAAAACCACCAAAACCTACAAAAGCTCTCACAAATTCGAGGGACTGCAGAAACTCAAACAAAGCCCGTGCGGTCAGTGGTTGGTGACAAAACACCCGTAAAAGCGCATCTCCCCTGCTGGGGCCGGAGTCTGGCACTAGGCCTCAAAAACAAGGAGCCAGCCCGGGCGCCAGATAGTGAGCCACGCTCCGGCAGCGCAGCCGGGGAAGCCTTTCCCCTTCCTGCCAAATAGTGAGCCCTAAGGAAGTCACCGGCCGCGATCCCGGGAAGGAGCGCGGCTCCCGCCGAGTCCTCCCGGGAAACCTCCGGGAAACCGGCACAGCGATCCCGGGAAACCCGCCGGGAAACCTCCGGGAAACCGGCACGGAAAGGGCGGCACGGGGGAAACTCCCGCAGCAGCGGAGAAGCGCCGGGACTCGCAGCGCTGCCCACACGTCTCGCCCGCAAAAAGCCCCGGCGGGTTGTCCCCTCCTCACCAACAGACACAATCACAGGATGGTTACGGAGCCCGGAAAGAAACAATCCGAGCCGCCGGTATCTTTATGGAAATAACACAGTTATACAATAGCGTACAGCACACAGCGCAACAGCAGCTGAACTTGCCACTCACAAATCCTGAACGTCTCCTAAAAAATCCAAGGAAAGCAACAGGGTTTTTTTTTTTATTGTGCTGAGCAGGATCAGTAAGACCTGACAGACGCTCCAGAGAAAAGCCTGTATGAGAAGTGTCCCCTCGTTAGATCGAACTATCAGCAAACTAAATTAACCCGCACAAAATTAAATGGGAACTAAGGAAAGCTCATTTAGCTCACTGAAGCAACCTACAGGCAAAAAAAGAGAAACCTGGTAAAATCTCCTTGACGTAAAATGCAAGAATTGTTTTAAGTCACAACTGAGGACCACCAAAACAGTCACACTTACATCGTCTCTCCAGTCTTAGCAACATGACAAAGAAACTGATCCAGTATTGGACACACTTCCTTCTTCCCTCTCTTCTCAAAATCTGTTGGCATGAGAACGACACAAAAAGAATGGTAAAAGAAGACGGGACAGAACAAAAATTCACAATAATTAGCGATTTGCTTCAACTATCAGTACAGCTCCCACACAAACACTGTTGAGCTTTTACAATGTTCCGCCTGTTCCCATGAACTCCACCAGCTTCCCAGCCCTGGGAAACACTTATTATTTCTCCTGTGGAGAAACCGCACGCACCAGAGTAGCAAAAGTTGATTTGCAACTTCTTCTGAGCAGCTACGGCACAGAAGGAGGCCGATTTCCTCAAGCTGAGCCCCGAACAGAGAGGGCTGGGGAGGGAGAAGGGGACAGGTCCGGGCTGGGCCGGGATGCTGGGGGAAGGGGCCGGGATGCGGGGGAAGGGGCGGCCAGACCGGGGAGCCCAGGGCGGCAGCCGGGGACACCCGAGAGTCCCCGATCCCCCCTCACGCAGCCCCGAGGGTCGTTGGGTAGGGAGACCGGGGGCTCTGCCCTCCGCTTCCCCACAACGACCCC
>VXBN01012626.1:570611-594711 GCA_013397395.1 Sinosuthora webbiana
GCGGGAAAGGCGGCGGGAAAGGCTCGGCCGCAGGGAAGGCTCCGGAGAAGGAAAGGCTCGGCAGAAGGAAAGGCTCAGGAGAAGGAAAGGCTCGGCCGCAGCATCGTCCCGGCCGACACGCAGGGCCAGTCTGAGGGCGGCTCAGATCGTCTTTTCCGGCCGCGGGTTATCGTCCTCCTCATGCCGGCCCCGCCATGCAGATCCTCGGGAGAGGGAACGCGGAGCCTTCCCCCCTTCACGCCCCGGCCCCTCAGAGGGCTCTTGTTCTTTCCTCCCGGCTTTCTGGCTGAGAGTGACTGCGCTCCCCGAGCCCACCCCAGGTCCCTGTGTTCTGCAAAGACGTGCCTCTTTATTCTCAAGAAGATCACAGAACATCCCCAGTTGGAAGGGGCCCACCATCCAGTCCAGCTCCTGACCCTGCACAGACACCCCAACAATCCCACCCTGGGCATGCCATTGTCCAAATGCTCCTGGAGCTCTGGCAGACCTGGGGCCCTGACCATTCCCTGGGGAGCCTGGTCAGTGCCCCACCACCCTCCTGGGGGACGAATCTTTTAATATGCCGCCCAAACCTCCCCGACAGCTTCATGCCACTCCCTCGAGTCCCGTCACGGGTCACGAGAGGGAAGAGATCGGTACCTGCCCCCTCCGCTTCCCCTCATGAGGATGTTGAAGGTCCCAGCGATGTCTCCCCTCAGACTACTCCAGGAGACTCTCCTCCCGCCCTGGCACACGTTCCCTGTGCTCCTGGATGATCCCTGGCTCACCCTGTGCCAGCACTTGGCTCTGAGGAGGGGATGTGAAGGCAGAGCCGTCACCCCTTCCCGGCCAAGGCCCCGGGGTGAGGCACGGAGCAGATAAGGGGCTCTAGCTCAGCCCCCTCTGCTAACTGGGAAAGATTTCAAATCACCTTTTCCTTCCATTTTCAAAGCTGAAACATTTAAACGTAATCCTAGAACACAAAAACCTTGTAGGTGGTTTCATCACCGGCTTGTTGTGTGATCTCAGGCAAACGGGTGAGGCAATCACACCTGAGCTTCTTCATTAATGAAACATAAATGATAATTACTCCTTGTAAGGTATTTGACACACCTTGTAATAAAAATGTACACAGGATGATTTCATTTTGTGTCAGTTCCCAGCCTGCTTGTAGAGTATTCACTGAGACCAATAATAAGAATAATCACCTTGTTGGGGAAGATGTGGTGGTGTAAACATCTAACTAAAGAACAATGAGAAACTGTTTTACAATCCAGGCTGGTTTTTTTTTCCTTGCACTAAACTTACACAAAGCCTCATTGAGATTTACGTTTTAGATTTAAAAGCATACTTTTTGAGAGTTATAGGCTGTCCAGCCCCTGGGCATGGATCAATAATTAAAATTGTTTGTGGTATAAGACCAGCAGCTTCTTCTGTTCTCAGTAATGAAGCTTAGATTAAGGTATCTAGAGATCCCTGACCCAGTTTGACTTAAAGCAGTTTCCCTTCACTGATGTGTGACAGCAATTTGTAAGGTATTTCCACCCAGTTTGAACCAAAATTGATTGTTGTGCTTTAAAACAATCTGCAGCAATTCAATACAGCATTCAAGCAAGGGAGATGCAGCAGAATCCAGTGAGAACAATAAGAAAATTAGAACAAGCTTATATTTCAAGACCTACTTAGGTCTTCAGAAAATATTGTACATCGATACACATCAAAGGATTTACAAAAGGAGCATAGAGATTTTGTTTGGTTGGTTTAAATTTATAGCTGCAGAAACCTGAGTATGGTACAATAACTTGACACTAAAAATCATGGATCTCTGAACCATCCAAAGAAGGAAAGTTGTTTTTTTCCTTTAAGTATATCACAGCCACCTCGAGACAAATTATGTTTCTCCTCTGAGAAAATGACTAAAAATCTTTATTGTGCTTTTAAAAAATCTGGAAGACTTGGGAGTATTGAAAGATGACAACAGCTCACACACAGTGCCTTGAAAAAAAAGAGGCTGAAAACAGAAAAACGGTATTTGTGGGAGCTGGTGTTTCTTTTGAAAGATTACCCAGAGGAGATAAAAAACCCCACGGAACAGCCAGATGTGACAAACATTCCAGGCTTTACCTGGCTCAGCCACTGACCCCAGCAAGTCCCCACAGATTGTCTCCTATTAATCCAAGAGCCCGTGGCAAACTGGCCAGCACAGTTTTCTTTCCAAGCTGTATTTCACACCTTCCTCCAAGTAAATCCCTGGGACAGGAACTTCCTGACATCACAAACTACAGGACCAGTCAAGACTAACACCAGCCTTGTTTTCTCACCTGGAGCCTCGGCTGTGAGGAACCACGGGGCCCTTTGGAAGCCTGGAGCAGAATGGGAAGGAGATCTTTCCTTGAAGGTGTGAACCTTGAGAAGGCACCTGTTGTGCACAGTTCTAACCCTCACAGGAGGGAATTAACATTTTCAGGAGGATTCAGGAAAAGATACTTCTACAAGAACAGGTCTTTAAGTGTCATTTCTGCGTCGTTATTTCAGCATTAATTACCAGAACCATACATACACACTTTGGGCTATAGTGTAGTTTTCACAAAGTAACAGCAGCAATTAAGGTACATTTACAGAAACGTGAAAGTCAAATCAAAATATTTTGCCTCAAAAAAAAACCAAACAAAAAACAAAGTGCTTTGTTCATCTTCAATGCCGAGTCTCATTTCGGTGTTTTGTCTCCATTTTCATTTCAAAGGAAGTGTTGACAGTTTGGTTTGTATTCTGATCCAGAATGAAAGCAAAATTTCCCAACATTGCTCTGTCTCTTGAAGCTCAGATAGCAATTAATGATCTCGTGCCAGGGCTGCTCCCAGCACACAGCAGCACTTGCCCCAGACAAGCGGGGGAATGTTTCCACCCTCTGCAGGGACAATCCTGGTGACTGTCCCATCCCATCTCACCTCTGGAGGGGTGCTCACACCAGTGTCAGCACCAGGGCTTGGCAGAACAGACAGACCAGCAGCTTCTGCCACACAGAGATGTCACAAGCAAGGGCAGCACAGCACTGACCATACAGGAATGTCCAAAAATGCATCCAAGAAGGAGGGGAGGGGAAATGATGCTAAATGACCTCCAAGGAGTGAAACATAATGGAGAAACAGTAAAGAGTAAAAGAGAAAACTCCAGTTTCCTTTGAGAGGAGGTTCTGATCTATGCTCCCCGTAACAGAACTGGAGCTGCAGCATGACACACGAGCACTTTGGGGGAAGTTAAATGTGTTTGTCTCTTTATATCCAATATCAGGCTCTTGACTACAGTAAAACTGTAAAAGAGGAACGTTTATCTGTGTTCCCTGCTGTCAAACCCTGTGTACACACACTATAACATCACACCTACAAAACTGTAAACCAACCAGACCAGCACAAAATCTCGTATTTAAAAGAAAGCTAGCAAATCACAGAGCTTGCTGAGAATTTCATTTATTTGTACTGTAAGCCAAAGGATCGTCCTCAACCCAGAAATGCACTGCTCAGCCTCCTTGGGAGCTGTAACAATCAGTGCACTTTGTCAAAGAAAAATCCACAAGCAGTTCAGTGACAGAGAAAAGGGACATTTTTTACACACACACTCATGCTGTGCACACACACACACACTGAGCAGTTTCCAGTTTCCCCTGTAAGCAAAATGCTGGTGAGCTCTATCCATTATACCACTGGAAATAACTAAAACACAGGAGAGGAAGGGGAAATGAGGACATAAAGTCTTTGTAAGTATTTACACATCCCATTATTAAGATAAATGAAGGCTAATTAACATGGAATTAGCCACGAGTATGAAATACAAAATGAATTAAAACAGGTTTCAAAGTAAGATGAATATTACAATCAACTACTGTTAAAACTAAAATATAACATGGTTTTGGAAGCTGTAGTGAAATATAAATTAAGAATTCTAACAACAACAAAAAAACAAAGTTACATAATTGTTTTAAAACACTTTGGAGAGCTCAAATTATTGCTTTTTTCCTCAGAAAAAGCCCAGCAGGGGGGAACCTCCCCCATTCTTCCTGCCAGCTGATATTACATTAACAAGAGTCTTCATGTTAAAGCAAATACTTCATGTATTTAATAGCTGTTGAGAACATAACTCAGCTCTTCTGAAACAAAATGTAGCACCTCCTGTGAACATAAAAAGCACTGCTTTAATCTCTAATCAGTTCATATGCAATAATGCCTTTGTTTTGTAATGAATTCCACTCCTTCATCTGAATGTGCCCGTAGTTGCAGGGTTCTGCTGAATCACAGCTTACACAACCACAGCCTCTGAAACTCCAGAGCCTCAGCACTGGGGCTGCAACTGTCTGGGCAGCAGGACTCTGCTCTGCAGCTTTCTGTGGCTTGGAGACACCATGGAAATCAGGAATTCGGCCTGCCCAGCATGCAGCTCCACCAGCCTCGTTAGACCTGCGTCAGCTTTACCCTGATACTTGAAAATAAAGACCAAAAGCAAGCTAATACTTTATACAGGCCTTCAGAACTGCTGGCCTAAAGGTTTACCTTTCATACATTATTTTAAACCTTTTAAATCAGCAGCTTTACGTTCTTTTCTCTGCCTTCAGAAATCTTCAATGCTCATTTGGGTTACATTTTAAACTTCTCTCAGGAAGTAGAAAGTAGCGTACTCTTGTTTAAATTGGCAACTGAAACTTCAAGCTGAAATAGAAAATCCTAAGGCAAGTTGGAAAGGCATCTCTGCTCACGTTTAAATGACTTTCTGGCTCCCAGGCTTTCAATCACAACAGTCGAGCTGCCTCTGTCCTTCAGATGTCAATTTACACTCCGGTGGCAAACACTGTGAGATAAGGGCTGGAGTCAGAACACATTGCTTAATCAAACTGTGATTGCCATTTGCAGCAGAGGTGCAAACAAGGTTTCTGTTCCTGCCATGCTGTCAGGTTCAGCAGTTCTGCTGTCCCTTACTCCAAGTCCCTGTCCCACCACTCCCCTGCTGAGCTGCCTGCAGCCCTGCTCTCTGCCAGGCTGTGTCACAGACACTCTCACACTCCAGGGTTTGGGAAAAGCTTCTTGGAACTCCATCCCCTGCACAGGCTCTTACCTGCCAGGGATGGCACCAAGCTCGTGTTTTCCCTCCTCTCAGGAACTGCCACACAAGGAGAGAGAAATGTGTGAGATAAAAGGGAGACTCCTGGAGTCTGTTTTCTTATGAAACCCTGAATCAGCCCTGACTGGATAGGGGAGAAAGCCCAGAACTGCAATTCCTCAGAAATCCTATTTTAACTTTGGGAACATATCCTTTTCCTCACCCACAGTCCCCAATCACGTCTCTCTAACAAATGTATGACACATGTACAGGATGACCCATCTGTGCCAGTTTTCCTCTCATTAGGGGAAAGCTTCATTATCTCACCCTGCTCACCCCACTCCTACTTTGCCTTAGATACAAAAGTGAGCAGCTCCAAGTCACGGCTGATGTTTTCAGCTGAACAGACTTGAAAAGTAAGATAATTTTCTCTGCTGCTTCCTTGAAGCACTCCTACACACACCCTTGGGGCTTACACCTAGAAAATGCCCTCTGGGAGTCTGCTCCTGGATCACTGCTCTTTAGGAGTGAGTCTGCTTCTTGGATCGCTGCTCTGTAGGAGTGTCCTCGCTTCCAGTTCCCCAGGGAATGGTCCCAAGCACCTTTCAGCTACTGCAATTTAAATAAGCTCTTTGTGCATATCACGAGATGATGATCCTGCTTTGGAAATTTAAGCTAAATGAAGTATTTTAAATAAACATCAAAGCCACTTCGTATCCTTTTTCACTTCGAGGCTATTCATTATGATCCCAGCATAAAGACCTCAACTTCCCCATCCCTGAAGTGTTCAAGGCCAGGTTGGACAGGGCTGGAGTAACCTGGTCTAGTGGAAGGTGTCCCTGTCCATGGAACAAGATATCCATGATGGTCCCTTCCAATCCAAACCATTCTGTGGTTCTGTGATCCCAGAAATGGCAGTCCCAGGCAGAAATACATTTCCATGCAGGAGAGGGGAGTCAGCACTGGCCATCTCCCAAGGCAGGGATGGAAAACTGTCTGGCAGTGGAATACTGCTGTTACTGTGCAGGGAATAGCACTTAAAGAGGGAAATGGATCAACAGTACCTGGGTTTGTACTCTTCCCTGACAACAGTCTTGGACTGTGCCTAATGCAATCCACATTACCAAGCCAGAGAATACATTCTGAAACTGTAAGGGACTGGGAAAGCAGGCCACAACTGTACTCCACAAAGAAAGGATTCTTCTGCTGTTCTCAGCAACTATCTCAGTAGGCTTCTAGGATTTCCTGCTTTCTGCAATTTCTAGGGTTATTAGAAAATTGAAGTATATTAATTCTGAGTTTCAGTAAAACAGTTCATATTCTTCTTTTATATCCTTCATGAAACGGAGTACAAGACTTAAAACTTCTGTGTAAGAAGAGAGCTACTACCACAGTTAGTATCTGTGGTTGGCCCCCAAGTACACAATGACACGATTTTCATACACCTTCTTCATAGTTTTCTCAATTTGCTTCAAAAATACTTGTGGAATTCTCCCACATAAAGTGTGCACCGTATCCAGAAATTTCGACTGCAGAGGGTAGTACAAGGACTGGAAGAGATTGTCTTCAAATGGAAACTAAAGAAAAGAAAAAAGAGAGAATTTTTAGTTTTTACTAGTGAAATCTGTAAGAGAAAACCTTCCCCAAGTAGGGAATGCCTTGTCCCTCATCTGCCGAGTGTCACCAACCCATCACTTCACACCCTGCCTGTCTGAGAGTGTGCATTGACAGGAATTTTATTAATGTAAGGAAACAGGAGTTTTGGCAAGCAGAGCGGGACACACCCAACATCCCAAGTGGACACAGGCACCTGTGTCTGTGGACAAGCTTCTGCCCTCCATGTGCCTGGACACTTGAGATGCTCAGGGAGGACAAGCATTCCCTGGGAATTTATGGACCAGAGCTGCAGCCCCAGCGTGAGAAACTCCACTCCAGCATCTTTTTCCTACCTTCAGTATTATAGAAAAGCAATTTATCATCCATTTTGATTACTGCAACACGAGGGCGAAACATTTAAACCACCTCAAACCCACGAGAGGCCAAAACAACCACGTCCGTTCGCGTCTGGTGGGTTTTACACAACCACAACTCCCCAGCCTGATGGCTGGCCGAGCAGGAGCGAAGCAGGAATCCACCCTGGGACACAAGGCTCCGTGGAGGCAGCACTTACATCCCGGATCACCTCGTAGAGGGCCTTGAAGGTGGGCTGCTTGTCATCGTGGTACACGCCTCTGTTGCCGTGCAGGATGGAGACGCCCTCCCGCTCCGCCCCGCGGCAGTTGCTGCCGTACATGCAGTGGTCGGGCCGGTAGTTCCACTGGCACGGGAACACGTACAGACACTCTGCCCACGGCACCCGGGCACAGGGAAGGAGAAGAGACGTGTCAGACAAGAGATACAGCAAATTAAACCAGCCCGGCACCGATGATCGGGGGATATGCAGTTGTGTCTTTTACAAGTATCCCCGACAGAGACGCTTCCCTCCCTCGTGGGTGACTACACTCCCCAGCTGTTGGTCCTGAGCAGACAAAATCTGGGATCGAGCACAACCCGAGGGAGCCCTTTAGAAAGCCGAAGTGGAAGAATCAAACCAGAGTACACAGCAGGTGGCACTGTCCAGCGCCCTCTGCCACAGCAAGGAGTTTCTGGAGTGACAGGAACCACACAGAGCAGTGAGGGTTATGAAAATCCAGACTCCTCCTGGAGCCAGCATGGGAAAACTTGCAAAGTGTATCCAGTGTTTGCTGCTGAAGCTGTCACAAAGGCCATGGCAATTTGTTACACAGAGCGTAAGGGCTGGTGTATTTTATTCACAGCCCTCCAAAGAGCCAACATCCATTCATTTCACAGGTCTAGGTTATTTAGAGATGAGCCTAATTTCTCACAAAGGTTCATAACTCCCTTTCTGCTGGTGGTTTTTTTCAAACTCTGTGCACACAGTGCTTGCAATCTGCTTGTCATAAATCACTCCAGTCCCCGCAACCTTTCTGCCTCGGCCCTGGGGAACAATGAATCAGGGCTGGTGCCAGCAGGGCATGGCAGAAGCACTCAAGATTGAATTCTTCCCTTGGCCTTTCCAAGCTTCCTGCGAAGCCTGCAGCTGCTCCCGTGTGCTTCTTGAAAAGCAGGAGAAAAACTTTCTGAACTTTTCTTCCCTTAAGGCCTCTCAAGCAAAGTTCTCGAGAAGGGGAGAGCAGTTTTTGGAGATGGGCAAAGGGAGCAGCTCCTCAGGCCTGGGTAACAGAGTTCTCTGTGGTTTTAACCCACATCTATAAAAAGGCACCTGCAGCAGTCTTGGCCAATTCCCTCCCCAGGCAGTCTCAACAACCCCCAGAAACCCCAGTTTTCTGTGTTAATTGTATCCAGTTTGTTTTCTTTTCTTTAGCAGTCTGATATTATGCAATTCATAAAAAATTCTTTACTAGTTCCAAGGAAAGGACAGACTGTGATGCACAGGAGTGCCACATGTGGCTTTTGTAGAGAACACCCATCACAATATTGAAGTATTTTTGCAACCTTCGTTTTTTCCTGCACACCTCAGTGAGCAACTTGTGTCTGACTTCACAACTAATCTGGCTCCATCTTCTTTCTCTAGGAGACCACACTCCCATAAAATTAGTTTCTTTTTGGAAATTAATTCCCACTCTATTTTTCCCTAGGACTGGGGGTAATCTAGGGTGTCCCAGCAACACTGATGTCTGACATCTGCCTGCAATAAACAGATGTTTGCTTTTTGCTTTGCTTCTCCTCACTCCAGCCGTTTGCCTGGATTTGGGTATATCCAATTACCTACCCTGTGACTCCTCACAGAAAAAGGAAAGGGAACAGAATAAATAAAGATAATTCCAAATTTGTTTTATTCTTATGATCACTGGAGGTGACAAGGTCACAGGAAACCAGGAGAAGCAGCAGGGATGGATACCAGCATCCAGTTAGAAGCATGAAATAAGGTTCTCAGCTTCTGTGGGAAGTGTGTGCTATGCTCCAGTGTTTAAATCCCTGCATTTCTCACCAGCAGGACATCGATGACATCATCTGCTGCCTGCTGAGGCCAGGTCACTCAGCTCAGAGGCTGGAAGCTGCTTTAGATGAGATATTCCAGTGGCTGTATCCACTTTCTGTCTATATTAACTTGTTACTTATTTGCATAAGTATCACAAGTCAGCTGAATTTCAGAAAGACGGGGCTTAGCTTTGCAGAAGGTGTGGCACTTGGACATTCAGATAAATATCTGAAACAAAAACATTTTTGCAGCTACGCCCTGGTCCAGTGACACCCTGAAGCACACACACAACATGAACTTCATCCCTTCACTTCATTAATTTTATACCTCATGATTTTCTCAAATCTCCAGAAAACAGATTTACATGTTCATTGAACAAGTCCAAGCCCCCATTACCTGAAGCAACCTCTGAAATATTTTCACAGGTTATAAATCCTTTGAGGATGCAGTTACACAATAACAGAGTATTTATGCATATTATAAATAACAAATAGCAGTTTAAAAAAAAAATCAAGCTCAAGATATTTTCTCAACACAGATAATGATGACTCTGAGAATCATTCCTTACCTGGGTTAAAGTAAAAAATGATATTTAGCAAATCCTGGTCTCCCCACGTGATGTAATTTTTGTACTTTTGGTACAATGGATATAACATTTCCTCCCAGGTCAAGCCACCTGGTATCAAGCTGTTCTGCAGGGCAGGAAAACAGAAACAAGGGGTTAATAATCATGATCAGTGCTGTGGTATCTGACTCAGAGTGGGCACACACAAACCTCTAAGTTCTGCTAAGCCATGTTGGACACCCAGGTGAAAAATAAAAAACTGCCAGGAAATGTTAGACCTGGACAGGGCTGTAACAGCAGAACTCACTGTGTTTATCTAAACAGGAAAACAAAGTCTCCTGGGACCAGATCTGATGTCAGCTCCTGCTATTCACTATTTTCCTATTCCAAGTAACAGGAGGGGAAAAAAGTGAAAAAGTGGAAAAAATGCAGGGACAAGGTGAAAACCAAGATATAAAAGCAAGGCAAATTACAGACTAAAGATCATCTTCCCTGGGAATTATGGCAGTAAGAGGAATGTTTGGGATTTCTTTTCTCCAGCTGTTCCTTAACAATGCAGGGAAACCCCTGGCACTGCCTGAGGAACCACTTGGGGTAAGCAAAGTTTTAGTGATTACAGACTATGTGCTCAAAGACACAGATCTGTCATGAAAATGTTCCCTTCTCACTTCCACCAGTTCACAGAGTCACTTAGCAGCAGCAGGATGCAAAAGTCTATTCACAACAGATGCAAAAATCACCAATTTCTCTGGGTATTCACATCAAGCTTTCCAATTTTAAAAACCACACAGTGACTGCACTGAAGATCCTCGAGTCTGTTCTTTCATGTATCTTTTCAGGGAAATGTAAGAAGTTGGGGAAGCCATTTTTAACACTGCTACCAGACTGCTCCAGCCCTGAGGAAGTTTCATTTATTTTAATAACCATGTTCACAACAGCTTTTAGTATCCAATTATAATATTCTGTATTTCTCTGATTCTCTGTATTATGAACTTTATGCAATTTTACACTGAGCTTTCCACGATGTGACAAAATATGCCAACCCTGAGTTTCTGCAACAGCTGCATTTGTTCTCTGTGGGTTTGCCCCACACTCTGAGGGCCAGCCTGTAGAAAAATGGCTACAATAATTAACGAGACTGCTTCTCGAAGGTGTTTTGTAAATCAAAAGGTTTAGAAAGGAAAAAATAACAAAATGTTGCAGAAAACAAATAATAAAGCCGCGCACAGGCGCCTGAGCAAACCTCAGACACCTTGATATCACACCTCAAAAAGCCTTTACTTCCTTTTGTGCTCTTTCTTAAATACTCAGTGCTTTAAGAGGGATAACTTGGCTTGCAGCCAACAGAGAGAGACACAGGGTTTGAAGAACAGTGACAAGACCCAATAGATGCTTCTTCCTTGGCCCTGAGCCAATCCTTCTCAGGAAGGTATCAAACCTGCTGGGTTCTTTACCTTAAAGAGCTGAGCCTTAAACTTCCCCTCCATGGAAACATCTGCTGGGTGTGTGGGGTGCCCCGCTAGAGCTCTCACCTTGAACTGAGTGCTGCGGATGCGTGTCAGGTTCATGAGCATGACGCCGGAGTTGAGGCCGGTGGGGCCGTAGTAGGGGTGCCGCGCGAAGCGGCTGTACCAGCCGATCTTGGGCACCTCGTGCTCGGGGGCCATGGCAGCCAGCTGCGTGGAGTTGAACTCCCTCAGCAGGTGCCAGATGTCGTCGATGGGCCTCAGGAACAGCACGTCAGTGTCCACGTACAGCAGGGAGTCCACGTCCTTCAGAATCACCTTTGGGGTTTGAGCGGCGCCACGGGGAACGGACCAGAGGGACAACAAGCACAAAGATTATTGGCAAAAGGCACTTTGACTTTAAACTGGTAATTTGGAGGTTGTTGATTTATGGGCTAAATGTAATTACATAGAAGAACAACAGTTGTCAGATTATTGGCTTGTTGTTTGCCGTGGGTTTTTTTGAACTACGCAGTAAAACAGCTACCAGAGCACTGAGGTTGGATTAACCTGCTTATGAAGCAGCAATTCACTGAGCTCCCTGGCAAGGGACTCTACCTGCAAGGACTACTTAGTACCTGTTCAGAAATTACATGTAAATAATATATATTTACAAAGCTATTTTCAAGATCTCTAAGTGGTGAAGCATACAGTGTTCTCCACTGGCAGAAAGGGTAACCCAGGAGACCAGAATACTTAGATTACCTTCACATATAATTAATATATACAACTGTTTCACATTAATTAAGACAACCCCATTGATTACCAATGTAAGTGCATCCCCCTGAAGAGCAAAATTTGGTTGTTAAACAGAAGTGTCACATCAAAACAAGCCAGGCTGTATTCTGAGTTCTGTTACCAGATCTTGCATGAGGAATAACCACAGTACACGTGGTCAGGTCAGAAGGGTGTAAAGTGCAGATTAGAGCCAAGACATTTCAAAAGTTCCTGCTCACCATGTTCCCCCTTGTGGCTGCCCAAATCCTTACACACTCCTTCTTTAATATCCACAGTGGGACAAATGACCTGGTGCTTCAAGTCTTTGTAAAGCAATAAAGATCATTACCTACAGCTGACCACCACTTCCAACTGCATTTTTGTTGCTCTTCTTCATTATCTGCTAAAACTGTCCAAATTTTCCTGAAGGACTGAAATTGTCTCACTTTGGTCTAGCAAAAAAACCCTATTTACCTCTCTCTGTTTCTTTGGAAAGCAAACCCAAAAGGCTTTGGATTTTCACCATGTGGAACACAACAACCACACTCTCATCCAACTGCAATGAAATTAATGACACACTCTCCTATTTATGCATGCTACAAGAAATTCTACCAAAGAAATTGGGTTTTACATAAATTCTAATGTGTTGTGACTGAGGATTACCTGTGAAATAGAGTGAACAACATTAGGATTTTCAACAAGTGGGTGAAAAATATCACCTCTAAGCATGCTCAACAGGAATCCACTGAGATGCCAAATCCGTGAGTAAAGACTTAAATGAGATTTTTCACCTGACTGAGCACTTTGGGATTCAGACTGACATTTAGTCAGGTTTAACAAATCCCTGGCCTGTATTTCTGACAGGATAACTACATGTTCTTCCTACAGAACAGGGCAAGCAGGAGAAGGAACTGTCTCTGCATTTTAAAACAAAACTTACGCTTACAACAAACTCTAAGTAAACACATTCAACACAATCCAGATCTCTCTGCTGGATAGAAGATTATAGCAACACAGCATTTTCCCACAAAATTGCCACAAACCTGCCTGGGGAGGTATCAGTGAATAAGTGACAAAAATAGTTCAGTAATACACTAAGAGCTCAGAGTAAATATTTGCAGATGTTCAATATCCTCAAGTCCAGTACTAAAAAACCAAACCAATAAAAAAGACAGCTACTGTAAGAGCAAATCGATAGAAGAAAGCCAGTCTGAAAGGAAGAAAAGTTTTCAGTTTAAGGATATCCTGGGTGTTGTGTATTAATTACTCTGCAGCACCTGGAGCCCTGATTCATGGGTACCTGCTATATGAAGTCACATAAAGTCAAAAACCATTAAAAACAGAAAAATCAACCCTGAATTTAGTCTGAGACAGGAGGTAACACTGGAATACAAGCAGAGCACAAGCTGTTAGATTTTGCCTGTGGATCCACAGCACACTGCAGACCATGTAAGACTTTTAAGGCAGATTTTAAAGATTTTTTTAGGCATTTTCCAGCACAAAAAGCTTACCCCAGTTCAGGGGGAAGTTTAACAGGGGCCTACAGACCCTCCTCACCCTTCCCAAGCATAAGTGACAGCTGTTTCTTCCAGCAGAAAAACATTCTTTCAGCAGCTTTCAACACACAAATAAATTTAATCTGTGTAAGTCTATGGACTGTAATAATTTTCCTACAGATTCAAGCAGGTATTTCAGTTCTTTGTGCAGTGCCTACCAGCACCTGATCCCACCTTGTATTCCTCCACTCAGGACTCACATGCCCTCCTTTCTGCTGGTAAAAAGATTCTTCCTTCTCCTGTGTCCAAGGTGCTGCCCTGCAGTGACACCCAGCTGGCTAAAAAAAGAGCTGTGCTACCTCCTTCAAGCCCTTCCCACTTTCATATGCTGAGTGTCAAGACTCCTTTAAAAGCTGCAGATGTCAGTTTGAATGGCTCACATCTCTCCTGGCTGTGCCTTGGGTAGGTGGGGATTTCATTTCCCCAACTGCAGCTGTAGGAGTTCCTCAGAGAGCAGGAACCTGCAGTGCAGGTTAAAAGTGACACAGTGAGCTGGAACAGGAGCTTTTCCAGGCTGTGTCTGGAGGCCTGAGCTCACACAAACCATGCAGACACACCTGACAGCCTGGGATTTTGGAAAGGTACAGCCAGAAACACGCCTTGCTCTGCTTGTCTTCCCCTTGCTCTGCAGGCACTTACAGCTTCAAAGTGTGATTTTTTTTTCTTCTTTTTTTTNTTTTTGCAGCAATATAGAGTATTCTTAGTAAATCTGTCAAAAAGCTCTGCACAGAACTGGCTATATTTAGCCTGGCACTTCGCTTAAATACTCAATTATCTGTAATTTGATTTCACAACTTCTGTCTCCATAGATTCTCCCCGTGTTAGCAAGGTTGGCAAGGAATAACACACTCCTGAGTAAACACACACTGGTGTGCTGTGAAGCTGGCCTACCTAAGGGTTTGTGAGGGCTCATGTGGCAGCTCAGCACAGCTTTATCCAAAATTAGGGACAAATCACTAAGCTTGATGCTAGAGTAACAGTGCCACACAGTTGTGTTACTAAACCTCATTGTAGTAAGAGATTAACTCAAGTTACAGCAGAGACTTTTGTCTAGATAAGGCCCTGGCATCTATTCCCACTGGGCTGGATACTTGAGCATCCCTCAAGAGGAAAGCTGTAACACGGGGATATTGCTAATCTATCTTAAAAGCTCTTAAGTAGATTAAGTGTTTTGAGAAGGGCTGTAAATGTTCAGCCAAAAATCATCCAAAAATCCCTTAAGCATTTCAGGATACTTTAGCTGATTGTTTTCATAGCTGCAGAAGAGCAGCACAGAGACAGCTGCAGACAGCCCTGAGGGACCAACATCCCTGGGACCAGAGGATGTTCCTCACCTGCTGTCATAACACCCATGTCAGGAGCACAAACTAGATCCCAGTGACTGCTGAGAGCACTGCCCTCCTAGTTTCATCTTAAAGTTTCGTTCTGTGCTTACAAAAAGATCTACATCTTCCTCCCTGTGTCTCTGCAAATGCCCTGGATGGTTTTACTGCAGCAGAGTGCAGCAAGAGACTGACTTGTGAGATTACACTGAGGCTCCATCTATGTCCTCTGCATCTAAGTGCCAAATGTTCACATGTCTCAGAATGCCTCTGAAAAATGCACGATGCTGTACAGCCTTCCTTAATATTTTAGCATCCTGGGCAGAGCCAACAAGTTGGAAATGTGCACCTCAACCTGCTGCCCAGGACAGAACAGTTCAGTACTGCAAATTGCAGGGTCACATCCCACAGCTCTACTTTCACCTCTGGGTGAAACCATTGAAAGGTTCTCACCCCATTTTCCCTGAACACATTCCTCAGAGCCTCCTGTCCACTTTCACACGCCTGCTGGTGCTGCAGAGGAGATTTCTTTGGCAGGAGAGGCACTTGTGAATCAAAGACTCGCATTCCACTCGGGCTTAGCATTATCAGGAGCAAGACAATTTGCACAACTGAGAGCTAAACAGATGATAACTGCTGCTCTCCTGGGGTCCTCCCTAAATCCAGGCACATTTCATGCTGCTGCAAGGAAAAATGCAGCTCAGTATGGGGAAGGATAAAAAAACCCTCTGATTTTGTGCTGGTATTTGTTAAAAATAAAAGCCAAACTATTTCTTTAAATAGTAACACTTGGAACCCTCTGCTCCCACTGTGTGCAGGCAGTTCAAGTGGGATATCAGAACCCAGTTATCAAACACCAAAAATCCAAAATGATGTCTGGAATTACCCAGAAACAGCCCAAGGTTGTGTCAGCCTGTGAACTGGAGCACAAAAGCTCAGGGGTCCCACGGGACATTTGGCACCTCAGCCATGACTACAGCTTGTTTGTTATACCCACATCAACTCAGTGTCAGCTGCAACTGCTCTCGGACAGCCCGTCCTACACAGAGCCAGAAACCTCAGCCTGACCACACACAGCATCTTGCAACTGCCCCTGCAGAAACAAACATCTACAGCCCAAGCTGCCCCCTCACTCTGCTGACACAACATGCAGCAGTCTAACATTCCTTAAAAGAAGTAACTGGAGAACTTCAGCAACGTGGAGTGACAAGAAGGCAGCAGTAAAAGCACTGCCCAGCCTGATGGAATCAGCATGAACACATAACCCCTTTCTGTCATCAGAACAGTGAAGAGAAATAAAAGTTAAGTCACTCCTATGATTAGTCTCCCAAAATGACAGAAAGCATCACAGAAGAACAGAAATTTCTGTTTGCTCAGGACACCCTGACACTCTGTATGGAACAAGCTAACACTTAGGGATTATTTTCCAGGTGATGCAAATATTTAGTCAGGAGAGAAAGGATCCCTGCTGCAGTTGGAGTCACTTCCAGCCCATCTGGCCTTTGTGCTGTTGACAGTCCACCCTTAAATGGCAGATCAGCAGAACTGCTGACAGCACATATTTTCTCACATATGTATTCACAGGCTACGTATCTGGACATGCAGCTGTCTCCTGATTGCTTCCATCTGAGAGGGGAAAGATTTCTTTGTCCCCCCCCCACTCCTCCTAAGACAGCCATGAAGAAATCTGGATCATGTGAACAGCTTGTCACTTCACTGGAGTCACCCCAATCAACAGCAACCCACAAGATATTTTTTGATAGATGTTCTCAGTTCCACAGAAATTGCTTTATGCAAACGTTCTCTCAACTTCTGATATGCAAAATTGGCATCAACACCTCCCTTCTCTCCAAGTTTACGACACTGAGCATAATAAAACCTTTCAGTGAACTTGAAGAGTCCAGGATACACCAAGCTCTTGCATGAAATCCAACTTCAAACACACTGGAGTTATTACCTTAAGGGTAATTCGGACAGTCTTGGAAAAAAGAAGTAAATCTCAAGGAAAAGGGAATGCTGAGAGGATCCATTTAAGGGCTAACATATGGAAAGGAAGATGGTGGGTAAAGAGGGCACGTGGTCAAGAATGTCATTTACAAAAGGCTGAGAGAGCTCTCACACCCTCTCTGGAGTCTGGAGAGCCTGAGAGGCTCACGGAACCAGAGACAAATCAGAAACACACTTCCTTTGTTAGCCAGGAAAAAGCCAGGCTGGATTTCTGTGTTGGTTTTTTTTTACAGTGTCTTAAAGCACGGACTAAAATTATCTTTAAGCAGATGTTTCAGGCTGAAAATGGTTTTAATATGATACAAGCAAAGCTTCCTTTCTGTGGAATTAACCTTTTCCTGAAGCAACCTACTGAGAAATCCAGGTGCCTTACCGGAAGAAACAGGCGCTGGGCAGCACATGGTTTGAATAACTTCTTCCATTCCTGAGCATTTCCTACTGAGAAGGTTATTGGGTAAAAGTTGGACTCAAACTTCTTTGTATATGAGGAAGGCCACTCCTTTAACTGAAAGACATGGTGGGAGGAAATCAGACACTACAGGTTATAGGAACTTTTGTAAAAAAAAATGCATGCATGAGGAATTTATAACTGTGTACAGTAATCAGCGTGCTCAGCTGCTGCTTGTCAATGTAATTTTTCTCAGAGATCTACAACTTACAACTAACTCATCTATTTATTTACCAAGTGACAAAGAAACTCACCTTCTTCTCAAACTCAGGCTTGAGGGAATCCTCAGCGAAGATGTGGAAGCAGAGCCTCCTGTTGCTGAAGAGAACTGCTGATTTCAGCATGATCAGCGTCTCCTCCAGCCGGTCCCCACATGCCACCACTGCCAGATGCATGCACTGCAGGGACGAGGGCTCCTTGGGATGCTTCTGCTCTCCAGGCTTCCTGAAAATTCAGGGACAGGCACATAAAAATCACTGAGGTAGACGTGAAGAGAATCCCTCGTCAACACACAGGGTTGTTGGTTTTTTTTTTCATAATTTTGTAAGAGATCAGGAGGTTTATTTCTGGTTAGATATTTACAGAACAAGCAAATATCCGTGGTACAGATCAATAGTGATACAATTACAGTATAAAGAAAATGGCTAATTTCTGTTATTCCTACATTTCTGGGTTTGCAAAACTCACTGCACTAGAGACACAGATGAAGCCAATTTCACAGCACCTCAAAGGAGACACCACTTTGCTCTGTGAAAACAACAGGTCTTTCCCCAGCCCAGCGATCACAAAGCCAGAACAGAGTTAAAACTACCCAGCCAACTCTCTAACACAATGCAGATCACACAACTGCATCCAGCAACTTTATTTCCAAGCCCATAATGGCTAGACTGGAAGAAGACATCCATACTTTTTAAAAAAAAACATTCCATCCATATGTAAATTGTTCTAACAGTTAATTAATTTTGCTATTAAAGATGCATGCCTTAATCCTGGCCTGAAGGCGCTGGCAGAGTTTCAAAGGACTGCTCTCCATTTCACCCCATGCATCCATGAGATTTTGCTAAAATAGGGATTTTTGAAAACAAATATAGTCACATATCCCAGATGAATCAGACCATATTCCAAGGGCCAAACTGTGGGATTTTCACTTAGCACCCACCTGTGTGGGCTCTAAATACATTTCATCCAGATGAAGGGAGCACAGTAAGAGACACAATGAAGCTTCCTGCTAGCCAGAAAAATCAGGTTCTCCTGGGGAGTTGAAGACCTTTGGAAAACAGTCTTTAGTTCTGTGTTTAGTGTGGAGGTAGGTTGTAATAAATCATATGGGACTCCCTTTTCTTCATGCAGGAAAAGCCAATTCTTTATTCACATAACTTATTTTATCCAGTTTTCACAGATCTCATGTGCAACACCTGGTAGTTTTCTTACTACTTCATTTATTGGCCATAAGGTGATTTGTATGTACGTGCTAAGATTCAGGTTGTTTACATTTTTCCTTTGTGGGTTCTCATGGAACAGATCTAATATTTATGCAGGTGCACATGTTTTTCACCCAGGAATAGGCTGTTATGTTAACAAACTCTCCATAACCAAGATTGTTTTCACATGGGAACTTCCAAACTACTAAGCTGCACTTAAAAGAAGTGACAGCCTAGCTATTAACTTAGCAGAGCAAGGTGTGATGTCATTTATATTTATAATACCTTTGTATGATAACGTTTTTTACCTGTCTGCAACAGAGGTAAAAATTGCATCCTCCAGGAATGCTTACACCATGGTGTATCCACATCCCAACACAGATGGCACTCAGCCTCCATCACACGGGATGGGGCTGACCAAGCAACTAAATCCCAGGCACAGGAATCATTCCTGGAGAGTTCAAAAGGCAAATCATAGATCACTGCCTGCTCTGGACATATCTCTGAGCAGAGGACATCAATCCCAGCCCTGCTCAGCACACACAGTTAATCACTGGAGTTAATGCTACGAACAGAAATTCTAAATAAAGAGAAAAATGACAGTTTTAAGCTGTTATTATTCTTTTTTTGCAGACATTGAACTGCTGCTCTGTGTAAGAGCAGCATTGTACCCTTCAGAGTAACCCACCTCTATGTAAAGGAACACCAGGCACTGACACTTCACTGACTATACAAAACAACACACTTCATTAAGGGTTTAAAATCTTCTGCTTTAGTCTTAATTAACCCCCAATTTCATCAGTGCATAAATAATGGAATATTACATCCATGTGAAGTGGTATTTACTTTCCAGCCTATTAGTGTAAAAATCGCTGAATTATTGACGTGAATAATTAGCTGCTCACACACATCACCTTTTCCCCCTTCTCCCTATCTGTGTAATGCTTCCCCTTAATTGAGTCTCTAAATCAAGCCATGCACAGGCTGGGAGCTGCTTTGATGTAGTTCCTGGCAGTGGAATTTGCTGGGAGAGGGACTAAACCCTGCACTTTTATTGCAATATTTCAAAACCCCACACCAAAGCACTCGGCTCTCCTGGGCAGTTTTAGCCACGGTGAGCTCTGTATTATGCAGCTGCTCTGCAGTGAAAAATCCAGTATGGGTAGACAACACTCCCAAAGGACAGACTGAGCAGAAGCAATCCTTGGTGAAAGCAGAATGCCTGGAAAGCCCAGGGGAGTTGGGATAACAACACACATCCAACAGGGACACCATGGAGGACAAAGCTGAGCCTGAGAGGTGAGGCATTACCAACAGTGTAGGGGGTTCAAGAGCCTGGGCTGGCCTGAATTGGAACAAAAAATCCCAGAAAAAGGAGCTATTTGAACTACATCAGTCACACTGGGACACTGAGGGCAATAACCAGTGAGAGAAGCAGCAGTGAGGTACAGAAGAATTTTGGGACACAACATTTTGCATCTTCTTTGTAAGTACGTAAAGAAACTTGGAGGGACAGTAAAAACAGAGGTGATCTGCAATGGGAGACAAAACAGTGCCACAGCAGGATGCATCCGCCTGCAATTTTAACTTAACCTGTAAAAAACAACAATTATCCAGAAGCCTGAGAAGGGGCAGGTGCAGAAGAGGCAAAGTCAAACTGCCTGGAGGGCAAACAAGCAGATGATGGCAAGGAACATCCCAGCCCCCCTGCCCTGTTCATGCATGCACCTCAAACAGGGCAAGGAGAATGGAAGGGGCAGGGAGGAACAACAGCTGGATGAAAGGACATCCCTTAAAGATGTGCAGGACACAGCCAAGTTGTCCTACCTCTACAATGGGAACAGCTGTTCCAGCTCTAAGAATCTCCTACCTCAAGAGACTCCCAAGACATTAAAAAGCCCATAGATCCACAGAGGGATGCAATTAGTATCATTAGCCAATTCTTCCTAACATTTACATTTGCTCCTTTATAGTTCAGCTTGTCTGTTATGAACAGCCTGTAGCTGGATTTTACAACCTAAATTAAATGTTTAAACACACTGAAAGCAATGCAGAGACCTGGGCCCTAAAGTTTAATGTGTTTGACAAGAAAAAATACACAAACTGAGATTAAGCACTCCAGAAAGCATCACAAAATACTTGCAGAACACATCCCCGTGGAGTGGCTGAAGACTGAACTCGACGAGATGGAGCACAATAAAATGTTTACAGCAAAGACCTTCCAACAATACAGTGCAACACCCATCCAGTTGCTCACTCATATTTTATTTACTGAATACTGAAAAGTTTTTTTCAGAAAGGCACAGACACAGCAGGAGCAGCCTGAGTGCTCAAGCACAACAGCGTGCATTCCTAGGTCTTCAAGTTTAGATTACATGTAATTTTCTTATTAGTCACAGCCAAAGTGTCTCAAACGTAATTAACCCAAAACCTGTCTAAATCAATCCAAATCCATTCAAAATAATGCGTTCCCACCTCTTTACACAGCCTGCTAATTTATTCAAGCCTTCAAATTTATTCCTGAAAGATAATGCACGCAGACACAAAATGCAATATAGTTGTTAATTTCTGAAACCTTCTTCCCATTATGATCTCATTTACTCTTGCAGCACAAACAAGGGTAGATTTAGGCATTGTATCAAAAGTGGTGATTCACTGAATAGGCTCCTTCCCTCACAGCCACCCCTGAGCCAACATCCCAACAACAGCTCCATGATGTGAAACACATTTTCTTGCACACTTTGAAATACAAATGTTTTTAAACCGACCTGTCTCACTTTGCAGCAGTTGCACAAAACCAACTGTAGCTGCTGTCAATCCAAAAATGGTTGATGTTTCAACCTTCTCCTACCACTCAGAGAAAAGGAAAAAAGCCACTCAAAACCAGAATGGTTTCTCTCTCCTTTTATGAAGTGGGGTCTTTATGGAACAAGTATGAAATACTTGGGAGTTTCAGCATGTTGTTATCAAACTGAAGACAAACTTGCATGTGCTGCACAGAAAGAAAGTGTATCTTGACAGGTTGCCACGCAAGGGGATGTTTTGCATCGAAAAAGTTACTTTGAGGGAACTAAATGTGCTGGCCAAGGTTCACTTCCCCAGCCTTGCCAGGTTGGTTTGAGAGAGAGTATGGTCACATCTGCCTTTCAAATGTAAAACAATCCTCCTTCATTTTGTTACTTTGCACACATGGGTTTGGCACATGTTTAAAATTCTTTATATAAAAAAGTCTTACCCAAGGCATAGGACTTGCTACTTCCAACAGGAACGAGCAGTAAAACCACCATAGGAGTGAAGTTTTCAAAGTTAACCAGAAACTTACCTAGATTTGTCAAAATTATCTAATGACCAAAGCAGGAAACATGAATGTAATTGCTAACATTTGTGAAGCACCAGCCAATGGCATGTGCCTACATTAAGCTTTATATGTAGCTTCTTATGTCAAAAGAATTCTACACTTCTTAAAACCCAATAATGTCGTCTGATATTATGTGACTGTAGAAAGCAATATTACAAATCCCAGTGAAAATGCAATTCATCTTCCCTGCAAGATGCTGATTCTCATGAAGCAAACACAAATCCTAAGCAACACCTTTGAGCTGAGCCCAAAGCGTGCATCCCCTGCCAAACCCACCTGACAAAACTGAATTGAAACGTTTTATGTTCACACAGACAGACCTTCACTAAAGTTCTGTTCATCAGTTCTGCAGTCTCATACAAGCATGCACACTGTGATCACCTCACAAGCTCTTAAACAGTCCTCATCAGATTTGTTATCATCGTGCATGAATCAGTTAGATAAGGTGGGATCTCTCCCATCAAATAAAAAAATAATGTTCCTTTGCTCATAAGGAGGAACTAAAATGATGATCATGGCCTGTTTCTTACAATCCAAATTCAAGGCCCTCACACTGCTTTCAGTTTAGCTTGGATCAGGCCTTTCAAGCCCAGCACATCCCACCACCTGATGTCTTCCCAACCAGGCAAGCATCACCTCCACTTTGAACCACTCAGGTCACACTCTCCCCACAAAAATTCTTCTTTTGTGGATACCCTCACCTGAATAAATTTTAGTAGTAACTAACATCGCACACAAGCTTTCATCAAGTGGCTGCACAGGACCCAGAGAATTGTGCTTCTCAGTTATACAAACCCCTGCTGGGGCCAATGGTGCAGGATGACGAAGGAAAAAACAACTACCAAGGCCCACAAACAAAATTCTGAAGAAAACGCACACTTTGAATACTGAATTCCTCTCCTTTTTTTTTTGCTGTTGTGTTGCAGACCTTGTAAAAAGGACTTGCAAAGTCAACAAATAATCAAAAAAGTTAGATAACGTCAGATTGTGAAACATGAAGATGCCACTGAACAGCGCACTGAAGTGGAATGGCTGTTTACGCTCGCTGGCAGTTCCATACTTCCCGGGCTCCCTCCTTCAGTGCTCTTCTTGATTTCCATGATAATCACAGAGATATGCCTTAAAGAAAAATGACTTCAGGAGGTACAGTTGCTAATGGAAATAATCCTGCTTTAATACCAGCATTTGAATTCTGTCCGTGGCCCACTCTCAGCCCCAGAAAACATCTCCTGCATTCAGTGGGGTAACAATGCTGGGGGGAAACCAACTGCTTTAATAAGTTAAGGAGTAAGAGCTCAAGAAACAGGAATAGTCTTTCATTCAGAACATCTCTGTGAAATCACGAATCAGAGACACAAAGACATACCAAGTTAATTAGATATATGAGGTCACATTGACCATAATATAATTGGAATGCAAAGGGGAAAACAAGTCCTCCACCCACTGAAAGCTGCCCTTTCTCAACTAATTAGTTTTTTAAAAAATACCCTGCCTGTAAGGTGCTGGGAAAGGAAACACGCCACACCACGATTTAAAACACCTTTAAAGTTCTGCTAAATTGATTTACATATAAAAAAACCTTCGAAACAAAAAGCTGGAAAGCTTGTAATTTGCCAGTGCCTCCGCAGTTTGGAGCCCACTGGCACCACACGAGCAATGACGAGCCGCCCTCCCTTTTCCCTGGAAAACCCGCAAAGCGCAGCTCCCGAGGTGACAGCAGCCCCGTACTCCGGACAGGGGGTACCACAGTGCCCACGTCACCCCCCAAACAAGGCCAGAACTCATGGAAAAGCCGCTACTTCAGAAGCTGCTCCCGCAGAGGAGGGAACCCCCGGCTCGGGCACAAGGGAAAACCTGTCGTGGCATCTCTGGCAACTGCGCTGCCAGGGGAAACACGCAGGGAAAAGTTTGTACTTGTGAACCTCAGCAGCTCGCACAGAGGTCTTTCATCGCCGATCACCAGCGGGGAAAGAACATCAGGGATAGAGGAATGCCCGACGCCCCGGCACCAAAGCGACACCGCCGAGGGGACGCGCGGGGCGGGCGGGTCACGCGTGGGGCTGGGCACGGGCACAGCCGGGGGATTCCCGAGGGCCGGGGGATTCCCGAGGGCCGGGGGATTCCCGAGGGC